>OZ004700.1:25605852-26210252 GCA_963924545.1 Pogonocherus hispidulus
TAGTGCCACTGTTTTAATTAAATGTATGCTCGAGTTAGCGACGTAAAACTAAATACTGAAAATATGTTTTGTTAATCTCCGCATCATTTGGGTGTGAACTAAATAAACTGTGGTAATTCTGCAACACCACCATAACTGTCGCCTTTCATTTATAAGACCAAATTTTCAAGAACGGGTTACGTGCCTGGGGCCCGAATAAAAAATAGCTGGATAACTAATGAGAACTAGATATTGTACGAATACTGCGAAAAAATACAAGAACCTATCAGGGTAGAACACCATCTCCTAGGATTTTAAGCAAGTATTTAACCCAAGTGGCTGCGTAAATACTACAGTGTGTCTCTCTAGTACAGTAAGATTTACAAATTAAAAATACTTTCTGCCATAGAGGGTGTTCCACTTTTTTTGTCATATACCAACTTCAGTTTTTTAAACGGAACTATATGTGTTTTATACTAATTTGATATTCTACGAATAAAATAACGGCTACCTTGTAGGAGTGAATAGTTCTATACTATACGTCATACTTTTCAAGTTTTAAACATGTTATTCATAGATAAAGATTACTTGTTTGAAATTTTTAGGTTATGTTTTAGGTTACATCGTTTCTGTATAATCTTGTTTTTGTGAATAATGCGGTATTTGACAGTTATTTCTTTTTTTAAATAAACTCAGTAAGCGTCTATCAAATGATATTCTGTCCTATTTACATTTTATTGAACATTTAATAATAATATATTAAACAATGAGTATCAGTTTTAGAAGTTTAAGGAAGAAATTTAGAAAGTTTCCAATTCTCGAAGTAGCAACCTGAATTTGGAGGAGAAATTTGAAATTGAAAAATACATTTCAATCTTCTCAAATTTATACACTATGAAAATACTTGTGACTAGTATTTTCTTAGGTGTTTTAAATAGGAGATTCAGTGTATTTTTTATGGATGGATGAAAGGATGGATCGATGATCAGGTGAATGGGTAGATGGGTGACCTCACTTGTAAATAATACAAAACAGGAAAGCAAAAATATTTCAATAATTACTTCATAATTATTATAAGTCTATTTGATAATTAGGGATATATGTTAACTTATAAATCAATGTATTCCCGAGTTAGTTTGCTGATTCTCATGGATGAAGAAATGCAATTTATTTCTTGATTCACGTTATTGAATTTCAAATTTTTCTTGAAAATTATACTACAATTTACGGTTGGATCTCTATTTCCTGTATCATCCGGTATAAGTAGGTACCTAAATTTTGAAAAAAAAAACGGTGACAGAAAATATTACACAAATAATTTGCATGTCAGCTTATTTCACGTTTTTGACTTTATTTTATAATAAAAACAGTTTTCCAAATATGTACCAAGTTATTAGATTGGTTAATGAAATTTTATGTTTATTAGGGAATTCCTATTTAAATAAAAATAGGTTCAAAAAAATGTTCGGTAGCCAATCCTACTGACCTGAGAGTTTCTACCAGTGAATTATACCTATAATTTGTTTCAGAACTATGGCAGAATACCCATTAAATAAAATGATTTCAATGAACTTGAGTACCTACCGTTTTGCCTATTATTAAATTTATTCATAAAACATAAGGTATGGTATTCACCAATAAATTGTTATACCATGAAAAAGCTTTTTCAAAGAGAGATTTTATCTTTATACCTTTTCAATTACCTTAGGGATGCTGTATCGTCCAACTTGCGAAATATATTTGTTTTCCGTTTGTCATTAATCTTACTTACTTCTCGCTTATGAACCCTATAGAGCCCTTTTATGGGTTATGTCAGACCAACCAACATTCTTCATTAATTTTATATTCACTGCAGAGAGGGTAAAAATTTACGAGATGTCCATTACTTAAGTACACCTACCTACCAAATGTAATTCAAAAAGATGTTATTCAAATTCACAAGTCTACGTGAGGAGAAATATTATTTATTCAATAACTTATCCACACTACTCTTATGGTACATTATTTATGTTATACAGTGCGGTCATTTAATATAGTTAATACGTTTATTTAATAAAACATGGAAATATAAATTGGCCTAATTGTTTGCGAAAAAAATTCTCAGACAGGGCGATTTTTATTTCCTTTTGTGCTCACTTTGGCGTATCGCGTCAATTCATTCCGCCATATTTTAATGAGCTATGACATCTACGTTCTTTTTTTTTTTAATGGTGACATATAACTTTTTTTACATAATTGGATAAACGGTTCAATTCTGAAAATAGATATATTTATTACTAATAAATAAAAAAATCTATCAGTTTCTAGGTCATACTAATAAATTATTAGTATGACCTAGAAACTGATAGATTCTAAGATAAAGTTTCAAATCAAAATAAAAAAACCAAATCATGTATAATTTAAAATATGTGTATATTAATGAAACATAAAATTATGTAATTTAACAAAATACAAAAGTTAATATTATTAACAATATTATTAACATCTTTTATATCCAGCAAAAGATTAATCTTCCGAAATTACAGATTAACCTCGAGCACTACCTTTCATAATTCCAAGTTCTTCAAATTTCTGCTCGATTTTAGTAAATGTCAATTTTGTAATGGGTTTATCGGTTTATATGCCATTTTTCCAGTTTACAGTATTACTTTTTAACTTGTATTAGTAAATATCTGGTGAGACAATAAAATAATTTTATGTCAAAATATGGAAAAACTAGAAAAATGTCAATACTGACGTAGTTTTTCACAGGACACCAAAACACTATACTGCACTTGACGCGCGTTTCGCCAACCAATTTGGCATCATCTGGAGATGATTAAAACTAATCAGTTTTCATCACTCAGCAGTTTTAATCATCTCCAGATGATGCCAACTTGGTTGACGTAACGCGCGTCGAGTGCAGTATAGTGTTTTGGTGTCTTGTGGAAAACTATGTCAGTGTTGTCTTCACACCAAAGGTTCCAACCTCCTTTCAAGAATGGAGAAATGTCAAAGATCTTAACGGAACTAAATGAAAGTATTCGAAAACCTTGTTTTCTCTATTGTTCATAACGCTAACTTCTGTTATTTTGTTATAAACTCTATGATTTGTAAGTTTCTGCAATGTATTATTTTAAATAATTATTAGTTTTATCGCAAGCACTCTATTCTAATATCATTGATCACAGAATCTCAATATTTTTTTTTACTTTGGTGACACTTATCTCAGAAACTATTAACTTCTAGGTGTTACGTATAAATATTGCTATTTTCAGAATTGGACCCCTCTATCTAAATATGTAAAAAAAAAGTTGGGGGTCGCCATTTAAAAAAATGGCAATTACGTCACAGCTCATTAAAATATGTAGGAATGAATTGACGCGATATGCCAAAGTGTGAACAAAAGGAAATAAAAATATACTTGCCTGGGGATTTTTTCTCAATCAGGGTAATTTTTATTTCCATTTTTCCATATTTAACGACAGCACTATTATACCTTATCATTAGAGATATTCTTGTTAGCTCGGTAGCGCCTTTTTGTTAAATTGTTTCCGAACGAGCGATTTAGCTAAGTGAGTAAAAATATACAGAGGAGTCCCAATTAATTTGCAAAATTTAAAAAAGTAATTTTCGGTCAAACAGGCGTGAACAAAAATTTGTTACAGTGTTTTAATATAATTTTCTGTTTCATAATCACTTCCCAAATTTAGTGGGAAGTGTGAGCTATTCCACACTTTACACTTCCGTTCGTCACATCTAGAATATTTACCTAAAACTTTTGTCTAGAAGAAAGGTGCACAATTTAAAAAAAACACATTCTGTAACATACATACATATAACATTCGTATTCGCTTTGAATTAATTAAAATAAATTTCATAGGACTTCAAATACAATAAGAACTATTTTAGCATTCCGAAATCCTTGAAATTGATTTTAGCTGTATTCCTCAAAATAAATTTTTTGAGTTTGGAATATTGTAAAATATTTATGGTAATGGTAATGGTAATGGTAAAGGTATGGTATGGTAAAATTATGAAGTACGAAACATTTCAAATACGGACCATTTCGAATATATCTTTTCTGTCATGAATGTTCTCTCATACAAAATATAGAGTGTCAGAAACAAAAAGTTGAATATAAAAAGCGACGATAATTTCCACCGGCTACCAATAATAAATGCAGGTACCTTCAAAAAACCTAACTAACAGAAAAAGAAATGGTTAAAAAACAAAACTACATATTTATAAAATATCTTTTTAAAAATCGTGAAAGTGAAGTTTAAAATTCCTGAATAGGTACCGGAAAATTCTTTGCACACTTTATATAATCGTATACGACGAATGGTGTCAACTAGATATATTGTCTGCGTATGTTCTTTTCAGAAACTGTGAAAGTGCTCTTTTTACCATCGCTGCAAGGAAATCATAAATCTGTTGGGTAGATTAGAAATGATGTAGTTTTAGGTTTACTCAATTTTTAAGTCTTCTTTAATGCTTTAGTCAAGCTTAATTAAATCAGAGCGCCATCGAGCGGCCCATATAAGAAGAAATTACAAATTGTTAGAAGATACAACGTGCATATACATACATACATGCAACCATAGGCGGTTCTAGACCTTTTGTTTTGGGGGGGGCTTAAGCCCTTGGCAGATATTATTATTATTATTATTATTATTATTATTATTATTATTATTATTATTATTATTATTAAACTAAAGAGAAGAGCAGAGGTCGAAACCTATTATGCTCCTAAAAATAAACAATAGATTGACAAGAATGGCAATAGTAAATTGTTACAGTACAGCTAATCCTTATAGGTAACAGTATATGTACATATTTATAAGTAAAAGTAATTGAATAAAAATTACAAAGTACGACTTAAATAATATAACTGTATAAAAAGATACAAACAAGAATATATGTTCTGTGAAGTTAATTTGCAGACACAATACAGGATACCCAACTAAATGTCTTGTCTTTACATCAAAGCATTTCACCATTTTTAAATAAGTCATATTTATTTTTGAACGAGTTTACACTCACTGAAGTCACCACATCACTGGGTAACCGATTCCAGTTGTTAAAAATTCGGTTGGAATAGAATTTCTGTCTTATCGTTGTCCTGAAATTTTCTTTTTTGAGTTTAAGTGAGTGGCCCCGGAGTCGGTCGTCTGTGTTTAATTCTAATAGCTCTCTGATGTCTTGCGTAAAGTGATTATGTAGCAACCTATATGTGAAAATCATGTCACCTCTATTTCTTCGTTCTGATAGAAGTGGGAGGTTTAGAGCTTGAAGCCGATCTTGATAGGATTGATTCCTCAGACACTGGACTTGCCTAGTAGACTTCCGTTGAACGTTTTCCAAGAGTTTTATATCTTTTATTAAGTGCGGTGTCCATATTATGTTAGCATATTCAAGAATTGGCCGGATATATGTTTTGAATAAAATAGAAAATAATCTAGGGTTAGGGTTTTGAAAAGTTTTAAACAATAAGTAGGACCTCTGGTTGGCTTTTTTTGCGACATTAGTAATGTGAGTGGACCAGGATAGGTTTGAGGTTATCGTTACTCCTAAGTCTACCTGTTCATTAACATATAAATTTTATATAGCATATAAAAACTCATATATAGCAGATGCTCCCCCCTATACATATACAGTGTACTGAATAGCAGTGGCGGTTGGTGAGATTTGGATATGAAGGGGGGCGCTGAAATAAAAAAATGCGCTGCAGGCGAAAATTTTTCAAATTTCAAGGTCAAACCCCTTAAAATTATAAATTAGAAATTCGCAGAGAAAAATATTTGCTTGAAAAAATAACTTTTGGTGGACAAATTAATATCCTCCTTTTTAATACGATTGACGGAAATATCGACAAAAATTGTTTAAAACAATATTTAAATAGGTAATTTATATTTAGATATCAAAAATTTACATAAACAGCTTGCAAAATTGCAAATTATGCGTAAATCATATTGGGTGCTAAATTGAAAATAATAATCGTTCTAAGTTGTGTTAGTAGCGGTTTGGTAGCGAAGACAAGAAAGCTTTTTATGATATATGTAATTAAATAAAACTAATAAATTAGTGAAATTACTGAAATTATGTAGTTATAATTTTTTTATTTAGGGACGGGCTGAGTAAATTTGGGAGGGCTAATTCAAGATTTGGGGGAGTTTAGCCCCCCCAAGTCCCCACCTAGAACCGCCTATCCATGCAACATACATATATTGCAAAGTAGGGACATTTATTATCCGCATCCTTTGATGTTGAGAAAACTTTAAATGAAGAAAATAAAATAAAGATTAAGAATATGTTATTCTTTTGTGTTCTAACCACAAACAAAATAAAATATATATTATCAATAAACTCATTCCCATCAACATTGAGAGAGTTTTATACATATTCAAAGATGTATAAAACTGCAATGAAATATAAATGTATATGGGAAATATAAAGTATGTATGTCTTAGTAAATAATCATATTTTTTACATTTTGTAAAACCCTTAAACTCATAAACCCTGAATATGACTGTAAAGAGCAATAAAATCCATTTCAAGCAGAAACATCAAACCTGTTAAAACCTATTTAAAAATGAATGCTTAAAAGTTGTAGTAGCCAGTATTCTACCGGAAATTAAGGTCTGAGCGTTAAAACTATGTCGTAAACATAAATCCATCAATGTTTTTGATATTCCTTTAAACATGACATTATATGAGATACTATGTGTTTCATTACAAGGTGTGGCAACAGTCCAGGTATGATTTATATCTCTTATACTAACAGAAGCATCTACTATAAAAGAATTTTTATTCTTTGACAATGATCAAGTTTAAATAAAAGGTGATATACTTTATGGCCCCTGTTTTAATGGAAACAAAAAGAGTGTATACCAAATATAGAAAAAAAACTAGATTTATAAATTATCACTTTTAAAATAATTTCTAAGAATAATAAGATAATTAGAGTCCTCTGACTAGCTCAATTATTCAGAGGTTAGCCTGTGTAAGTATAACTGATGCCATGGCTTCAGCTCCAAAAGCTGCGTTAGAAGTCCTGCTAAATCATGATGACTTCATGTGATGTTGGAAAGAGAAGTAGCAGCGCACTTTCATAATTCTTTAAAGTGGAGACAGGGTGCAAATTTTAACATTATTCAATGGCACAAAGTATAACGTGATACATCATTTTAAAAGTCTAAATATTCTAATTAATTTATTTAGGTCTAAGTTTGAAGTGGCTATCAAAATTTTAATCACAAGTAAAAATTGGCAAATCTATGGCAATGTAAACCCGTAGGTTCCTGAAATAATGACCAGTACAAGATACCTCAACCCCGCGACAAAGGGCGGGTTCGGTAATATTTCTGGATTGGGGTTTGCTCGTCTCCTGTTGTCGGTGATTGGCCTTAGTCGCGGAAATAGGCCGACGTTAAATAGAATTAAAAAACCAAAGTATTTAAGTGGTAATATAAAAATCATCATTAATAATTATAAAAGTTATAATTAGTTCACGGTTGTTATCTAATTCCATACTGGATTTTCTTGCATTTCTTATATGAAACAAGACAATCTGGAAAATACTATTTTGCTTTTAGTAGTTTAGTAGTGAGCTGTAACTTAATGCTATAGTGTGGTAGTAATAATAACTATAATTGGAGTTTATAATTATTGAAATCAAATAAGATAAAGCAAGGATGTTAATGAGTTCGGTATAGGTAAACAATATTTTACAATGATATCAGAAAGCCATTTAGTTTTTATTTTTGTAAGATAGTAGATACTACTAAATACTTCATGGTGCTGATAATTACATGATTTAAAAAACATTCAATGAACACTTATTCTTAATGATGCATTGCATTATTTCTCAATCTACTGTCATAGCATTCTCTACGTGTCAACTTAAAGTTTTGATAACGAAAATGTTTTTAAGAGATGTGGTTATTGTTATATATTGTTAATCTTATTTTTAGTGTGAGATTTCTTGATTAGACAAATATTTTTCAAAAAACCAACCTTTGGCTGATCCATAGAGCATAGAGGTTGATTATTAATTTTTTTGTGTTTTTCAGTGGTAGCATAATACCTAAATAAATTCATATATATATATATATATATATATATTAAAACGCGTCGATTCGGTCTCGCTCTAAATTCCGTCGCCAAATCAACAAAGTTTCTAAGCTATCTCTTCCAAGCGGCGTTCACAAAGCGATCCCCGCGAGCGACCTAAGGTCGACCCAAGCCTTTCTCCTATGCTTAGGCACATTTTCGTCCCGTTTCGTCCCTTTTCTTTCATATCATTTCGTTCTTATGACAAAGATACTTACTTAACTAAGAAAATATACATAATTTTGTAATCATTTCATAGGAGAGATCTATTCAAAAATTTATTAGCAATTAAATCATAGAATAGTACCAGAAATACCTGCAACGCCAGTAAACTTTTTTAGTTTTCAAATTGCATGGACAGCAAACAAACAAGCAAGTAAATAGTGTTCTCCAATTATCACTTCCAGCATTCATTTGTTTCATTATTTACAATAATATGTATTGGGCAAGATGTGGTGGCGAGTTATTGTTCATATCATAGATATGAAGGCTAAAGCAATGTTCTCGTGGTTAGTAGTTAGATGGGCGACCGTGCAGGGAAGACCCGCGATGCCTTTTAGTGGCCTATATATTAGTGAATTCACAGTACCTACAATCGTTGTTACAATAGTAACAATCTTAGGCGACGTTTGTGTAGAAGACGAACCATCTAGGATATAAACCCAGAGCTCCCTTAATTATGAGATAATGGGTAAGTAAAAGATCCCTACTTACCACAAACTGGGGGTTGGGCAAAATTTACAGATTGGAGGTTGCTCGTCTTCTGGGGTCGGTGATTGGTTTTCGTCTCGGAAATAGGCTGAAGTTAAATAATAGAAATAGAAAAACAAACAATATATCTATATTGCCAAACAAATAAAATTATCGAAATGAATAGCTGTTATTCAAAATATAAAATCTTACAAAAATTTTTGTCAGATATTAACATTTTTAATTCAAAATATCATCATATGCACTGATATTATTAATTTTCTACTGGTAACATCCTTCTGGAGTAGAGGAAGCCACGTTTGATCCATGAATATTGTTTCTGACGAGATACAGTTATCACCATCAGTAAGTTTAATAAAACCACTTTCTTTTAATTTTCTTTTAACTGAGTTTTCTTCTTTTTGTAAAATTTTAGTCCGTGTAAAATTAACCCGGTGACCGTTATCCCATACATGTTTTACTAATGTATACCTATCAACTTCGCAACTCTTAACATAATTTTTATGTTCGCGGTACTTATAACGGTTTATTATATTTATTATAAACATATATAAATATATACGGTGTCCCACCGGGAACCGCCTCGATCTATATATAGCAAACTATAATTAGGAAAAAATAGAAAATTGGGCAGTTTACCAAAGTCACTGGGGGCAAGCGATTTAAAATATTTCCAAGATGGCCGCACTTCCGGTTATACCGGAAGTACCTAGGTGTCAACTTGCTTATTTCAAATGGAATACCCTGTATATTATTAGATTTTTGAATTCTACTCAAAATTTTTAATATATTTCGTGTATAATAGAGAGTTTTTGAACCCCTTAAATTTTAGCACGTCGTTATCGTTATTCTGCGCATGCGCAGTGCCAAAAATAGTATCATTTTCGGCACTGCGCATGCTCAGAATAACCATAACCATAACCATAACGATAACGTAAATTTTAAGGGATTCAAAAACTCCCTATTGTCCTATACCTATCTTCAACCGTTTTTGAAATATTGACAGGTGAATATTGACATTTTTCAACTTTGACACCCTGTAAAATCTAAACTGTTTGAGATCGAACCAAACGGTTTGCACATTCCTATCTTAACTTTTCATAAGCTATCGTTTGATACTAATTTCAGATTTAACCAAGAGATTAAATTTAATCGAAAATTTTTAATTTATAGAAAATCTGAATTTAGTATCAAAACATAGCTTATGAAAAGTTAAGATAGGAATGTGCAAACCGTTTTTTTCGATCTCAAACCGTTTAGATTTTACAGGGTGTCAAAGTTGAAAAATGTCAATATTCACCTGTCAATATTTCAAAAACGGTTGAAAATAGGTATAGGACATCCTACATGAAATATATTTACAAATTTAAGTAGAATTATTAAAATCTCATAATATATAGGGTGTTCTATTTGAAATAAGCAAGTTGACACCTACTTCCGGTATAACCGGAAGTGCGGTCATCTTGAAAATATTTTAGATCGCTTGCCCTCAGTGACTTTGGTACACTGCCCAATTTTCAATTTTTTCCTAATTATAGTTTGCCATATATAGATCGAGGCGGTTCCCGGTGGGACACCGTGTATTTTTCGGATAACGGTCACTGGGTTAATTGGATACAGGCTAAAATTTTACAAAAGGAAGAAAGATCAGTTAAGAGAAAGTGCTTTTATTAAACTTAATGGTGATAACTGCATCTCGTCATAAACAATATTCATGGATCAATCGTGGTTTTCTCTACTGCAGAGGGATGTTACCAGTGGAAAATTAATAATATTATAGTGATCAGTGCATATGATAACATTTTGAATTCAAAATGTCAATCTAACAAATATTTTTCATCATACAATCCTTCTACTGACGACGAGTTGAGGATCAATTTGAAACGTTTTGGAAAAGCTAGTTAAGTGTTTAATCTTTTTAAAATTTTATTATAAGTATTTTATTTAGACATAATTCAAAATATACAAATAAGTTGCAGACATTAAATAGGTATTTTATTGTTAAAAGAGATTTATATTTAATTTAATATACAATATTTTCCATTTGAAAGAGTTAACTGTTGTCACTTCAAATAATTACGGAATGAATAAAAAATATATAGAAATTTTTCTTTGTGACAGACTCAGTGACGGATAATATAAAACGTAAATAGAAATATCGATAGCAGAAACAAAATAATTATTATAGGGCAGGCAACAGTGCAGTAAACAGTGGCTTATATACAGGGTGTCCACCTAGTGCGCGTAAGTCCAATATCTGGGTTAATAAAAGAGATAACTTAATTTTTTTTTCTACAGGGTTGTCTAATATCCCGAGCTGCACAAAATGAAAATATATTTACATATTCAGGGTGTTCAGTTTTTCCTGGACAGGTACCAACTTCGTTTTTCTAAATGGAAATATATATTTTTTATTGCTTTTTCCAACTAAACCCTTGATTTTAGTAGGACTATCATCAGCCTTCCCTATACCTAACTTAAACTGTTTTTGAAATATTGACGGGTGAATATTGACATTTTTGCAACTTTGACACCCTGTAAAATCTAAACGGTTTGAGATCAAGCAAAACGGTTTGCACATTCCTATCTTAACTTTTCATAAGCTATCGTTTGATACTAATTTCAAATTTATACAGGAATAAAAAATTTTCAAAATTTTCAGAAAATTTAAAATTTTTGGATAATTCTGAAATTAGTACCAAACGATAGCTTATGAAAAGTTAAGATAGGAATGTGCAAACCGTTTTGCTTGATCTCAAACCGTTTAGATTTTACAGGGTGTCAAAGTTGCAAAAATATCAATATTCACCCGTCAATATTTCAAAAACAGTTTAAGTTAGGTATAGGGAAAGCTGATGAAAGTCCTACTAAAATCAAGGGTTTAGTTCGAAAAAGCAATAAAAAATATATATTTCCATTTAGAAAAACGAAGTTGGTACCTGTCCAGGAAAAACTGAACACCCTGAATATGTAAATATATTTTCATTTTGTGCAGCTCGGGATATTAGACAACCCTGTAGAAAAAAAATTAAGTTATCTCTTTTATTAACCCAGATATTGGGCTTACGCGCACTAGGTGGACACCCTGTATGTAATTCCTTATCAGATATTTTCAGGTTTCTTTAATAGTCCTTCATAATCAAAGTTTCTCAATGTAAATTATTTACTTATAACATACATTACTTTTGGAAATAACACCGAAAATCTTATTGCACACGGATGTATTTAATGAGTTGGTTTCTTGAGGTTCGGTTAGTTTGTCATGTATTACTGCTTATTGCAGTGATATACAGCTTGTACAGTGATTTTGTGGGGCAAACTAAACGTTTACCTTATTATACTACATTTGGAATATTTGTTTTGAATACTTCTGGTTTCCTGTTTTTATTATATGTATTACAGTTGCAGTACAAATAAATAAATTACAAACAATAACAACTCGTATAACTTTGCACATATATTACTAATCACAATTTTGCACCACGTTATAATATTTAAACCGATAGTTTAAATATCTCGTAGAAAATAGCGAAACACCACCAGTTTTTGTAATTCTTCTCTGATTATATCCCTTGCAGCATTTCAAATTTCAATTACTTTCACCCCCTAAAATAACCACGCAAAACTTTTCTTGAAAACGTTTCGATTACATTGATCGATATGTTCGTGTCGATTAACTTTTAAAGCTAGGTTATCTAATTGTCGTAACGTTGCTCATTATTATTATACGGTCTAGTCTGACCCTAATCTCAACTGACCCCTCGCTCATCGGGTTCGAGTAAGGTTGCCTTCAATTCAAGTTGTAAGCCATTCGTGCATAATAAAACGCATTTGCTGTTAAACACGATCAAGTTAATTCCTTGAGTATAAAGTCGCTGGTAAAACAGTGGCAAGTCGGTAAATTAAACCACAGAGATCTGAATTCAATATTATGGGGTTTGCTGCATTAGAGTGGAATTACTAGTGTTATTGAGTTTGCATACTAAATACAACAGTTCAAATTAAGTTTTTAAGGGCACATTCCTCTCCTCTCATTCTTCCCTCATATTTGATGAGATATACAAACATTTTGGATACAGGCCATTTTTGACTTCTACAACCATTTATGTGTCACGCCTGGGTAGTAGAGTTGCGACTTTTTAAAAAAAAATCAGGCCAGACCAGGCCCGACAGAGTATAAGACCTGGCCGGGCTTCTGGCTCTAAATCCCAACTCTACAGTCTTCCTTTTACTGGGTATTGTCCACACTTCTAAATATATGAAACTATTAAAAAATAAACTCCTGTGCCAAAAATTCGTGCCGTGATTTGATTAAAGAATGATACAAAAACACTGTCAAATTGAAATATCTTTATACATGTTTCTACTGCTGTTTTTATGGAGCTCCATTCAATAAAACAGTTATGTTATATGCCTTCTCGTACCGCTACATTTTCCTAAAATAAATATGGGGTTCTTTGCTTCACTAGTTTCTCCTTCACAATCACTGTTCATTTCGCTTTCCAAAATTCCAAAAAAAATTAGCATCTACTAAAAATTTTAGCAAAATAAGATGACTTAATAAGACATACTCGTAACATTGCTGTAATTAGTAAAACGAGCATGCTAAATTTAAAAAAAAAAACAACGGCGTGTCATTTTTTAAACTCAAATGTAGGTATTCAAGATATTTTTAGAGACCACACAGATGTGCATAAAATATCGAATATAATTAGGTTCTTAGCGCACTTACTAATTGGAAAATAATTGCAAAACCATCAATTCCTTTTTTCGTATTTTGTAAATTGTATCTATTTTCATTATGACAATAATACTACAATAGCAATCCTCAATATTTTTCACAAGAGTTAGATGAGAGTTAATATTATAAATCATTATTCACTGCTAAGTAACTTCAGTCAAACCAGCTTGGTTCTCAGCCTGACAGTATGCAGTATGATAGACAAAATTATGTCTGAACATCATCAATAACTTCTCGAATTATATATGTGAAATTTCTCTTCTAAATAGAAGATTCTCCTAAGATTTAATATTTACTGTATGTAATTTTATCTTACTTTCCAGATATCTCCATAAAAATTACAAGAATGGTTAGGTCTGATGAATAGTTGGCCACCCTGTTGGCCCTCTTCGTTCTATACGTTAATTTGAAAACATTCATCTAAATACATATACACAGTACCTGCATAAGGAGGATTAGCACCGCCCCACTGGAAAAACAAGTCGTTTGGAATGGGTTATTGTGGGTTTGCATACAATACTGCCACAATGGAGATAGTATGTACCAAAATCAAGAAAAAAGTGGCTTAATGTTTAACTACAATTAATATCAATTTAAATTTTACATATTTTCATAGGATGAGTTCATCCTACAAGCAAGCCGCATTTTTTAAACAGTGGATTTAGTCTTATAATTATCCCAGTAGAATAGTAATTTGATATATTTTTCAGATTAAGTTAAAGAAGAACTTAGAAGAAAGTTAGAACTTAAATTCACCTTATATATAATTCAACCATAAGTGTTGAATGATGCTGTGTACCTTATGAACTATTTGGAGGAAAGGTTGGTGATTTTACACCACAAGATGGTCGTCATTTTGAACTTTTAAGGTAACCAGAGTACAACATAAGAAAGTCCATTATTTAATCAGTTCAATTTCCTTTACTTCTTGTTCTTGGCTTAATTTGTTAAAAGTATATAATAAGTTGAAGTATATCTCTTACTATGATAACCTTGTATAAATATACATACCTATATGCTTATTTTTAAAGTAGCAGAATAATACAAATTCTACAGTAATTGCAATTATTATTTATAACTTTTTCGAACAGTTAGTAACAGTATCTAAATTTCAATATAAATTTAAATAAAAATATATTTATAAGTCATCATCTTTATGCTACATTAAATTTAAATTTCACAAAGTTCTAAAGAACCTTTATATATTGAATACACACATTAAAATACAATTTATTTCTCGTGCGTGCGTTTATTAATTTTTTCTTGTAATATCAACATTTTACGAAGAGTTTCAAACGGTTAGTTAAATATTTAGAAAGGTTCGCATAAAAACTGAAAGGGCCTTAACGCGTAGACTAATAAAAATTTACGCAGCATTCCGTTCCCCTTTCTCAATATAAATGCAGCGTAGCAGAAGTTGTGTACGTGCCTATATTAGTTAAAAGGAAACTTCCATTTTTCAAAAGTTCTACTTCTAGTTTCTGACGGAAGGAATAATTAATAGTATTCGGAATGCTTTAATGAACTTGGTTCTGGTTCTACAGGTATTTGAATATTTTTCCCCGAAAATATACAATTTTCAGAATGTTACTAATACACAGGTTTTGACGAATGTAGTAATAAAAACAAATAGTAAAAATATTTTTAAGCTAAATATCAGCAAAATGATGAAAATGTAACAGATAATTTGAGAAAAATATCGTTGAAAATGTCTAACCGAAAATTGTAATGCAGAGCCGAGCTGTTGGTCGTAACGAATGTTAAACAATTACTTTCAAGTTGATCTACAAATCTAATTACTGACCTAGCATAATTTAATGATTTTCCAATCTGCTTACTAGTTTTGATCCTACTCATTCAAGTCAAGATTATATCGGTTTAGTTACAATTTATTTATTAATTAATTAATTTAGACAATTATTATTCTATGAGTACTGACATCAATTATTATGAGTACTATGAGTACTGACATACTACACTGCACTGCGGAAATGGTTCTTTGTAGAATTTGAGCGATACAATTTTTTTGACTATGTTATGAGATTGACAAACTCAAAATTACCAGAATTTAGTTCAAAATACAGCACCAACGCAATATTATTCGTTATAAATCCTTTGAAGGTACACCTCCAATAAAACAATGAAAACAGGAAAACAAAACATTATATTATATTATATTATATTATATTATATTATATTATATTATATTATATTATATTATATTATATTATATTATATTATATTATATTATATTATATTATATTATATTATTAATGATCAAATTTGAAAGTTCCTTATTTAATTATATCATAACCTGAGAACTGAAGCATTAACCTCAAACTACAGCCCCATATAGTTAAATATGAAACATGTGTAGGTACCTATTTTGCACTCTGTTTTTTATTTTAAGGTGATATACTCTTAACCAACAGGACTTGCTCAACCTAAATGACCATTTAGGTCGAGTCAGTAATAGTATATTATATACCTAGGTTGAGAAGTGAGCTATTATCGACTGAGAAATAATTTTCGAGGTAAATAATGGTCTTCTCAAACGAAGTATATATAGTATTTTTTTACTACTAATAGCCGAATTAACACCAGAAGATCTTATTTTTATTTTAAAATCAGACATTTCCCCTATTACTCAAACATATCGAAATATCAAGTACGTGAAATGTCAAACTGATGCCTGAAATATCAAACAAATGAGTTTCAATACAATTTATTATTAACCTAGGTAAATAATGAATTATTATTTACCTAGTCAATAATGATTACACAAATGAGGTAAATAATAAGGTTTTCTCATGTTAGTAGTAAAAAAAATAAATTAATTGTTTGATGAATTAATAAAATTTGTTTCATAATAAACAATCATAATAAACCTAATGTGCAACATCTGATTGCAATAAATTACAATAAATGAAAAACTGGAATTGTTTTGTAGAATATTTGTAAATATAAGTAAAAATAATATCTTCAACTAGATTACTAATGTAAGAAGCTTAGATGAGTTACATAGAGTTTTTAAGATGAACTTATTTATGATGATGATTTTATGAATGATGATGATGAATCATTTATAATAAAATGTTATAAAAAATATTCTCGCATGTACTTTAAACTCTGATATGCTAGTCAATAATGTCGCTGTAAGTACCTCAACATTATGCAAATTCCAATTTTTTTGTTGGCTTTCGTATATTTTTATAATTAGATTTTATAACCTAATCCTACTTACATACTTGCTATATGACAACTACTGTCGTGAAGTGAAACAAGTATTACAAATTAAATTGCATTATGAAAAGATATGGTGGTCAAAAATATATTTAGTAGAACGTGCTGATGCAAAGTATGATCCCAATATTTCAAGATTACATATAAATGTATATGTGGATTTTGCTCATATAAAGTATATTTCATAAAGTTGCTGCCTTGACGGACGTTGACATGAAATGTAATACATGAGTAAGAATCTACCCTTGAAGTCCTTAAACAGCTTTGGTTATGGAACAAAGGTAAAACTGAATGGAACTCCACCATATTAAAATGATTGTTCTAGTAAGGGTTCATAAAGATACTGCATATTATGTAAGTGATCGGATAAGCTTACAAATTGACTGTAAGACTGACTTAAGAGTCCATTCACTAGGTCGAAATAAGCCCTAAATCGGCATTCGTGTCGTGTCTAATTATAAAAAAACTATAAAAGATAGCGACTTTTAGTAAAAAAGTATTGAAAGATAAGACTTTAATCTAAGTCCCTATAGTAGTAATTTTTTTTTATTTTTAAAATTTCAGGCAAACAATCTTGTACTAAAATAGCGTATTTTCAAAAATTATTTTCTCTAAAATACATGTATTAAACAAAAATTTGCTACTATAGAGATCTAGTTTATCTTTTGATCTTTCCGGTGATATATAATTTATAACATTAAAAAGAAATTTTGTTGCAATTATAAGACAAATCCGGTACCTTTGCAATGAGGACTAACTTTATTTCCACTAAAGCAGGCTGTGATCCGACCCAACATTCATGCCTGTAAAATCTACAGAGAATGGACCCTTAAGATAGACTGTATGGTGCACAAAAGATATTATTCTCAGTCTATAACAGTTTTTTTAGTGGAATTCTGGATCAGTAAAGGCTACAGTAGTAGGCACGGAGACAATGGTTGACACCTGCTTTAGATAACAGAAATAAAAGAAAATCTAGTTGTAGGTAGTTCAGTTCCCTTATATTTCAAAGTATATGCACCAAATCTTCGCGCATCCGATGCAAACGCGCCAGACGACGACCATACTGCCATCTTAGTTATGCATATCTCTACAACGTGCTTTGAGTTCTGGTAGTCGTAATATTTCCTTATTCTTATACAAATACTTACAAACATGATAAAAGTAGATCTGTCTGATATTAAAAAAAATTATTTCATTAAGTAATTGGTCTGACGAGTACAACATAAAATGTTGTACTATTATAATATTTTAAACAAATATATTATATTTGTTTAAAATTATCTTAAAAATCGCTTTTGGAGTGTTTCTAAAGAGTCTGTGTGGGTATTTAAGACATACATCACCCCATCTCAAAATAGCATAAGATAGATGCGGTTGGTTCAACCAGACCAAAGTATAATGTTTTCATGACACATATGATATACGTGTACGATATGACACATATGATATAACTAATAGATCTGAGTTTTTTTTTGTTATATAATCTGCATGTATATCGCATTTTAAATGGGGATCTATATAAATTCCCAAACACTTTATGTTGGTTGAATATACATGGATTATCTGATCACCATCGTTAATTCCTATATAGTGGCAATATACAGTGGCAAATTGTTTTTGTATGATAAAAATGGGAGAAAAACGTTTTATCAAAGTTGGTAAGTAGCTTGTTATTAAACCACTTTTAAAAATCTGCTTCGACTTTATTTTTTAATTTAGTCCAGTCCAAAACAGTTAAATAAATCACAATGTCGTCCACGAATGAAATTATTTGTTCGTGGCCTTCAAGAATAAACAAATGATTCATGTATACAGTGCATAATAAGGGCCCCAAAACAGTTCCTTGCGGAACGCCATATTCAATTGTCTTTGGGTCAATATATTCTCCATGCACATACTGAATTCTTTCCCGTAAATAATTACTAAATACTTTTAGATTAACTCCTCGAATGCCGAGATATTCTAAAGAGTCACATAGCAGTGAAAAACTAACTGCATCAAATGCCTTTGCTAGATCTAGAAATATTGCTAGTCATAGCTTTTGTTTATCTAATGAATTTATATATTTTTTGTCAGACAAATAATTCATCCTGCGTAGATAACCCTTCTCAAAATCCATACTGATTTTGAAAAATAATATTGTACTTCAAGTATGAAGTAAGTCCGTTTTTTATAATTTTTTCTAATATTTTTGTAAAATTAGTAATTAGTGAATAGGCCTGTAATTGCTCACAGTCAACTTATTCCCTTTTTTATAAATAGGTTTTGCTATTCATATTTTAAAGGCTGATGGAACATTTCCGGTGTCGATGATAGTATTAATCAAATATGCTAATGGTTTACAAATATGTTGGGCGATATGTTTCAGATCGTATATTGTCAATAGCGAGTGACTTTTTATTTTTTTATATGTATGATAAATGCAACTAGATATTGTACCCTTAAATTATCCCTTTACCTAAATTTATTGAAATGAAAAAATTTTGTTTAATACCTACTTTTTATAGAAATACCCACCTTTCTATGTCGTGCCTACATCCCTATTAATTCTTTCCGCTCATTTATATTCTAGTGCCAACCACTGTTGCAAAACGCGCCAATGCTAGAATTTGGGAGTGCCAACAACTATCATAAGTGCTTATTTTATTGATTAATATTTCTACAAAGTCTATGTTAGTTTTAAATAGATAAAAGTAATACAGAAATTTAACGATATTAAATAGTGAAAAAAAAAAACAATAGGAAATATATACATATTTTTTAAATAGAATTGACAGCTCTGTACTTTGAGGGTGCCAACCACTGTATCCTTCACCCTCCGTGAAGATAGCAGCGCCACATCTACCGATCGTTTTAAGATTCGGGGAAAAAATAATTCTCATTTTGTTCTAATTTGCTCCAGAATATTAGAATTTGTTCCGGTCAATAAAGAAGTTATAGCAAAAACCGTTTGCTAACTTCACGATGCAGAGCCACATCAACCGATTATTTTAAAATTCGGGGAAAAATTAGTTCTCAATTTGTTCTAATCTGTTCCAGAATATTAGAATTTGTTCCAGAATACTAGAATTTGTTCCGGTCAAACATAGAAGTTATAGCGAATACTGTTTGTCGCTAATAACTTTACGCCGCAGTGTCACATCAACTGACCTTACCAAGATTCAGGGAAGTATTACTTCATAATTTCTTCCAGAATATTGAAGTGTTTCCAATTAAGCGAATCCAATTAATTATTTATTCGCTTAATTGGAAACATTTTGTGTAGCTAATAGGTATATGTAACATAATATACAATACCTAAATGTATCTAATATATAAAATACCAGGTAATTTATTACAAAATAAATACAGCACCAGAGATACAAAAATACAAAGACAAATTGAGATGAAAATTTCTATTTAAAAAACTATTTCTCTATAAAATTTAACGCCTATAAAATAATAATGAGACATGCAAACGATAATTATTTGTCATTATCGTCTTGGGCATTATAACTGTATACCTGACCTGGTTAATGTCTACTTTCAGTTTCCGGTCTAGCCGTTCTAATAATAATTTAAAAATAATTTTGAACTATAATTTAAACATTTATTTATATGAAAACAGAAAGATTTTTTAACTTGTGATGTTAGTAACAATAGGTACTTTCAATGTGTCATTAGCATTGCTAACAATTCTAATTTGACATGAACTTAATGACATGAATTTAACTTAACATTGTTCATCATCATATGAATCATATTCATATGTTGGCGAACCGGTGGCTCAGGGCTTATAGCGTCTCGATCGCTCAACACAGAGGTCGTGGGTTCTAATTCCCATTCCACCAAACAATTTTTCATTAAAATTGTTTACTCGTAGATCAAGGCTTATTCGCAGGGATGGCTTGGCAACCATCTTGGCGATGGCTTGGCAACCATCCTGGCAACCATCCTGGCGATGGCCTAGGATAGGAAGAATGTCAACTTCGTGTTAATGTGAGAGATTAAAATCAGTTGATGTTTGACTGTCCCCCTAGCTAATGAGGTTTTCCAGGTTTCCCTCATTCCAGCACTGAATGGTGGTTAGGGCCTACCAACGTAAGTCATTCCTGAGGCGCAAATGCGAGCCTCGAAATAATAATATGCCGCCCCCTCTCCCACACAAGTCTCAGACTTTGGAGCTAATCCTTGTGATTAAAATGAGGGGTAGAAATATTATTATTATCATTACAAGTATAAATCCCTCAGTTTCTGAGTTTAACTGGTCTGTTTGTTAGAACTTATATGAAAGTTCTTTGTTTATATGGTCTTGGTTGACATTATTATAATATCTACCGTGTAATGTTTTAGACGACCATACATTCTGCTTTTGTACAAGAACATTATTTTATAAGCATTGTAGTTCTTGCATTTATACTACGTATTATTACTTGTGTTTTTGCACATCATGCACCCTTCTCAGTTCTGCGCTGGTTTATTTTTCTTGTAGATGGGTTAATACCAAGTCTGAGAAGATACCAAACATGCAATTACCTTTGGTTTAGAAACGATCTTACTATATTGTCTATACTACTATACTATATTATATTATTATTACTATATGAGGTATGTCTGCTTTTTGTGATGGGATATACAAGGTGCCCATTTGGTCAGTTAGCCTTACATGGCTAACTTTGTTGATAGTGGAGATAGAGAATTGTTTAAGTTATCAAAATTGGGCAGAATTACAAAAGGAATTTAGTGCCTCCTTCAGATTTAATTTTAATTTTCAACTTTTCGAGATATTTTGGAAAAACTGAAAATCGCCGAAATTTTTAAACTCGAATATCTCGAAAGCTATAAAAGATACAAATAATATAAAAATACTGTGTGATAGTGTTTTTACGTGATATTTGGCGGTGATATTGAAAATTTCACGGGCATCTTAGTTTTTGGGAAAAAAAATAATGCTATGTTTTTTTAAATGTCACCCATAGTTGGCTATGGTATCAATAAAAAGCTTATTTTCTTCTAATTTCAAAAATATAATATTTAATATACCTTTGGGTCCGTGAAGTTAGCCCCTAACTCGTGGAGTTGGACGGCACTAATCCACAGTCGGTTAGTAAGTGGTTAGTAAGTGTTTGTAAGTCCACTGGTAACATGTGTAAGTAAACGGTAACCGTAATATTTGTTTTTAATTTTTAGGGGCTAACTTCTTAGCAGCCCCCAAGTTGTTTATAATTGCAGTTTTTATGTTATCAGCTATTAGTAAGTCATTTGTAAGTATTTGTAAGTTGACTGTCGACATTTGTAAGTCTCTAATAAAAAAGTTATAACCAATTAATAAATGGCGGCTAACTTCTTAGCAGCCCCCAAGTTCTTTCAGAATGTTTTGTTTATCTTATCAGTTGTTAGTAAATCGTTTGTAAGTATTTGTAAGCCGTCTTGCAACATTTGTAAGTCGCTAATAAAAAAGTTATAACCAATCAATTAAATGAGGGCTAACTTCACACCAAGCCCCCAAATTCTTTCAGAAGGTTTTGCTTACCTTACCTGTTGTTAAATCGTTTGTAAGTATTTGTAAGCTGTCTTGCAACATTTGCAAGTCGCTAATAAAAAAGTCATAACCAATCAATTAAATCAGGGCTCACTTCTTAGCAACCCTCAAGGTCTTTCAAAATATTTTGTTTATCTTGCCAGTTGTTAGTAAGTCATTTGTAAATATTTGCAGGTGACTTTCAATATTTGCATGTCACTAATAAAGAAATTATAACCAATTAATTAAACGGTGGCTAACTTCTTAGCAACTCCCAAGTTTTCTGTAAATGTCTTGTTTACATCATTTGCAAGTCCCTAATACAACAGTTACTTATCAAGTAGTTGCGAGATATACCTAACAGATTAAAATATGACAAAATCAAAATCTCGTTAAAAGTATCTAGTTTAGTAGGTACCTATTTATCAAGTTTAATTCAATATATATTTTTTTAACTATTTCACAAAGGTTACTCAAATATTATTGCGCTGCAGTTATTCAAAATAGATAGGTATGTAATAAATAATGGACCATGAATCCACGCTTATTTTAAAAAAGTGAGGACTTAATAAATTTAGATCTTATAATATTTAAGTATGTTGTCTGTTTTATAATGTGTGTAGTGTTTTCTAAAAAATTCGGTATACACAGCAGTAGAGCAAAGTTAAGTTAAGCAGAGAATCACGGGGATGGTTTACCTTAACTATTGCTAATGGTATTTATTATAACATCATTTATTAGTATTGTATTTGTATGCTGACTTTTTTCATTTGTAAGTTGTTAATGAAAATGTTATTACTAAATAAATTCATATCAATTCCACAGAGGCTTACCTCTTATTAGTTCTAACTAAAAGTAAAATGTCATATGTCATATGTATAAGTCATATACTTAACGTATCTACAAGGCATTAATAGCAGTTAGAAATCGCGGACATATTCATTTTAGTTGGGGATTCTTCTTATATTTGTAACTTTCAGTTACCTCACTCAGAGATTATAAGATAATCTCTACTTCACTCAAAACACTTTAAGGTTATGTGGCGACTCCTGCGGAGATGCCGAAGTAATGCATTGCCAGTCGGGGCACATTGGCCGTGGAGTAGTGTTTTCGGCATCTCCTTCAAATAAATTTAGTTTTCGTTAAATACTATTCACAATGAAATATTAATATATTTTCGTTTCATTATCAAAAAGTTGTCACATACATGACTGTAATTGTATAAATTTTTTATATACAGGGCGCCCTATTTCTTGACCCGTTGCATGGGTAACTTTTTTATTAGTAGAGATACAAAAACGCTTAAATGAGCAAATTAGTGCAGTTTCATATTAGTAATTCTACGGTAAGGCGAAAAATTATATACGGGGGAAGGTTGAAAAGTTATTGACAAAAAACGAAAAATCCAACTTTTCTATTATCCCTCGTAGCTCGTTCATTTGAAGAGTTAGAGAAAAATGCTTCACATGTTTTTTGCAGTATTTTTCATGTAAAATGACATGCACTTGCTACTTTTTATATATCTCTTAAAATGGTTGAGAATCACAGTAAAATATATATTTTTTAAATGTAATGGATAGGTGGCTGTGACATTAACCGAAAGTCCCCTTTTTTCTCTTTCAGATGATATAACATAGTCCATATTTTATCCTTACAAAAGTAATAATAATCGTTGTTTTTAAAGAAAGTTTATTGTCACATCAAGAATGCTATGGATTATGGAACAAAAGAATGTTTTGAGAACAGAAATTATTAATTAATTAATTATATTGAAGTAAATGTTCGAAATGACCACCATCCTGTTGGATACATAGTAAGCAACGTTTCTGGATACTTCTTAAAACATTATTTATTGTATGTCCATGTATGCTTCTAATTGCATCTTGAATCCTGACTTTTAAATCCTCTATATCTAGAGGAGCTGTCACATAAACTTTATCTTTCAATAACCCCCAAAGAAAGAAATCTAAGGGGGTAAAATCAGGTGTTCGCGCTGGCCAGTCGATATCCATTCTATTTCCTATAACATTATCAAACTGTTCATGTAAATATTGTTTTACCTCGCGGGAATTATGCGCAGGTGCTCCATCGTGTTGGAAGTATTTAAGATTTCTAAAAATATGAAGTGGTAATTCATTTAAATATTCCTCTGTTAGAGTATTCCTTAGAAAATGAAGGTAACTATTCGCATTCAAATTATCTTCGTAAACATATGGGCCAATAATTTTGCCACAAAAAATTCCACACCACACATTTATCCCAAATTGACGTTGATTTCTTTCAGAAACAAGATGTGGATTTTCTCGGCACCACATTATGTTATTATGGCGGTTATAAATACCATTGTTGGTAAATCTACTTTCATCACTGAATAAAATCTTTTTCCAGAAGTCTAGATCCTCTTCGCATTTTGAAATGTACCATCGACAAAATGTCATCCTTCTTTGATTATCAGCTGGATATAAAGTATTGCATATGGAATAATGATAAGGCTTTAAATTGCTAAGATTCGCTGCAGCTTGTGCATCTCGATTTTGGTTATAATAACAAAATAGCATATCATTTTTCTCTTCGTTGGTGTACATATTTGCAACACTATTATTTTGTATGCAGTATTAATAATAAACAATAAACTACTTAACAAAAACTAAAAATGTCACTTATGATCTGTCAATAATTAAATGCCAACTAGACGTTTTTAAAAATATCAGGAATCTTATTTTTTGTTTTATTTGCATAGCATTCTTGATGTGACAATAAACTTTCTTTAAAAACAACGATTATTATTACTTTTGTAAGGATAAAATATGGACTATGTTATATCATCTGAAAGAGAAAAAAGGGGACTTTCGGTTAATGTCACAGCCACCTATCCATTACATTTAAAAAAAATATATTTTACTGTGATTCTCAACCATTTTAAGAGATATATAAAAAGTAGCAAGTGCATGTCATTTTACATGAAAAATGCTGCAAAAAACATGTGAAGCATTTTTCTCTAACTCTTCAAATGAACGAGCTACGAGGGATAATAGAAAAGTTGGATTTTTCGTTTTTTGTCAATAACTTTTCAACCTTCCCCCGTATATAATTTTTCGCCTTACCGTAGAATTACTAATACGAAACTGCACTAATTTGCTCATTTAAGCGTTTTTGTATCTCTACTAATAAAAAAGTTACCCATGCAACGGGTCAAGAAATAGGGCGCCCTGTATACTGTTCTCAAATCAATCTGTAACGGTACCTATTGCTGACTGTGATGAGTATTACAATCACTAATATTCTAAAATTTATTTGTTGAATAAATATCCTACGTTTCGTCCGAGTTTTCGGACTTTTTCAAGGTTACCTAATAGCTAAAAATAATGGTTTAACAAGTAGTAAATTAGATTAGTGACACAATAAATATCCAAAAAAGTTTTTTCTTAGGTACCTAATATCAATTTTCTATTTTAGTTTTATTGTATTGGGTTGGTTTTATTTTGTTTTTTCATGTTTTTTATTGTTTAATAATGCAATGCACATGTGAGTTAGGCAGAGAATGATCCGTATTTGGTGTCCCGTGATTCTCTGCTTAACTTAACTTTCGTACTGCTGTATATACCGAATTTTTTAGAAAACGCTACACGCATTTGTAAACAGACAACATACTTAACTACATAAGATCTAAATGTATTAAGTATGTATTAAGTTATTTTTTTTAAATAAGCGTGGATTCATGGTCCATTATTTATTACATACCTATATATTTTGAACAACTGCAGCGCAGTAATATTTGAGTAACCTTTGTCAAATAGTTAAAAAATATATATTGAATTATACTTGATAAATATGTACCTACTAAACTAGATACTTTTTAACGAGATTTTGATTTTGTCATATTTTAATCTGTTAGGTATATCTCGCAAGATCTGTATCTTACGTTAGTAACATCTTTAGCTTCCAAAATAAAACATTCATTTTCGACAACCACAGTAAATAAAACAAACAGGACAAACAAGTTTCCCCGACAGAATTAATTGATAAGTAACTGTTGTATTAGGGACTTGCAAATGATTAGTTGTGATGTAAACAAAACATTTAGAGAAAACTTGCCAAGTTGTTGGAGTTGCTAAGAAGTTAGCCACCGTTTAATTAATTGGTTATAATTTCTTTATTAGTGACATACAAATATTGAAAATCACTTGTAAATATTTACAAACGACTTACTAACAGCTGGCAAGGTAAACAAAATATTTTGAAAAACCTTGAGGGTTGCTAAGAAGTGAGCCCTGATTTAATTGATTGGTTATAACTTTTTTATTAGCGACTTGCAAATGTTGCAAGACAGCTTACAAATACTTACAAACGATTTAACAACTGGTAAGGTAAGCAAAACCTTCTGAAAGAATTTGGGGGTTTGGTGTGAAGTTAGCCCTCATTCATTTGATTGGTTATAACTTTTTTATTAGCGACTTACAAATGTTGCAAGACGGCTTACAAATACTTACAAACGATTTACTAACAACTGGTAAGGTAAACAAAACATTCTGAAAGAACTTGGGGGCTGCTAAGAAGTTAGCCGCCATTTATTAATTGGTTATAACTTTTTTATTAGAGACTTACAAATGTCGACAGTCAACTTACAAATACTTACAAATGACTTACTAATAGCTGATAACATAAAAACTGCAATTATAAACAACTTGGGGGCTGCTAAGAAGTTAGCCGCTAAAAATTAATAACAAATAAAACGGCTACCCTTTACTTACAAATGTTACCAATGGGCTTACAAATACTTACTAATAACTTACTAACCGACTGTGGATTAGTGCCGTCCAACTCCAGGAGTTGGGGGCTAACTTCACGGACCCTATACCTTTCTCTTTTCTTTTGTTTGCTGTAATGAACAAATAATTTATTAACATAGTAAGCTATGAAAAACAAACGTAGATCAGTAAACAACAATAAAATATAAATGTCAGATCACACTAAAGTCACATTATAAACGTCAAAATTAAACGTTCATCTTAAAATAGTTATTGTGAAATGTACACAAACGAAGAAAAATACGATTTATATATATTATACTTTTGAAATCAGAAAAAAATAAGCTTTTTATTGATACCATAGACAACTATGGTTGCCATTTAAAAAAACATAGCTTTATTTTTTTTTCAAAAACTAAGATGCCCGTGAAATTTTCAATATCACCGCTTAATGCCACGTAAAAAACACTATCACACAGTATTTTTATTTTATTTGTACCTTTTATAGTTTTCGATATATTCGAGTTTAAAAATTTTGGCGATTTTCAGTTTTTTCAAAATATCTTGAAAAGTTGAAAATTAAAATTAAATCTAAAGGAGGTACTGAATTCCTCTTGTAATCTTGCCCAATTTTGCTAATTTAACCAAATCTCCACCTCCACTATTAACAAAGTTAGCCATGTAAGGAGATAGATAATTGGCACCCTGTATGTTAGCAATTAAATTTGAAGCACTGAATTCCTCTTGTAATTCTGCCCAATTTTGCTAATTTAACCAATTCTCTATCTCCAGTATTAACAAAGTTAGGCATGTAAGGAGATAGATAATGGGCACCCTGTAAACAGTTTCTTCCAGGCTAGGTTGAAAGAGGTGATTTACGAATGAGTATGGAGTGATATACCCGTCACCGCGATAACTTTTTAAAATATAAAAGTATAAATATAAAATCCTACCTCTCGGATGTCTTTATGTATTGGAGTATTTACTATTAGTACATAAAAATATACCCTCTGTACTAACTCCTTCGAGTAGTCATCGGTATAATACCAGGAATGCTGAGGACCTTATAGTATACAACTATTACCCGTCACCGATATAAATGATATGAACTTGTTTCTGTTTCCATATAATTTCAACTTCTATTGCTAATTGTTGATATTTTTTGCTGTGTTTTGTTCAGATGGTATTGCCACATCGATAAGGTAGGTTAGCCTTTTTATTTTATCTTGAAGTAATATATCTGGTCTATTATACCGGTGTGAAACTAGCAGCCAGAGTTAGCAGCTAATTTTCCGATAATTGCCGAATGCACCCAAAGCAGTAAGAATGTAAAAATAAAAAGCAGGGCGGTGCGATGGTACCTATGTTGTTGCTGTTGTGGTAGTAAAACTGGAATATGCCCGAAGGAGATTATTAATTAACAATAGTTATAACTTATTCTCAATACATAGCATTTATTATACATAAAACTAATAAAAACTTATAGAAAATTAATGAAATCAAAACGGCTTGGATTTATATAAGACTAAAACGGTATCATACTATTTATTATAACCCTATGCTATAAATAAACCAAGTCTTACAAATAATATTTATTCGAAAGGTAAAATCAAGTCGACTGTCACAGTTGCACCAGAAGGGTAGTAGATATCATCATCCCCCAATATGAAATTTATTATTTGTGACTAAACAACGTATCCTGTCAACATGAAATTGCAGAGATAAATTAACCTATCCGTACCCTTCTAAAAGACACCACCAAATCGACTGGCGCAGTCGATTTTTTTCTTAGGTACCTAATATCAATTTTCTATTTTAGTTTTATTGTATTGGGTTGGTTTTATTTTGTTTTTTCATGTTTTTTATTGTTTAATAATGCAATGCACATGTGAGATAGGCAGAGAATGATCCGTATTTGGTGTCCCGTGATTCTCTGCTTAACTTAACTTTCGTACTGCTGTATATACCGAATTTTTTAGAAAACGCTACACGCATTTGTAAACAGACAACATACTTAACTACATAAGATCTAAATGTATTAAGTATGTATTAAGTTATTTTTTTTAAATAAGCGTGGATTCATGGTCCATTATTTATTACATACCTATATATTTTGAACAACTGCAGCGCAGTAATATTTGAGTAACCTTTGTCAAATAGTTAAAAAATATATATTGAATTATACTTGATAAATATGTACCTACTAAACTAGATACTTTTTAACGAGATTTTGATTTTGTCATATTTTAATCTGTTAGGTATATCTCGCAAGATCTGTATCTTACGTTAGTAACATCTTTAGCTTCCAAAATAAAACATTCATTTTCGACAACCACAGTAAATAAAACAAACAGGACAAACAAGTTTCCCCGACAGAATTAATTGATAAGTAACTGTTGTATTAGGGACTTGCAAATGATTAGTTGTGATGTAAACAAAACATTTAGAGAAAACTTGCCAAGTTGTTGGAGTTGCTAAGAAGTTAGCCACCGTTTAATTAATTGGTTATAATTTCTTTATTAGTGACATACAAATATTGAAAATCACTTGTAAATATTTACAAACGACTTACTAACAGCTGGCAAGGTAAACAAAATATTTTGAAAAACCTTGAGGGTTGCTAAGAAGTGAGCCCTGATTTAATTGATTGGTTATAACTTTTTTATTAGCGACTTGCAAATGTTGCAAGACAGCTTACAAATACTTACAAACGATTTAACAACTGGTAAGGTAAGCAAAACCTTCTGAAAGAATTTGGGGGTTTGGTGTGAAGTTAGCCCTCATTCATTTGATTGGTTATAACTTTTTTATTAGCGACTTACAAATGTTGCAAGACGGCTTACAAATACTTACAAACGATTTACTAACAACTGGTAAGGTAAACAAAACATTCTGAAAGAACTTGGGGGCTGCTAAGAAGTTAGCCGCCATTTATTAATTGGTTATAACTTTTTTATTAGAGACTTACAAATGTCGACAGTCAACTTACAAATACTTACAAATGACTTACTAATAGCTGATAACATAAAAACTGCAATTATAAACAACTTGGGGGCTGCTAAGAAGTTAGCCGCTAAAAATTAATAACAAATAAAACGGCTACCCTTTACTTACAAATGTTACCAATGGGCTTACAAATACTTACTAATAACTTACTAACCGACTGTGGATTAGTGCCGTCCAACTCCAGGAGTTGGGGGCTAACTTCACGGACCCTATACCTTTCTCTTTTCTTTTGTTTGCTGTAATGAACAAATAATTTATTAACATAGTAAGCTATGAAAAACAAACGTAGATCAGTAAACAACAATAAAATATAAATGTCAGATCACACTAAAGTCACATTATAAACGTCAAAATTAAACGTTCATCTTAAAATAGTTATTGTGAAATGTACACAAACGAAGAAAAATACGATTTATATATATTATACTTTTGAAATCAGAAAAAAATAAGCTTTTTATTGATACCATAGACAACTATGGTTGCCATTTAAAAAAACATAGCTTTATTTTTTTTTCAAAAACTAAGATGCCCGTGAAATTTTCAATATCACCGCTTAATGCCACGTAAAAAACACTATCACACAGTATTTTTATTTTATTTGTACCTTTTATAGTTTTCGATATATTCGAGTTTAAAAATTTTGGCGATTTTCAGTTTTTTCAAAATATCTTGAAAAGTTGAAAATTAAAATTAAATCTAAAGGAGGTACTGAATTCCTCTTGTAATCTTGCCCAATTTTGCTAATTTAACCAAATCTCCACCTCCACTATTAACAAAGTTAGCCATGTAAGGAGATAGATAATTGGCACCCTGTATGTTAGCAATTAAATTTGAAGCACTGAATTCCTCTTGTAATTCTGCCCAATTTTGCTAATTTAACCAATTCTCTATCTCCAGTATTAACAAAGTTAGGCATGTAAGGAGATAGATAATGGGCACCCTGTAAACAGTTTCTTCCAGGCTAGGTTGAAAGAGGTGATTTACGAATGAGTATGGAGTGATATACCCGTCACCGCGATAACTTTTTAAAATATAAAAGTATAAATATAAAATCCTACCTCTCGGATGTCTTTATGTATTGGAGTATTTACTATTAGTACATAAAAATATACCCTCTGTACTAACTCCTTCGAGTAGTCATCGGTATAATACCAGGAATGCTGAGGACCTTATAGTATACAACTATTACCCGTCACCGATATAAATGATATGAACTTGTTTCTGTTTCCATATAATTTCAACTTCTATTGCTAATTGTTGATATTTTTTGCTGTGTTTTGTTCAGATGGTATTGCCACATCGATAAGGTAGGTTAGCCTTTTTATTTTATCTTGAAGTAATATATCTGGTCTATTATACCGGTGTGAAACTAGCAGCCAGAGTTAGCAGCTAATTTTCCGATAATTGCCGAATGCACCCAAAGCAGTAAGAATGTAAAAATAAAAAGCAGGGCGGTGCGATGGTACCTATGTTGTTGCTGTTGTGGTAGTAAAACTGGAATATGCCCGAAGGAGATTATTAATTAACAATAGTTATAACTTATTCTCAATACATAGCATTTATTATACATAAAACTAATAAAAACTTATAGAAAATTAATGAAATCAAAACGGCTTGGATTTATATAAGACTAAAACGGTATCATACTATTTATTATAACCCTATGCTATAAATAAACCAAGTCTTACAAATAATATTTATTCGAAAGGTAAAATCAAGTCGACTGTCACAGTTGCACCAGAAGGGTAGTAGATATCATCATCCCCCAATATGAAATTTATTATTTGTGACTAAACAACGTATCCTGTCAACATGAAATTGCAGAGATAAATTAACCTATCCGTACCCTTCTAAAAGACACCACCAAATCGACTGGCGCAGTCGCACAGGAAGGGTAGCTAACGATCATCCCCAATAAGAAATTTATAACTTCTAACTAAACGACGCATCCTTTCAACATGAAATTGCAGGAATACATAAACCTATCCGTACCCATCTAAAAGACACCATCAAATCGACTGGCGCAGATGCACAAGAAGAGTAGCAAGCGATCATCCCCAATAAGAAATTTATAACTTATGACTAAACGACTCATCCTGTCAACATGAAATTGCAGGGATATATTAACCTATTCATACCCATCTAAAAGACACCATCAAATCGACTGGCGCAGTTGCACAAGAAGAGTAGCAAGCGATCATCCCCAATAAGAAATTTATAACTTATGACTAAACGACTCATCCTGTCAACATGAAATTGCAGGGATATATTAACCTATTCATACCCATCTAAAAGACACCATCAAATCGACTGGCGCAGTTGCACAAGAAGGGTAGCAAGTGATCATCCTCAATAAGAAATTTATAACTTCTGACTAAACGACTCATCCTGTCAACATGAAATTGCAGGGATATATTAACCTATCAGTACTCATCAAAAAGACACCATCAAATCGACTGGCGCAGTTGCACAGGAAGGGTAGCAAACAATCATCCTAAATAATAAATTTATAACTACTGACTAAACGACTCATCCTGTCAACATGAAATTGCAGGCATAGATTATCCTATCCGTACTCATCAAAAAGACACCATCAAATCGACTGGCGCAGTTGCACAGGAAAGGGTAGCAAACGATCATCCCCAATAATAAATTTATAACTACTGACTAAATGACTCATCCTGTCAACATGAAATTGCAGGCATAGATTATCCTATCCGTACTCATCAAAAAGACACCATCAAATCGACTGGCGCAGTTGCACAAGAAGAGTAGCAAGCGATCATCCCCAATAAGAAATTTATAACTTATGACTAAACGACTCATCCTGTCAACATGAAATTGCAGGGATATATTAACCTATTCATACCCATCTAAAAGACACCATCAAATCGACTGGCGCAGTTGCACAAGAAGAGTAACAAACGATCATCCCGCTGCATAAGAAAGCAGTGTATCTCTTGCTCCACCGAGGGCTTCTATATTCGGTACCACAAGTTTCACAATATGTTCTGGATGGAGTAGACAAAGTTCGAAGAGAAGGTCTCGGCAGGTGCTAAAAACTCGATGATAAACATTGTCTTCATTTCATGATATTCATGATATAATTATAATAATAATAATAATAATAATAATTATTATTATTATTATTATTATTATTATTATTATTGTTATTATTAGTGTTAGTATTATTATTATTATTATTGAGTTTTTGTGCCTCATGCATTTCTCAGTTTTTCTCTGGATTATTTTTTTTGTAGACTGGTTAATACCAAGTCTAACAAGAAATTATTTTTGTTTTAGTTTTAAAAACGTTATTTTAATAACGTACTGTACGTGTAATAAGTGTGTACGTGTAATAAATGGTTTACTACACTGTTCAACAGGTACAAGTATCTAACATGGCATGTTGACAGAATGAATTGTTTAGTCCAACGTAACTTGTCAATTTCATCTCAGGGATAATAAAGAACTACTCTTGTGCAACTGCGCCAGTCGATTTGATGATGTGTTTTAGATGAGAACTCATAGGTTAATTTAACTCTAGAATTTCATGTTGACAGGATGCGTCGTTTGGTCACAAGTTATAAATTTCTTATTGGGGATGCTCGCCTGCTACCCTTCCTGTGCAACTGCGCCAGTCGATTTGATGGTGTCTTTTAGATGGGTACGGATAGGTTAATCTATCCCTGCAATTTCATGTTGACAGGATGAGTCGTTTAGTCAGTAGTTATAAATTTCTTATTGGGGGATGATCGTTTGCTACCCTTCCTGTGCAACTGCGCCAGTCGATTTGATGGTGTCTTTTAGATGGGTACGGATAGGTTAATCACTGCAACTGCATGTTGACAGGATGAGTCGTTTAGTCAGTAGTTATAAATTTCTTATTGGGGGATGATCTCTTGCTACCCTTCTTGTGCAACTGCGCCAGTCGATTTGATGGTGCCTTTTAGATGGGTACGGATAGGTTAATCTATGCCTGCAATTTTATGTTGACAGGATGAGTCGTTTAGTCAGTAGTTATAAATTACTTATTGGGGGATGATCGTTTACTACCCTTCCTGTGCAACTGCGCCAGTAGATTTGATGGTGTCTTTTTGATGAGCGCGGGTAGGTTAATCTATCCCTGCAATTTCATGTTGACAGGATGAGTCGTTTAGTCAGAAGTTATAAATTTCTTATTGAGGATGATCGCTTGCTACCCTTCTTGTGCAACTGCGCCAGTCGATTTGATGGTGTCTTTTTGATGAGTGCGGGTATGTTAATCTATGCCTGCAATTTTATGTTGACAGGATGAGTCGTTTAGTCAGTAGTTATAAATTACTTATTGGGGGATGATCGTTTACTACCCTTCCTGTGCAACTGCGCCAGTCGATTTGATGGTGTCTTTTTGATGAGTACGGATAGGTTAATCTATGCCTGCAATTTCATGTTGACAGGATGAGTCGTTTAGTCAGTAGTTATAAATTTCTTATTGGGGGATGATCTCTTGCTACCCTTCTTGTGCAACTGCGCCAGTCGATTTTATGGTGTCTTTTAAATGGGTACGGATAGGTTAATATATCCCTGCAATTTCATGTTGACAGGATGAGTCGTTTAGTCAGAAGTTATAAATTTCTTATTGAGGATGATCGCTTGCTACCCTTCTTGTGCAACTGCGCCAGTCGATTTGATGGTGTCTTTTTGATGAGTGCGGGTATGTTAATCTATGCCTGCAATTTTATGTTGACAGGATGAGTCGTTTAGTCAGTAGTTATAAATTACTTATTGGGGGATGATCGTTTACTACCCTTCCTGTGCAACTGCGCCAGTCGATTTGATGGTGTCTTTTTGATGAGTACGGATGGGTTAATCTATGCCTGCAATTTCATGTTGACAGGATGAGTCGTTTAGTCAGTAGTTATAAATTACTTATTGGGGGATGATCGTTTACTACCCTTCCTGTGCAACTGCGCCAGTCGATTTGATGGTGTCTTTTTGATGAGTACGAATAGGTTAATCTATGCCTGCAATTTCATGTTGACAGGATGAGTCGTTTAGTCAGTAGTTATAAATTTCTTATTGGGGGATGATCTCTTGCTACCCTTCTTGTGCAACTGCGCCAGTCGATTTTATGGTGTCTTTTAGATGGGTACGGATAGGTTAATATATCCCTGCAATTTCATGTTGACAGGATGAGTCGTTTAGTCAGAAGTTATAAATTTCTTATTGAGGATGGTCGCTTGCTACCCTTCTTGTGCAACTGCGCCAGTCGATTTGATGGTGTCTTTTAGATGGGTATGAATAGGTTAATATATCCCTGCAATTTCATGTTAACAGGATGAGTCGTTTAGTCAGAAGTTATAAATTTCTTATTGGGGATGATCACTTGCTACCCTTCTTGTGCAACTGCGCCAGTCGATTTGATGGTGTCTTTTAGATGGGTACGAATAGGTTAATCTATCACTGCAATTTCATGTTGACAGGATGAGTCGTTTAGTCAGAAGTTATAAATTTCTTATTGGGGATGATCGCTTGCTACTCTTCTTGTGCAACTGCGCCAGTCGATTTGATTTTACCTTTCGAATAAATATTATTTGTAAGACTTGGTTTATTTATAGCATAGGGTTATAATAAATAGTATGATACCATTTTAGTCTTATATAAATCCAAGCCGTTTTGATTTCATTAATTTTCTATAAGTTTTTATTAGTTTTATGTATAATAAATGCTATGTATTGAGAATAAGTTATAACTATTGTTAATTAATAATCTCCTTCGGGCATATTCCAGTTTTACTACCACAACAGCAACAATATAGGTGCCACCGCACCGCTCTGCTTTTTATTTTTACATTCTTACTTCTTTGGGTGCATTCGGCAATTATCGGAAAATTAGCTGCTAACTCTGGCTGCTAGTTTCACACCGGTGTCTATTATGGGCTACTGTTTTATCAGTTTGTAGGCACTTCTCATTCCCCACGAGGAAATTTAATTCATATAGACTTTATTTTTATTAGTCATTTAACTTGTAATTTTTGTCATTTCAATTACTAGTCTTTTGTTCCATTTTGTATGTATGACCTTCGGAAGACCAGCCACAAATATTGAATTTAATACCCTTGGAGCTCCAACTACCTAGTGGTCTAAAAATCCACTTTGAAGTTTCGCTACCAATTCTTGAGACCCACAGTTTCCGTACAGTACTCCAGACTTCTAGCTAGACTAAAGGTCCACACTGACCTGAACCACCCACACCCTGGAGGAACATTCTAAGGACCTCTGGACTCCAAGTAATAGTGCTCGAAGCCAATAAAAGTAGCCATTAAACCAGTAGAGTTCAATATTTGGACTAAAATATTGTAAAAACTCCACTTTTGTAATTTCAAATCAAATTTTTTTACATCACTGCACTGTTAACTTTAAATATTTTTTTGTAATCCAAATTCAAATTATCTGTTAATATATGTACCAAGTTTTTTTGGATTCATTTATTTGTGACCTCACCTGTATTTAGGAAAAGTAAATAAAGTAGTTTTGAATTTTTGTCATATAAAAAGTCTCTGGTGCCATCTGTAGGGTGATAGTAAACACAGTGCTCTTTCCGAACCTACCCTAACGACTGAGCTATCGCTAATTTGTAATTCATTTTGTTTGGCTATAGCCAAGAGTTAAACAAAATTGTGTCCCACCGGGAAGGGCCGCCATCGATATATGGAAAAGTACGTACAGGGTGATTTTGAAAATTTGGTTATTTGCAAAGGTCAGTGGGGCCTACCTTTTTAAAATAATTTCACGTTTCTGGAACTTCCTGTTTAACCGGAAGTCGACACCAATTTGCTTATTTTAAATGGAACACCCTGTATGTTTTTGCAGTTTTCGATTCTACGTTAAATTTTAAATCTACTTTGTGTAAAGTTGTCTATACCTAAATTCAGTTATTTTCGAAATATCTCCAGTTTTAAGAAGAAAGTGACAGTTACAGCACTATATTAAAAATGTTGAACTTTGAACAAGGAAAGACCTTTAATTACAATATTTGCAACAGTAATGGTTTAGGCATCGCTACATATAGTGATTGTATAATGTCTGAGGAACATACAGGGCCCTCAAAATTTATAAACCAATTTACCAATTTAAGAAGTTACAAAACTTTATTTTTTCCAATGGAATACCCAATATATTATTCTACGGTCGAAAGAAGAACTAAATTCTGAATCGAATAATATAAATTTGTATATACCTTTTGAGGTTTCCCATTTTGTCAAGTAGACTATCAAAAAATAAAAAAAAAATTGTTTGTCTCGAGTGTCAAATTTGTTGTTAGGAGCTTCGTCAGTATTGTTTGTGTCCACAAAAGTGTTAATAAAGATGTCAAATCTATTAAATTATACTTACGAAAATTAATTAAATTTGTAGTTTATGGACAATGTGATAAAGTTATAAAAAGACCCTGCGATACATTTGCTGATGATCGATATCCCCATAAACAGAAACCATCACGACATGCTGTAAGACGCATCCTAGATAATTTCAAAAATGTAGGTATTACGAAAGGAGGTATCCAAAGAAGGAAACGTATTGTTGATGATGAAAATAATACATAAAAATACTGATTCTGCAATATTAACGAGCTATACCAATAATTGTATAAAGTGGGATAGTAAATTAAAATAACTAAGGTCTCAGTAACTAAATACAAGAAATACAAGTAGTTGCAAAGAGTAAAATAATTTGGTAAACAAAAAGAAAATAATATTAATTCAATAGATGGTCAAAATTTTTACCTCCGACCTTTAAACGTTGTTCGCATCTACGAATTAACTCGTAGCATGAGTAGCACGTTTAATGGAGTCTTGGAACAAATTCTTAAATGCATTCCTTACTCCCTGCATGTAGTCATCCATTGTTGTTAATGGTGTTTTGTATACCTTACATTTTATAGCTCCCCAAATGAAAAAAAAAATCTAAAACAGTTGGATCGAAAAATCGTGGAGGCCACAAAAAAGGCTCGTCATTAGCAATCTATTGGTCATAGTCAGTGGGTTGATTAACGGGCTCCTATGAGAAGGTGCACCATGTTGCTGGTAAAAAATATTTCTATGTTTTGCCAGAGGCAAATTATCCAGATAAGTGTTACTGAAATTTTGCAGAATATTTAGATATCTCTCACCTAAAACACACTATAACTATACGTACGTAAATTACACCAAAGATATTTACCTACTATTTAAATTGTCTTGATAAAATTCTAAGGCGACCACTTCATTATTTCGAACGGCGCAGTAAACATTGAATTGCCAAACTGTCTCGGAAATTGCGTTCCCGAGTGTTGTGTGGATTTGAGTCACTCCAAAAATGAGCGTTATGACTATTTAGAAGTAAGACCATTTTTATTGAACTTCGATTCATCTGTTTATATAATGTTATCTAGAAACGAATTATTCTCCTCGTACCTCGTCAAAATAAATTCGCAAAATCTTTGATTAATTGTCTTAATGCCATCATAGGAAAAGCTCGAAAGTACCGTAGAACCACTATTTCTATAAATATCATAAATACTATAAATTACAAATAAATATTTTTCGTAAGTATAATTTAATAGTGATGGATGGCATCTTTACTAACACTGTGACGTTCCCTTCTCAAGGGCGACAATTTGTGACAGTCCCTTCTCAAGGGTGCCAATTTGTGACGCTCTTAATTCGGTTTCGGATTTATCCTCGGGTTTTTGCCATCGGGCGCCACACATCCATAGGTTTCACGTGGTGAATGGTCCACGCGGACTCTACTCGCTTATGAGTAAAGGCGGGGTAGCTACAGTGAAGAAGGTGTACAAGTACACATGCCAGAGGGTCAAATGTTTCTCAAATCTAGGTAATAAAAGTCGGTTTCGGAAGTTACTACAAGATTTATTAAAATAAAATTAAATAGGCAAGCAGCAACATAATAGGCGGACAGCAAAATAAAGAAATTAGAAAAGTAGCAAATCAGCAAAATAAACAAATGGTAATAAGCAACAATATTATATACATATATGCAAACTAAAGCTTTAATCGCAGTTTAAGAAGCGAAGCGGTGAAAATATTAAACAAATGATAAAAATAAATTAAAACGGCTTTATGTGGAAACGGAACAACGTGACGGATAGAGGGATACAGAATTCGAAGTCTTCCTGGAGGCATACGCACGTCACAGGTTATTCGTCAAGCATGTATCAAGGGGTCGGGATAGGTACGGATGTAGAAGTCTCCCTGGAGGCATACGCACGTCACAGGGTATTCATCATGTATGTACCAAAAGTTTAGGACAGGTATAACTTATAGAAATCTTCCTGGAGGCATACGCACGTCACAGGTTGTTCAGCAAGTATCTACCAAGGGAATCGGACAGGTATAGCTGTAGAAATATTCCTGGAGGCATACGCACGTCACAGGTATCATCAGCATTTACCAAAAGCGGACAGGTATAACTTATATCAATCTCCCTGGAGGCATACGCACGTCACAGGTTGTTCAATAAGTGTCTACCAAAGGAAATCGGACAGGTATAGCTGTAGAAATATTCCTGGAGGCATACGCACGTCACAGGCATCACCAGCATTTACCAAAGGGAATCGGACAGGTACAGCTGTAGAAATATTCCTGGAGGCATACGCACGTCACAGGCATCACCAGCATTTACCAAAGGGAATCGGACAGGTATAACTTATAGAAATCTTCCTGGAGGCATACGCACGTCACAGGTTATTCAATAAGTGTTTACCAGAGGAATCGGACAGGCATAGCTTGTAGAAATCTTCCTGGAGGCATACGCACGTCACAGGTTATTCATCAAGACTATACCAAAGGGTTGGGACAGGAAGCCTACCCATTGTAACTTACTCAAGTTGCAGGTTCGGAGATCGGCGAAATACTGTCCTCTGAACGAAAATCAGCACGTCTTTTATAGTGCTCGGCCGCTGGCTTGAACCAATCAGGACAGCGGATTTCGTTCCATGACCAAATATGGTCTTAAATTTTATTAAATTTGCGGAATGGTTACTTGAAATTAATTTACAATATCGGCAAATGATTAATATGAATCTAATGTGTAATTAGAACATATTTTAATCAGATTTAGCAAAGCATTTTGACTTTTATGCCTTACTGCATCAACCTGCATTTAAATATCGGTTTATAACAAAATAACATATTTAAATACTTTTCCTTAACAAAACTATATACAGGGTATAACGGAAATAATATATTTAACAATTAAATAATATTAAATTCAACATAACTTAATTTAATTTAAGCTAATTCGGTAAAAATAGGCAAATACGGTATATTCATAAATCAAACATGTCTCAGGTATATTCCCCTTAATAACTTAAACAAGTTCGGTAAACATTTATTGCCGGAAAGTGCATTAAATATTAATAAACAAATTAACGGTCATAACATGATTGTACGGAAAGCTATGTATTCCAAACTTTGTCATTAAAATACCTTAATAGATATATTACATTATGACTTTATCAAATTCCAAGTAGCGGTTGCATAAGTATTTTTAAATATCAAATGAATCAAATATTATCCAGTTCCAATGCATTAAATAAATATTTTAGGGTACCTACAACACGAAAATATTCATGTATTTCGTTAGGAACAAAAACTGCGGGTGGCGTAAAAACAACGTTTGGAATTTCTTGAATCTCGGCCGGTTTCCATCGAATAAATGTATATTGTTTATACTCTTATCTATTAACAAATAATGTACTATAATAGTAAAACTATACTGGAAAACATTAATACATTACCTGGATATGAGTTGTTCATAAAAATATTTATATACTTATATACGGTGTGTTCAAATAAAACGGGTCATATTTAATTCTTGTTTAAATTGCTACGGGCTAAAAAGTAACTTCATTACAACACTTGGACGCAAATAATACTGACGAAGCTTCTAACAACAAATTTGACGCTCGAGAAAAACTAAATTGTTTTATTTTTTCAGTCTACTTGGCAAAATGAAATATTTCAAGCTTTACACGTTTTTATAACAAAATTCGCTGTAACTGGGAAACCTTAAATGATAGGTACATATAAATTTATATCATTCGATTCATAATTTAATTCTTCTTTCGACCGTAGAATAATATACTGAGTGTTCCATTTGAAAAAAACAAGTTTTATAACTTCTTAAATTGGTAAATTGACTTTTACATTTTTTTTAAACTGAAGATATCTCAAAAATAACTGAATTTAAGTATAGACAACTTTACACAAAGTTGACTTAAAATTGAACATAGAATCCAAAACTGCAAAAACATAAAGGGTGTTCCATTTAAAATAAGCAAGTTGGTGTTGACTTCCGGTTACACCGGAAGTGCCAGAACCGTGAAAATATTTTAAAAAGGTAGGTCCCACCGACATTTGTTAATAATCAAATTTTCAAAATCACCCTGTACGTAGTTTTCCATATATCGATCGAAGCCCTTCCTGGTGGGACACCCTGTGCAACGCATTAACAAAATCAAAACTGTTCAGAAGTGGTGGATTCTAGAATAACCAAAACGCGCTTATGCGATTATATCGTACTCTGTTGGCGTAGTAGTAAATTAAGCAGATAGATAGATCATAGATCACGTCCGGACGAAGATATCCTTAAAGACTTTTTGGGGGATATTTTTTATTAAACGCCTCATTTTAAAGATTAAGTGTTTTTGAAAATACAATGAATTTGTTAACTGACAAGGGTGTTTTACATCACTAAAAATACTATTTCCATTGCCTACCTAAAGTGTTTTGAAACTGTTTGTCAGTTAACCAATTCATTGTATTTTCTTTCCTCCACTGTATTCACTGTATTTTCAAAAAAAGTCCTCATTCTTAGCAGGAGGATTTTGCAGTTCATAAAAAATAACTCCTAAACGTCCATCGATATCTTCGGACGTTGAACTTGAGGATGGCGAACTTGAAGATTATGCATCGATATCCTAGCCGTGGTTAACGATTTTTTATTAAAGAGTAAGCTCTGACTTTATTCAAAATTTACAATAAATCACGAAAATCCCATAAATGCAAATTGCACATAAAATTACTGTCGAGATTAATAATACAAAATGCGCATGTGCTAAATAATCGTTATCTGTAGTTCAAGCTATAGGGTAAAGACTAGTTAGAATGGTTTGAGACCTTAAACCAAAACAGCATCCACAAAATCCTGAATGGCTCGCTTCAAACTCGAACGCGTAGGTATTTCGATGTATGCATATTCAAAACTGATCAAAATCGGATAATTTGAGTACCAGAACAGACCTTTAGTATATTCTACAAAATATTTAGCTAATTATGCATAGCAACAAAAATGTGCTGATGTTTTCTTGAAATTGCTCTGCTAAATAATAAATAATCTATAAAAAGAAGAATTCGTATAATATTAATTTCAGTTTACCTATTACGGAAGTATGTTATTTTAAATTGACTTTTATTAATCCAATCTAGGTATGCACATACTTTAAAATTTAATGTTTAGTCTTCGGAAACAAAATGATCATTAAAGCAAATGGCAAATTTATGTTTCAATTCAGTTTTTAATATATGCCCGAACTAATCCAGTTTTATCATCTACATTCCATGCGCTCTTAAGGTGATAAAACTGACACACATAATTTTTATAGGCAATAAATGATATATACACTTTTAGAGTTGGATAATTTTACAATGTTTACATAAAAAGCTGCCAATATGCAATAACCAGTGAGATTAGTTATTGATCACCTAAATATTGTTTAATCTGATTAGATAACATAAATCTGTAAATATATTTATCTAAAGCAATTTGAGATGCATTGCAATCAAATTAAATATACAATTTAATAAATTAGATTTCAATGCCACTATTTTGAATTAGAGTTGATTGCAGTTGTTTGAATGATCTAAGATAAGCAACATAACAGTGCCAACTTTTATTTCATAATACATTCGCGGGCCGGAGAATAATAATACGCTGGCCCTCTCCCACACAAGTATCTTACTTTCGTGTCAGTATATCACATTAAAGTGTATATCAAATATGTTTCACTTTTTTATTGTGAAATAAATTGTTTCTTCGGTATCCCTATCCAATTGAGCCTCAATGTTTGGCTTTTAACATTGAAAATTGCAAAATATATTTCATGTATTTTGCTGATAATGCATACTTCTTAATTTGGTCGCTTATATGATTCAAATTGGTGAAACATGTTTTGTTCATGATTATTCTTCTCCAAATAACAAACGAGGAATACAAAAAAGCGCATTTTGCACCACCTTGACAAATCCGGATAAATTTCGGAATTAAGATTTTAATAGTTCGTTCCTTATTTAAAACAGCTTACCTACTTTATATTTATATTCTAAAATCTCCCAAGTCTTTTATTTCTATTTTGTCGTAAGAAGGCCGAATACAAATGGTTTCGCTATTAATCTGCAAAGAATTATTTTTTAACGATGAGAAAAATACCGTTTATATTACCTACGTATACGCGTACTTATTACATATTACATACATATAATCAATCCGTTTCGACGTTAATATGCCTCTATGTTTAATTTTCACTTGAATTGTTGTAACATGTTAACGGAGACGGAGAGCTCGCTAATGCGCAGGCATTCAATATAAACAGTGACTATAGAAAGAATAAGACGGTCAACGAAGCCTACTTCCACATACCCGCACAAAATCGACAAGTTTCAAAACTTGCTTCAAAACTAGCTCAGGAAGTGCTGCGCCCTATTGAATTTTCACACAACTCGCGCCAAGCTAAAGCAATTTACTGTAAAGCGCGTGTTGACATTGAACGTCATATGGACGAAATAAATTGAGACAACGCTGTGTTGCCACTACGTGCACGGCACGGCAGAACAAATTTAAAAAATTAATAGTGGAGTATGCTATATTTTCTATGTGGAGCAAACTTGCGAACAGTCGCTTGAGTTTAACCAAGTCAGACAAATAGTATTATTCTATAAGTTATTGGCTATGCGGAATGGTTAATTACGACTTTTTTTATTGGGCAGATCCTTTTATTAACAAAAATAGACCTAACTGATGCATTTGCTTTCACCACAAGTATATACTTATGCTTTCACTGTATTTTTTACATATATCACTTAATATATCGTCAACCATTTGACGTAGCGACATGATTTTTTTTTAATTTTAAAGCAGAAACGTAAGCGATCATTATGATGTAATACACGTCTCCAAAAATAGATTAGTTTTTTCGTAAAAAGGATATTAATATAAAAAATCACCTGTTAGGCAGCCTAATTTTGACAAAGCGAGAAACTTTTTTATTTTAAGAAATTTTTATGTACCTACATGCAGCGAGTAAAATTAACGTAAGACATTAAAAAGTTTTTGGAACAAAAAAAGGTTGTATAGACCCTGATTTCAAAATAAATCATTTTTAAATCTAAGCAGCACGCGGTTTGTCACCCAGCTGTCCTTTATAGAAAATAAGAAGCAGTAGATGCGACACGATTTTAGCGCAATCACAATTAAAAATGTTATGGCTAGCAACAAGAAAATATTTCAGATAGTGATAAAATTTTAAATCTAGTTATACCACAGCTTACCATATGGTAAGCTGTGGTTATACCCTTCTGTGTGCGAATTTTTTTACTGGCAATTCGTAAGGTCGTATTGTCAATTTTTATTTTAGAGCAATAAATTATAGTTTTATTGTAATTCAATATAAGTATAATAAATATAAAATGCGACATGGAGTGTTTAATCTTGGAAAAAATAGTTTTACAAGGCCCGGCAGTAATTCTGTTTACAGACCTAGAAAACAAGGTTAACACTTATTGTAGCGGTTAAAAAAAACTAGATAAATACGGTGAAAGAATGTTACAGCATAAAGAAAGTTTTTTTGTTTTAAAAACTTTTTCAATGTATTATTACCTTTGTTTCATTCCCGGCTTGTATTTAAAAATGTTCATAAATAAAAAAGTTTGTCGATTGGTGAAATTTTAACTACAAGAAATGTTAATTCGTACATTAACATTTTTTTTTACAAAAAAACTTTGGTATTTTTTGGCAATATATTATTTTTAATGTTGTATGTCAAGTCAAGTATCCACTTTCAAACAAAAATAAATATGTTTCGATTTGCCAAGTGGCAGTGACTAATATAGTCACTGCAAGTAGTTATCTAGATATCGAATGATATTTATAAAGAAACTATGTACGCAGATTTCCTGAATTATACATATTTTTTTAATACAAAATGTCTTTCCTAATGAAAAATATGGTAAATCGCCATTTTTGATGCACAATAATATACTAAACAAAACTATGTTGGTTTCATTTGGTTATATGTAACTCTCAAAAAAAGTCACAATTTTCATCAAAAATTGCTCCGCTATAAGAAAATATATACACGGTGTCCCACCGGGAACCGCCTCGATCTATACAGGGTGGGCGAAATTCGAGGCTGATTATTGGGATCTCGGAAACGGTAAGAGATACGGGAACGGTTAAATTGGGGCAAAGTTGCGTAATTTTGTGACCAATAATATGCCGTCAGGAAATCCAGAATATCTACATTCGTTTTTGAGTTATTTCAAAAAAACCAAAATTTTGAGTTCGTTTTTAATTTTTCTTAGCTTTATTTGAGACGATATTAAAAAACTGACAAGAGTTTTTCATTTCCACTTTTTATGCTGTGGCAGTACAAAATTTCCGTTACGGCGTTTCGTCCGATCAGGACCAACTTCAACTTTATTTTTTTAAATAGTTACTTACTTTGTTATCATTATTTTAAATTTAATTATACGGTACAACTTGTCTTACCATATAAAACCAAATTTGAACATTCAATAACATGATTTGGACTATTGTTTTGTATTCTCCTGTAAATACTGCCATGTTCAAAACTACCGTTTTCTGTCAATTGTCTGTGCAGTTTCGAAAATGTCGTTCTATGTGGTTGTAGCCTTTCTGGGTATGTTTCAAAATATGATTGTTCAGATCTGGTTGAATTTTTGTAACATTTATAATAAATTTCAATCATATCACATTATTCTTGATTTGTAAACAGCATAATTACTTATTATTTAAAGCGAAGCTCTTTACGTCAACGTCAAATTGTATTGACAATTAAAATTGTTTTATAACAAATGTCATCGGCCCAAAGCATACTAGATTCGATCGTCTTATAAGTTATTCCTAGTATTTGAGCAAAAATAATAATTAAAACTATAAAGTATCATACATCATTGGAATCAGAATAAAAAATCCTATCGTTTTTCGTAAGAAACATTATGGGTCCCTATTTAAAAAAATATAGTTGAAGATGGTCTTGATCGGACGAAACGCCGTAACGGAAATTTTGTACTGCCACGTTATAGAGCATAAAAAGTGGCAATGAAAAAGTCTTGTCAGTTTTTTGATATCGTCTCAAATAAAGCTAAAAAAAATTAAAAACGAAAACTCAAAATTTTGGTTTTTTTGAAATAACTCAAAAACGAATGTAGATATTCTGGATTTCTTGACGGCATATTATTGGTCACAAAATTATGCAACTTTGCCCCAATTTAACCGTTTCCGTATCTCTTACCGTTTCCGAGATCCCAATGGTGAGCCTCGAATTTCGCCCACCCTGTATATGGCAAACTACAATTAGGAAAAAATTGAAAATTGGGCAGTGTACCAAAGTCACTGGGGGCAAGCGATCTAAAATATTTTCAAGATGGCCGCACTTCCGGTTATACCGGAAGTCGGTGTCAACTTGCTTATTTCAAATGAAACATCCTGTATATTATTAGATTTTTGAATTCTACTCAAAACTTTAAATATATTTCATGTAGGATGTCCTATACCTATCTTCAACCGTTTTTGAAATATTGACAGGTGAATATTGACATTTTTCAACTTTGACACCCTGTAAAATCTAAACGGTTTGGGATCGAACAAAACGGTTTGCACATTCCTACCTTAACTTTTCTTAAGCTATCGTTTGATACTAATTTCAGATTTTCTAGAAATTAAAAATTTTCGATTAAATTTAATCTCTTGGTTAAATCTGAAATTGGTATCAAACGATAGCTTATAAAAAGTTAAGATAGGAATGTGCAAACCGTTTTGTTCGATCTCAAACCGTTTAGATTTTACAGGGTGTCAGAGTTGAAAAATGTCAATGGTACTTATACACGGTGGGACACCGTGTATAAGTACCATTATTTTGTATTTAAGACAAAATGTTTAGAAAATAAAGTTGTTTATAATCCAAATTACAATTCTGTAAATCCAAGTTTTGAATTTTAAAATAAATGATTATTTACGTTCTCGAGAATTATCATTATTTTTTATTTTAAACCAAATGTTTATAAAATCAAGTTGTTTGTAATAAAAAATGCCCAATTACAATTTTTGAAATTGAATTGAAATTGATCTAAAAAATCGGAAGGTCAAGTAGTAACTTGTTTCAAGACATCCATTAGACAAATTCTTATTTTTATGCATACTAATTGTAAGCCCTAATTAATATCTCGGTAATTAATCATTTTAGCAAAGTCTAACAAGAATACATTATTTACGTATAAAACACTGGCGAACTTAAAAACATAGGAAAAACTAGGATTTATTAATTAGGCAATATAGGAGTTATGGGAAACATAATTTATTATTTTTAAACTTCAACGCTAGGTTTATTGCTTTTGAGGTTACAGATTTGGTTTTCTCTGAAACCTCAAAGGCAATAAAGTGACGCCTTCTATGTATAATGATTTTGTTGTCACTCGGTATATTATTTATGTGGACAAAATTCTAATTTTTCTCTGTGGTTTTACTGTTTTGTTTGGTGGTTTTTTGGTATTTTTCCTCGGGTTTTGCTTCTGGCCTCGGAAAACCATTTTATAAAACGAAAAATTTTTTATTTTAATTAGATAATCTATTAGAATTCCAAAATGGTAAGTGCAATTCTTAAACAATTCGTTTCTATATTTGTCCGCCGTCGTTGCTAATAATTCTTCTCTAATTTTACGTACATACCTACTACGACGTATTAATATTTATGTCTATTAATTCCATCATCAAAAGTATTTATTAAAATAGAAACCAATTCAAGTAACTTTCTAGATTGTTCCTATGAACCATAGGTCCGTAAATGTTTTATATTTCCTAGATTTCCTGTTTATTTTTATATATAATTAATATTTCAATCTAAATTACCTTTTTATTCATTCCTTAACCCTTATCCATAACACCATTCCTCGGCAACTAACAATCATTTTAAATTTAATATTTGCCATGCAAAATAATATAAAAATAATACCTATAGTTAATAATATTTGTCAATCTATACATAAATATCAAAAAATTTTAAGTGTAATAACATGCACCTTACTCTAGGATGGTTAAAATAATTTCCGGAAATTTTTTAAATTACGATGGCTACGAAAGAAAATATAAGCTTCTAATTCGTTAGAAAACGCTGTGAAATTTTTATTAGAATCCCGCGTACGGGAGTATATCCTAGTCCAAATTTAAATTCGACTTCAAAATTCGGCAACGTTGCGATCTCCGGTTCGACGATCTGTTTACCGATCCACTGAATTATTAGCATAACTGCCGCATCTCCCTAGCGGAGACAACAATCGAAGAGCTTCCCATTATAATTTTCTGTTTCAGAGATGTCGCACCCTGAGCGGACGTTAATTTTATAAGCTCATAATTTATTTAGGGGCTGACCCTCTTATTCTTTCTATACTCACTGATATAAACGACTGGTATCAGTGATACCTTATAATAATTATAATATAATGTATGCAGGGTGTCCCAAAAGTCATGAAAAAAATGACCACCTTAACACTTTGGCTTAACCGTGGGATAGTATCGGACCAACGATTTCCCAATCGATGGATTAGACGAGGAAGTTCCCCCTTAAATCATCGTAATGTTTCCTTTGTGGTTATTTTATATCATTCGAGTTCGAGTTCTTGTCTCGAGGTGTTCGGACGTGCGGATAAATAGCAGTCTTTTTTTCTCATTCTTTTTTGTTCATCAGTTGTTTGTATATATAAATTGTGTTTTTTTGTTTTCAATCCGTCCAACTAAGCGCCATAGGCGTGCAAATTGAAGTGGGAAATGTCTGATTGTGCTAAATGTAAACTTTCAAAAGCGGATGGTCTCATAGGCTGCGAAGGTCCTTGCAACAAATGGTTTCATCACACCTGTGTTAATATCAATCGTAATGAATTTGAACTCTTGCAGAAAAATAAAAATCTGTTCTATTTATGTAATTTGTGCAAAAAAAATACAGAAATATCTGCTAAAACAACACTGGCTACTTATAGCAGAAGTTTAACAAATATTGATGATAAAATAGCTAAAATTGGCGACACTGTTGAACATAAGCTACAGGATAAATTCTCAGAGTTCAACGCCATGTTCAATACATTAAAAACTGACTTATCACAATTTCTTGGAAATGAATTGTCTAAAGTGTTGAAAAATAATGTCGAAGAAGTTATTGCCCCAAAAATTGCAGAGCTGAGACCTATTTTGAATGATTCCTTAGCTACTTCCTCCAATAGTAAGCTGTCCTATAATAGTGACATGGCGAAGAAGAGTTCAATTATATTGCTACCCAAAAACAGTGAACAACATAATCGAATTACAAAATCAGAGCTATTTCAATCTATTAACCCAATTCAGGAAGATTTGCAAGTGTCGAAAATCAAAAATGTCAGTAATGGTGGTCTAATTATAAGTTGTCAGAATCAAGAACAGTCATTGAAATTTAAGAAATTAGCCTCTGAAAAAATGTCAGATAAGTATGAAATTAAGGAAGCTGGTAAACTACATCCCAGAATAAAACTGGTTGGTATCACTGAAAAACTGGATGAGTCGTCATTAATTCAACTGCTCGTGAAACAAAACCGAAACGTTTTTTCCAATGATGAGAGCATTAAAGTGATCAGCATCAAGTCGCTGAAGAAATCCCCTAATACTTACCAAGTCGTTTTGCAAGTTGATGGATATTCCTATCACGCAGCTATGGATCTGGGTCGAGTTGTAGTTGGCTATGACTTTTGTACTGTGTACGATGCTCTTGAGGTGCGTAGGTGTTATAGGTGCTGCGGATTTAACCATGTTTCTGATAAATGTAGTAATAAGTTGGTCTGTCCTATTTGTTCTGGTGAACATGAACCGAAGAATTGCGTTAACGAAAAACGTTGCCTTAACTGCATAAATGCTAACAAGACGAGGCCTGATGCGGACGTTAATCATTCGGCATGGGACAGGACCTGTCCTATCTATAAGGATAAATTGAATCTACTCAAGCGGGATTTGTTTGGTGGCAGGTAGCAGTTACCCTTAGTGAGTAACGCCTCTGATCCCATTCCCACCGAAAGTACTATTTCTTTAAATAACTGTCGATATTCTACGTTGGGCGATATGACTATTTACTATCAAAATGTACGCGGTCTTAACACGAAAACAAATACGCTTTTTAACCAAACTGTTGGCCTTCACTCGGGTTATAATCTTATAGCTATCACGGAAACCTGGCTGAATTCTAATGTCCATAGCAGTGAACTATTTGATCACAACTACAATGTATTTAGGAAAGATAGACCGAATAGTTACCGAAATAGAGGTGGCGGTGTTTTGCTTGCAATTAATTCATGGCTGGGTGCTACCGAAATTGATTCAGCCTCCTTTAATGATTATTTTCACCACATTGAATGCATTTATATTATTGGGGTGACAATCACATTACATAATCAATCCATTAATATATTTGTTGTTTATATCCCTCCTAATCAAACTCTGGAAAAATATGATTTGTTTTTCGAGAGCTTCGGTTCTCTTCAAAATATTTTTGGTCCTGATATATTGATTTTGGGTGGTTTTAACATACCTGAATACCATAACACGGATTCATCTCTTCATAATTCAACCAGATTAAATTCTTTATTTCTTTTTTGTAAATTTCATTGTTTAACTCAGTTTAACGGCATATTAAATGGTAATGGCCGCCTGTTAGACCTGGTACTTTCCAGTAGATATTGTTCAGTTACCAAATGTGATTTACCTCTATTACCGGTTGACCCTCATCATCCCCCGTTATGTATCCATGTAGATTTTAAAATTAAAAACGTCTATAGATCTGTAAACTCCGACGACTACAGTTATAATTTTCGCAGGGTGGATTTGAGGATACTATATGAGCACATAAGTAATATTGACTGGTCACAGCTTTATATTACTGAAGATGTAGAGCGAGCTTGTCAGCTCTTATATGACAATCTCTATTTGGTTATCGATAGCTGCGTTCCTAAGACTGCGCCGTACATTAATAAATATCCCCCATGGTTCACCAAAGACATTAAGAGGAAACTGCGTGATAAAAATAGACAATGGCGTATTTTTAATAGAACTGGATGTCAGATAGCTCAGAGCAAATTTAAAGAATTACGAGCTAGCGTTAAGGTTGATATTCACCTTTCTTTTGAGTCCTTTGTTAACCAAACGAATCACGTATCCACTCTGATCCTAAGGCATTTTGGTCATTTGTTAATGGCAAGAAAGGTAATTCGGTTATCCCCGATATTATGGAACTTCACGGAAACACACTAAATAATTGTCATCAAATTGCAGACGGTTTCTCTGAATATTTTGCCAGCACCTATACCCCTGTGAGTCTAAACTCTCCGACACAACTCGGTTCTAATATGAATATTATCTATATTAATAATATATCTGAAACTGAAGTACTAGCGGCCTTAAAACGCATTAAACCGAAAATGACTACAGGTCCTGACAATATTCCATCGTTTCTGGTAAGAGATTGTGCCATATCATTTGTGAGTCCCCTCAAGTATATTTTTAACCTGATATTGAAATATTCAACATTTCCTGAAACTTGGAAGAGTTCCCGCCTATGCCCAGTCTTTAAAAAGGGACGTAAGCTTGATGTTACAAATTATAGACCAATAGCAATCATTTCCAATTTCGCCAAAGTATTTGAAATATCAGTGCAGGCTACTTTATTTCCGCACTTAAAAAATATTATTAGCCCCTATCAGCACGGTTTTATGGGAGGTCGATCAACGTCGACGAATCTTCTGTGTGCTACGCAATATATTTCGGAAACACTTGATAACCAGGGTCAGGTTGATGTTGTCTTCACCGACTTCTCAAAGGCCTTCGACACCTTGGATCATAAGATCTTGATATCTAAACTTAACTTAATAGGTTTTTCCGATTCTTTAATAAATTTGTTTGGGTCTTATTTAGAAGCAAGAGTTCAGTTTGTACAGCACAAAGGTTTCAAATCAAAATCTATTCGCGCGACATCAGGGGACCCCCAAGGCTCAATTCTCGGGCCACTACTCTTTAATATCTATATTAACGATATCACTCATGATCTAAACGTTAAATACTTATTATATGCAGACGACTTGAAGATTTTTTGTTCGATCTCATGCATGGAAGATTGCCGTACTCTTCTACTCAATCTGAATAAAATTAACACGTGGTGTTCCTTAAACAATTTGAAGCTTAACATTGATAAATGTAATGTCATGTCTTTTTCTAGGAAACATAACTCGATTCTCTATCCTTATAGTTTGGTACAGTTCCGTCTTCAGCGCCCTACTGTTTTTAGAGACTTAAGTGTTAGATTTGATCCACATTTAAGTTTTCGAGAACATATATACGCAGTTATTGCTAAAGCTTATAAAAATTTGGGATTCGTTATACGCAATTCGAAGGAGTTCCGTTCCTTAAATGTAATTACAACACTTTATTACACATTTGTCCGTACTCACTTAGAATATGCTTCACTTATTTGGTGCCCAACTTATAATGTTTATATTGACTTGCTGGAAGGGGTACAAAGGAAATTTTTAAAGTATTTGTTTTTTAGAAAGTATGATTACTATCCACCTATCGGATATCCGAACGAGCTGCTCCTATCAGAATTTAAAATACCATCATTACATGCGCGTAGAAAAGCTAACTCAGTAATTTTTTTGTTTAAAATTTTTAACTCTATTATTGATTGTTCTGATGCATTAAGCAGGTTTAACATTCACGTACCTCGGATTAATTCGAGATGCCGTCAAACTTTTACCCAACCTATGGCTCGTACGCACCTACTATATTCTTCTCCAGTTAATACTATGTGTCGCAATTATTTAACAGTTGATGATAGTATCGATATATTTAAGACTAGTATTACTAGCATTAAAAGAGCATTTCCCAATGTGGAGATTGATTCATACTATCTCGATGCTATCACCTATCTAGACACAATACTACTCGTATTTATACTATTTCTACTTAAGGATGTTTTGCTTTTGTTTTCACTACTGTTTTGTTTATGAGTGTTATACATTGTATTTTTTATATATATATATTCAGCTTATAAAAGTTATTTCCTGTTAATTACTTACTATGTGTAGATATACTAACACTATACATATGTTAATGTTGGAAAAATTCTATACTTACTATATGTTATATGTAATGTTATATGTTATGTGTTCTTTCTCTATCCACCTTTGGTATTTACTGTCGGATAGTAGTAATAATAAATAAATAAATAAATAAATAAATTAGTTTACGAACAACCTATTCGTAATGAAGATTTTGTTGCGGGAATTTTACCGGCCTGTACACATATACAAGATATCCTAAGAATCTTGCGTATAGTCCGTAGAATCTTTACATTGAAGCAAATGGTTAACAGTTTGAACAATTTTTGTAAATTGTCTTGTAACTATTATTTTGTAACTCTTTTATTGATTTACCAATGATATAAAATCCTACAAATTAAGAAATAATTTGAATAGTTGGATATTATTTAGAACATTTAAGTAATTGATCTAAAGTCCAAGAAGAACAAAAAATTTAATTCCCTATTTAACTTGTTTTGTAAATTAATCATTATTTATCAAAAAAATAGACAGGACTTCCAAAACAATTTTTCATTTTTTTTCTGTCAAAACGGCTCAGTTGCGTTCACATGTTTATTTAACCAAAAATATTTGTGGTGATGATCCCTGTCCTAAACTTTTGTTGGTATATAGTACGATATTATCCACGTGGTAAGTTTGTAAAGACATCGTTAAAATAATAAAAGTATGAAATATTAATACATGTAGTTTCAAATATTAAAATTATGCAGTAATCAAAGAAAATTAAAGAAATAATATTGTGAGACATTGTGTTAACGCGTGTGTGTGGACAATCCATGAGACCTTCGTCTCAAGCCACGGGTAAAGTCGATGAGACTAACTATATAACACTAGTAGTAACAGTATAATATTTGTCGAAGCCACCTACGATAACTTCTACACTTCTATGGTTTTACAAGACGATATCAACAAGGGAAGGTGGTTGTCACAACATACTTGCAGAGATTTATTATCATTGTGTTGCCAACATTAGGGTCCAAAATTCAAAGCGAACGGAATGAAACCAGCTGGCCTGGGAGAGGAGACTCCTTAGATTATGATATGATTACCACTCTTAAGAGAAGGGTGTAGAGATTGTGAGGGCTAGCGGTTGGCCCGTCCGTTAGTTCCTTTACTCATTAATTATTAATTAAGTACTTCAGTATTATTCTCAGTCTACTATTGTTGTTCTTAGTGTTTACTAATTGTACACTTGTGCAATATCAAGAACAAGTACGTGTTTGTATGTTCTAATCAATGGCGTTCGTAAAACTCCAAGCGGTCTAAACCTAAAGTCGCTCCTAACGCTCCCACTTATTTTATTAGTACAATATCCAAGAAATATCTATAATCTGTAATATAATCTAATATACTCTTTTGATTATATTTCTTGGACTATTACCTTTACAAAACAAATAAATAATTAATCGTTTTTCTCATAATTTACTGAATATCCCCACTGTATTAATTTTGTCATATTCCGTAATATACGAAAATACTAAAAATACAAACTGGATTTTTTTAAGATATCCATATCATATCAGCAAAATAACTATTAGGGTTTTTAATGACCACCTTATACATTTTGTAATAACATATCTAGTTATAATAAGAAATATGCTGTCAAGATAACGTAATGTGAGAGATTCTTTCCTAACCAAAAATAATAACCTTTTACGAACTTCAGATCTCTGAAGATAATGAATAATTTTGATTTGAGAAACTAAAGTAAATTAAGGATAATATTTCCAGATCAAATTTTCCAGTAAGTATTCTATATTCGCAAAACTCAATACTTACGATATGGCCCACTTTCCAATGAGTCTAGCTTACAAATAATTATTTACTGTGTTAGAAACGTACATGTATACAAATACGTACTGACGTAGGTAGCATAACGGTGTTTGGGAAAATGGACTAATGACGTGATGACTAATGCCGCGCTCCAGCAGACTATTAAAGCTGATTTATATTATCCATTCAGACATGTATCGGATGTGGAACAGTTCCGTTCAAACATTATTGCTAAAATTTCTATGGAGATTTTTTATATAAGTATCGCCACAATTCAAAATAATATGTTTTCTACTTTTCCCTATATGTTTTTGTTTGAGCACATCGAAACGTAACACATATTTTCAGATAGGCTACGTACATTATATCATCTGTTGATAAAGCAAGTAATAATTCAAGCTGACAAGCTGCCATTCCAAGAATAGAATAGAAAGGAGAAGTTGGGATGCTCAATGCTTTTCGAGAAAATTTAGGTTGTATGTTTTAGGTGCTATCTGATTTCACCCCCTGGGACCCATTTCAAGTAGTTCATTTTTATAATGAGTAGTCTATATGAGATGGGGATTACGTGTACCAAAGAATAGTTGGAACTCTCAATACTTTTCGAGAAAATTGAGATAGGTAGCATGTTTTGAGTGCTATCTAGTTTTCACCCCCTGGGACCCAATTCAAGTCGTTTATTTTTATACGAATAGTCTATATAAGATGGAGATTACGTTTACCAAAGGATCAGTTGGGACGCAGAATAATTTTCGAGAAAATTGAAATTGTATTTTTGGGTGATATGAAGTTTTCACCCCTGGGACCCATTTCAAGTCGTTCATTTTTATACGAAGTAGTCTATATGAGATGGGGGAGTACGTGCAACAAAGGAAATGTTGTGCCGCACAATATTTTTCGAGAAAATTGAAATTTTATGTTTTAGGTGCTATCTCTTTTTCACCCCCTGGGACCCATTTCCAATTGTTTATTTTTATACTTAATAGTTTTTGTGAGATGGGGATTACATATACCAAAAGAGAAGTTGGGACGCTTAATACCTTTCCAGAAGAGTGGGATTGTATGTTTTGTGTTATCTAGTTTTCACCCCCTGGGTCCCATTTCAAGACTGGAGGCGTGGTCTGAAGGCGAAGGTAATTGGCTGTGGGCCGGAGTCTGAAAGCTGATTGGTTGGGGGCGGAGTCTGAAAGTGGAGGGGGGAAATGGTAATTTTTCCAAGATTTGCTCTTATGGGCTTTTACATGGAGTTTTTGGTCCCGTTCGCCCATAGCATATCTACTAACAGTGCCTGCAATTATCTCTTCTGGAGATGTTACTAATAACAGCATTATATTTTACTATCAATCGGATAGTGTAATATTTTATAGTATATAAAATACGTACGTATAATCCCAAAATGATGAAAAAAAAATCATATTTTTTCTAGTTAAGATTTTAAAAAACGCTGAAACCAGTCGACAAGTATATAGAAATTGCCACATTTCTGCAATATTTCCCATTTTTTTAGCCATTTTCTATGAAGCTATAACATTACGGACATTTTTTTTAAATAGAATGCGGAATATTTCATAGTATAAATCGATAGCCCTTCTAAAGATGCATTCAGATATATTAAGCTCGATATTAAGTTACACCTACTTTTTTTGTCATAGCCGTTAAAAATGTAAAAAATTGTCTTTTATGTCGCATTGATTATTTCATGGCCTCTTCTGTACTTAAAAAACCGTACTTACTGTATTAATACTTACCGTATTAATCTTTTTCGTACCGTATTTATTTTAAACCATTTTGTTTTGTGGAGTTATCTAAAAACCAAAGTGTATCGTCTAAGCAGAGCCAGACACTATCGAAGAATTGAAAGATCGTGAACATCGAATTGTGCATTGTGCAATGGTTAATTGGGGCTACTTTAAAAATTTGCTGTAATAAAATAAAAGATAGTACTAATACAAAAACTATCGTTATCAGTTAATTCCTTCTTTCACATTTTTTTACATTTCTTAACAGATATGACAAAAAATGTAGGTAAAACCATGGCTGTGCAAGAAGGGTTGGTACATCTGCAGCACGAGTTTGTAGGCGTCCTGCAGACAGGTGAAGGAGACGTGAGGGGAATTCACTAGTTCTTTTTCATGTTTTCACGTTTGTATTTATATTTCCCCAAATTTTTTTTGCTGTCTGTTGACATTTGTTTTAGGTTTGGTGTTGTGGTTTGGCGCTTTTTACACAATATTTTAATAATCATTATATTTACCAATCAAATGTAAGTAAAAATTGAATATATTGTTTATAAATATATTGAAAGTCATATAATTAGCAGAATATCATTGTAATTTACATTAAAACATACCTATATCTAACCTATACATATAGATAGGAACAAAACACTTAAAAAAAGAAAATCCTGAATTCTAATAACTTATTTATTTGGATCCACCAAATATTGATCTTTCTCTGTTCAAACTACACGTACATTGTATTCTTAGACAAAAATAAATTTTATTTATGTATTATTGCAAACGTTTGGCTCTGTTGTAGGGATTCAATAGGGGTAAAATAAAACACTAGCTGGGCTGGCAGTATGAAGGTATAACACGATCATGGATAATAGATAATCAAGAGGACGAAAACGCTAATTCTAAAACAGGTAACGCTGACTATTCACCATTCTGCAAAAATTGCTATATTGATATGATTTGTTTAGTAATATTAATGTATCTTCCTCTGTGTTGCAGGTATAAAATAAAACTACTAGCTGGCCTGGCAGTAGAGATGTGTCGGTATTTGAATACCGCGATTTTGGAGCGGTATTTTAATGGAACCGTTCCATTGCGTTCCACATTGACGAAATAACCGGTTACTGAGTAACGATTGTGCTGTACTGGAAACACGGACTTCTTGTTTATTTTAAGAAATCCGTGACTGGAAAGGAATAAAAAAGGGAATTAATATGCCACTGCGTGGTATTTTGTCGCCCCATTTTTTTTTGGAGCTGTCGCGAGAGTAATGCGACAGAAGAGAAACCGGTATTCCCATCTCTAGCTGGCAGTATGAAGGTGTGACACGATCATGGATAATAGAGAATCAGGAGGACGAAAACGCTAATTCAAAAACAGGTAACGGCGACTAATCACAATTCTGCAAAAATTGCTACATAGATGTGTTTTTGTTTACTAATATTAAGCAAATAAAGTAGTCATATGTGGTAGTCGTAGACAGTAGATTAACATCACATTTCAGAAATCCATGTTTTGGAAACATCTTCCATTTACAACACGCAACTCGGAACTGAGAGAGGGAACTCTCTCGTACCATCGTAACTCATTGTTTGAAATTGCAATTTGTTTGTTTATATGAGGTGTTTCCTTAAAATTGTGTTGTTATTTTATAATAGGTCTTATATGTAAATTATGTACTGTGTAAAACGTTTGTAAACAATAATTAGTGTTTTAGTCAAAGAACGAACATAGTTTTTAGTGCGTGTAGTTTTAGGGTTAGAATTGTGTGTCTATTTTTTACATAATTACACAACTCATTCATTGCCTACTTCATTTGGAAATCACTTTTAACCTGTTTCTTTTTGAGCTTGTTAAGTAAAAATGCCCAAACTATGTACAGTTTGTGGAAATTAATATCAAAAAGGTTACTCAGTATGTAGTACCAGGGGTATGCGAAGCTTTTATGAGTATTTCAAACAATGACAATGCTTTGAAATAGGACTTGCCCATTCTTTTGATATATTAGTTCTTTGATATATTAATTCTTTGATGCAACTAATCCACATGGAATTGAAAATCATTTTAAAATTTGGATTTTAGTTTATTACAACTTTCAGGGTTTTGTTTTTCATTAGGCTAAAGTAAGTAACAAAACGTTAACTTCGAAACAAGTATTTAACGTTGAACTTACACCTGAATATACTTTGGCTAAACAGTAGAGTAGTAATTTTTTTATAATTACAGATTATACCCACTAATCTTGATGATCAACAACAACAGATTACCCGGATATGAAGATATTGCTGTGATAGAAATATTTGGACCAAGGCCCCACAAATAGATCCGCAATTGAAGCTCTATGTGCGGAAAATGCAAACAATCCCAGTTCTTATCACTTTGTGGTTAATGGTCAATGCATGCGTATCATTTTTGATGTACCCAGTGGCGGTTCGTGGCTTTCTGAATTGGGTGGGCAAATTAAAATTTTTCTTTTCATCCTTATGACTAAACACCTAATGATACATACATTTTATATTCCGGTGTACATTTTGTACACCGTTAGATACCACACCTAACCTCTACACAACCGTTACCGTAGTGTTTTGTTTGTCAGTGGTAAAGCAACTGTTCTAGATTACTCTTAATGACATAGGAATACACTGCGTGTTTATATTTGTCGAAAAGAGAAATTATTGCTGTGTTTATTTTCACCGCTGGCGAAAATTTTCTTCTCTCCTCGCGTTGATACGCTACATGGAGCACATTCTTACGGACTTGCCCACCTTGAGTTTATATTAGCGAAGTTAGTTACGCTCTACGTTCGTACTTTTCATATTATTTTTAGACTAACTTATAGGTATAAATCATATGGAACGTATGAGACGATTTGATACAGAAGCTATAGGCTAGCCCGTTTAAATTGATACACACTATGATCTTAGTAACTTATTAACAATTCTTACTCGTAGAAACGTATGATATGAATATGACTTAGCTCAACGGCAACGGGCTCGCCCGCCCTATAGACTGTGATCTCTATCACTTGAATTAAGGGTGGACTACCTATTCGCTGATACTTCAGATTATATTTTATTATATTTTTTTTTAACTATAAATAAGTATTTCTAAATATCACTATTTATGGGAAAGAATAAAGTTATATGTATTGGTATTATTCAAGGAATGAAGATTTTGAAGTTGAATTTTGGACGAGGTTTTAATTTTTTGCCCTGGAAATTGTAGGGTGGGCGCTGCCCACCTTGTCCACCTCGACGAGCCGCCACTGGATGTACCACACCTTAAAAACACGCATAATGCACTTATTAACAGTGTAATTAAATTTGAAGATGATAAAGTAGCAACATATACATGCCACATATAATCTGGATCAGCAAAGACGAACATATAAACAGCTACATAAATTGTCACCACATCATTTTAATTTTAAAGATACATTTCAGAATATGAAAGTTAAAATCGCTGCGCAACAGCCCAGTCAAACAGTTGCTGCTGCATTAGAAACATTTTCAGTATTGGGAGATTTACCTGCCAAATCACTTCAGTCGGGAGAATTTGTTCATATTATAACTTGTTTGATTCATTGAATGGATGCTGGTAATATGGACAATTAGAGTTTCTATTAGTGGCGTACAAATATTAAAAATGAGGCTACGATGGGTGTAAGCCTCCGGTTTTTGGTTCCACAGTTTATCGCTGAAACTTTTACATTATGTTAGTAAATGCTTTTAGTATAATCTACCTACCAACTTTTAAATTATTCTTAGAAACTGTTTGGAAAATATTTTTTAAGGTGTGTAAGCAAGAGAAGAAACGTTTTACGTTAGATTCAATAAACCTTAACTTATTTTAATGTCTTTTTTTACTTTACTACTTTACAGGTTAAACTAATTTTTAAATGAATATAACACAATTTTACTTTAATAAAACTGAAAGTGTGTTTATTCATTTAAATATAAAAAATAAAAATAATTTTAGAATCCAGGGTAGTCAGAGAACCCTACCTAAAATTAAAGGTATCTGTTTTATCTACGGTCGGAGACCATTAGCGCCCTCTGTAATCTACGATACTAACTTCAGAGCTTGCACTCTGTATTATCGACTAAGTTTTGTTCCTATTTTAGTTCACGACTTGCAGACAAAGTGAGGGCTCTGGTGACGGCCAGTTATGTCATTGGTGTTGCGATGTTGGTATAATGTGAAAGACCTTCTACTAGTAGATATTTTGTGGGTAAAACCTTCTATCTCTGAATTCGCCTTTACAAGGGCTATTTATACTATGAAATATAAAGAGCCCTATTAAAAAAAAATGTCAATAATGTTATAGCTCCGTCAAACATGACTCAAAAAAATAAGAAATATTGTAGAAAAGTGTCAATTTGACCTGTTTGACCTGTTTTACTCTCAACCAACTAAAGAAAAAATATGAATTTTGTTTTATGATTTTGTGATTTTTATATAAATAATACAATATTAGGAATAGAATTATCACTAAATACAAAAAAAATAAATATTGGAAATTGAAAGATCTTGCAAATAATCTAATTCAAGTGGAAGAAAATTAGTATTGCGACGCGTAATATCTTGCAAACATACTGTCCTGAATTATTGAAAAATAACAGGAAATGTTTATTTTGAAACCTAAATTAATTTATACCTAAAGCAAGTTTACGTAGCATTTTACAAAGGAAACTCGGCCTTCTATGTGAACGGGTTACACATTTATAACATTCACCTAAAGAAAAGAAAATTTCACATTCATTCATGCCGTCGATCAAATTTCTATCTTTGTCTCAAGTTATAGTAAATTTATGAGACTGGTTTAATCATCGTCAAATCGCTATCTTTGTCAATGACATGCAAATAAATGAAATGGAAAATGAGAACCTACACAAGTTGCACATGCACATCTCGCTGTCAAGTCAAGTCTTTACTTCAATTTTGTTTTTGTTGTTATCTCTTTGATTGAATTATTTGAAAGCTTCGAGTATCCCGGCGTTTGAGTGCTTGTGTTAATGATTATATTATAACAGTTATCTTGCATTATAAAAGTTATCTTGCATTATAAAAATACAGTATCAGTGCCAGACATGGCGTAGCCGGTCCTGTGCTCTCCTCCTTTCCGAAAGTTAATGTCAAATCATAATCGGCTAGATCAAGTTGTCCATGAAGTTGTCCCTAGTCGAAATAGGAGCAGGCGACGTAATTGAGCCGATTATGGTCAAATGTTCGTTTTAATGAATGAATTGTGTAAAATCACAGAAATCACCGAAAAAAAAAGAAACTTGGCAGATGGGAAATTACATTAAGTGAATTCTCTTATCTTTGCCTGAAGTAGGTCTCAACATTTTAATGAGAAATGTAGAAAAATTATATTTAAAAAAATAGTCATAATCGAAAAATCTTTGAAAATAGGTATGTTATAAAAGTAGTATGTTTCTAAGAAAAATATTTTTCGCACGACAATATTTTTTATTTCAACCCTAATTTTGCGTGATCATCAGTAAGTATTAAATATTTTTTTCAGAATTCAATTTTCTACAACCGTTTTCAAGAAAAACGCATTTCTCATGATAAAGAATCACCGTCTACAGTCTATATTAATGTATACTGGTGGTATATGCATTGTATATTTTACTATTTTCAATTGTTTTTTTATCTTTCAGATCTATTTTGTAAATTAATACTAAATGTAGATAAATACACAAATTTAATCTATCCAAAAATATACTGAGTTTCAAAAAAAATTTTATATTACATAGGTCATATATCTTTAATATGCAAACAAGATCAAAGAAATTGTTTAGATGTATTTTATGCTTTTAATTTTGAAATAACATTAAAACAAAGAAAATATCAGAGGTCACCTTGTACAGGGTGACCCATTCGTCTGGGATTCATTTAATTCTCCACTATTACCAACTTTAGAAAAAACTATGTAATACAGATATTCTGGGTGTTCACATCCTTCCAAACATATAAAAATGTTCTTATTTTAAATGGAACACCCTGGATATTATTAGCTTATTGGATTCCCCATCGCAAGTACTTTCAGTCCATATAGCATTCGTTAGAGTTAAACTTTATAGTTTCCAAGATATCTAATATTTTGTGTAAAAAATGACAAATGCAGACTTAGTTAATATAATAGTATCTTAGTTTTTTATATTTCAATAATGAATATTGGTATTCGTTTAGTATAAGCCATAGCAAATATTTTGCAGTATATAAATGTATTATAAATTATACAGGGTGTTACTAATCTCGTAGCGCTTTAAGGGCGCGTAAACTGTAAGGGCCAATATCTCGTTTATTTTAAATGGAACACCCTGTATTTTTTTAATTGATCAGACACATAATTGAAAACCCTATCGATCCATATTAGTATGTTATATACCCAAAGATAATAGTTTTCGAGTTATTTTAAAATTTAAAATATTTTACTCTTTGGTTACAAGTAAACATAAATTATGAGCCTAGATGGCTTGGAAAACAATAAATTTTCATTATCAAGTGAATTGAAATCATAATTGAAATCATGATTTTAATCAAATTTTTTTAATATATTCTTTTTATTCAAATAAATAAATAACTAACGTAATATGATATTTTAAAAAGTTAAATTTTATTTTACTTTATGTTCAAACAGTCCGCCCTGTTGCTGAATGTACGGTTCAAGCCTTGTTCGAAATGAAACTTGCACATTTTTTAGCATATCTGGTTTAATGTTTTGGAAGCAATGTTAATTTTTCTTTCATATCGTCCGCTGTTGTAGGAAGCATGTTGTATGCTGTATCTTTGACGTATCCCCGTAGGAAAAAATCCAAACATATACCTAAAGTCTGGAGAACGCGCAGGCCAATTTACTGGACCCCCCTCGACAAATTCATCTATTTGGAAAATGTCCGTTCAAAGAATTCCTTACATTAACGCTCTAGTGCACGGGGGCACCATCCTGCTGAAGCCATAATCTTGATAAAATAGTTAAGGGAATATCATCCAATAGATATTCCAAAAGGTGATTTTGTAACAAATCTAGATGTGTGTCTCCTGTAAGTGGATTTTCAAAAAAATGTGGAGCTATTATGTGCTCTCCTAAAATTGCTCCCCAGCAATTTATAGTCCATCGGCCTTGATCAGCCTTGATTGTTGACAGCTCTCAAAAAATTTGGTTATACTGTTGAATAAAAATGAAAATTGCGACGATTCACATTTCAAATTACAAAATTTAGAAATGTTTCCTCATTATTTATTATTTCCAACATCTGTTCCGCAAAATTGTAGTCGTTTTTCAAAGTCATTTGGACGTAGAGTTTGATGTAGCTTAATCTTGTAGGGATGAAATTTATTGTTCTTTAAAAGCTTACTAACCTGTGTTTGACTAATGTCTAGACGTTTACTAATGTCTCTTGGAGAAGAATGGGGATCCTCCACAACAGATATTAAAATTTCTAATTCCCTGTCTTGAGTGAGTTTTCTTTTTGGTTGTCGCTTTTTAGGATATGATATACTACCAGTTTCATCGAGTCTGGTTTTAAGCCTTTGAAACGCTTCACCACGCGGATGCCTGTGATCCGGATATTTCTGTGCATACAAAGGTGATGCCAAAATTTTCGGATGCCTCACCAAGAACATACATCATATCTTTTCGTTCTTCAAAATTGTAATTTATTTTATAAAAATACCTACTATCATGCAACGTATTATTTAACAAGTATTATCAAACTGACAGAAAATGTATTGTTTTCCAAGCCATCTAGGCTTATACTTTATGTTTACTTGTAACCAAAGAGTAAAATATTTTAAATTTCAAAATAACTCGAAAACTATTATCTTGGGGTATATAACATACTAATGTGGATCGATATAATTTTCAATTTTGTATCTGATCCATTAAAAATATACAGGGTGTTCCATTTAAAATAAACGAGATATTAGCCCTTACAGTTTTCCAAATGTGCTACGAGATTATTAACACCCTCTATAACTTATAAAACATTTATATACAGCAAAATATTCGCCATGCCTTATAATACTAAACGAATACCAATATTTATTAGCGAAATGTAAAAAATAAGGAAGATACTATTATTTTCACTAACATCTGCATTTATTTGTCATTTTTTACACAAAACATTAAATATCTTGGAAATTATAAGGTTTAAGTATAACAAATATTATATGGACTGATAGCACTTGCGATGGAAAATCCAATAAGAAGGATGTTAAAATCCTGTATATCTGTAACCCATTTTAAATTGTAGCCCTTATTATTTCTGAAAACTTTTGTATTAGATATTTTTTTCTAAAGTAGGTAATAGTGGAGAAATAAGGGAATCCCAGACGAATGGGTCACTCTGTACATGCCTAAGGCCCTGTGCAGACAATTATTAATTTATGCCATTACTGTGAGTTACTAAGATATTATGTTACAATACAACCACAAATAACAGCCTAATTTACCTAAGGGAAACCTCTGAACTTTGCCAGGATTGGAGAGAATCTTGAAGCTTTACATTTTTAGACATAATATAATATTTTCAAGGGAACCCAAATTAATTCAGAAATGACTTTTCTTTATTTCTGTTTTAATCCAATTTGAAACTTTCTCTTCATCATATAAGTAAATAAAATAATATTAAACTAATATATTTTCATATTCATATTATATCTACGCATTTTTGTACCGCAGTCAATAGAAATTTTTACATTTCTATAGTGTATTTATTCCTATGAATGTTATTATCTTTAAATCAAATAATAGATACTCATTTAAATAGGTACATAATTTTCTGTTGGAAAACTAGTATATATTTTTAATTGGATATCAAATGTACGTAGGTATATTGTGCCTCCACGGGAAAAAAATACTGGATGGTGTTCGTTTCGCAAGGTAAAAATTTTAAAATTTAGAGGGTTATTTTAAATATATTTAGCAAGTTGGTAAAATCCCGTACCCCTAAAAACTTTTTGCTACCCAATCCCACTATCAATATTTTCCTTACTACAACCTGTTTTATGAAAGATCGTGGAAGATCTGAAAAGAGTACCTACTAGCCCAAGTAGCATGTATATCGTGCCCAAGTAGTAACTCAACTTCAAAACGGGCCATGTTGACCACGTGTAGCGATAAATTGTAGTCACATGCATATTTTCTTATGAGAAAATAGTATGTTTCCATTTTAGTGGCACTATGCGTTACTTGGATAATTTCAATAAATTATATAGTATATAATATACTGTATACAAGCAACAGAGAAACAAAATATAAAATTTAAAAGATACCAATGAGACTAATAAATATAAATAGCTATAGGGTACTTAACTTAGTGAATTCGTAATGTCTGCTTTATAATACGGACTTTTCTATAAATTTTCTAAATTAATATAAATGAAATGTTTCTTTCATATGAACGTTTTCTTTCCAATCTTGCTAATATTGGACACTAATAAACAACAACTGTCAAATAAGTATTATTTCTGGTCATTATGTTTATAATAAATTGTCGTTACGAAATTCACTTTCATAATGGCTGACATCCAAAAATCATTCACAAAAATTTGCAGGAGCTAGCCTCTTCACTTTTTAAATAAAAATCAGGAAATCAAAATGTGTTATAATCCAAGAAATGATCTAAGTAAGTAGCTATTTAGTTTATAATTTCTTCCAGCGAAAAGTCACAGCAAACATTGATGCCAGCCACGGGATTATTTTATTCATCTCCTTGTTCTTGTAATTTCTTATTTGACATTTGATATCATATAAAAAGTTTCATTTGTTGATTTGCAGTCGTTAAGTAAATTTTGTTTTATAGGTTTTGGTTTCTATAAATAATCACTTTTTTCACAGGCCACGAATTTGTAACACAGTTCAGCCTATTATTTTTACAATCCTAATAATACCTTTGTAATAAATGAAAAAATATTCATAAAATATATACCACTTTTCAATGGGCCCATGGACCCTTTTATATTGGCAGGTAGTACATTTTATGAGGGGTCATTTAATTGTTTTTTAACATTAAACTTATTCTCTCATTCAGTATTCTTTTTATTTTCGAAATTGGGTGTTCTGTGTAGTGAAGAAAGTTTTTCAACGACGAAAATGTCAAGTCAAACGTGTCGCAGTTGCACAATTTCTCCTGACAAGTTTTTTTATATTTGTGGAGAATTTCTGGTGAAATCACAAGTGACCATTTTCTGAAGATATGAAAAAAGCCTATTTCATGTATTTTGATGTTTTAATCGGAGATCAAGATAAGCAATAGGCTCCCCATGTGTGCTGTGTTAGCTGTTACCTGTCATTGGTGGAGTGGATGAAAGGGAAGAGAAAAGTATGCCTTTTGCAATTCCAATTGTATGTGGAGGACCCACCAATCATTTTGACGATTGTTACTTTTGCATGACAAAGACTGAAGGTTATTCCAAAAAAGAAAAACGGGAGATCGAATATCCGGCCTTCTGACATAAGACCTGTTCCTCACAATGCAGCCTTACCAGTACCAGATTGCACTTTTCGATTGGCAACGTATTATTTTGAGAGATAATGGAGGTAATAATGCATCATCAAGCAGCTCCGAGAAATACTGCTCCGATCCCACTTTTACTCCAGGTCCCAGTTCAGGCGAGCCACATTGAATTGATCAAAGTGAGTACATGATTTAGTACGTGATTTGGGGTTGTCAAAGCAACAGTCAGAACGTCTTGGTTCCCGTGGTTAAGGAGTGGAACTTACTAGCCAAAGATACAAAAATTACAATTTTTAGGAAAATAAATGCTACGTTTTCTGCATTTAACAATATGGAAAATTCGTTATGTGCGTGTGCTGATATCGATGGTTTAATGCAGGAACTTAATATCGATCATTCTCCCTGTGAGTGGCGCTTGTTCATAGACTCATCGAAATATAGTTGACAATTAAAGAAGCCTATGAAAATATGCGCATCCTTTTAGATAAAATAAACTACAACCGGTACAAATGGCAGATGCGTGTGGATATCAAAGTTACAGCAATTTTATTGGGCCTTTAGGAGGATTTACAAAATATTGCTGTTTTCTTTGTTTGTGGGACAGTCGTGCAGTTAATGAACATTATGTAACGAAAATTTGCCAGGGAAGGAGTGAGCCTTGCAGACACAAAGAATGTCCTTTTGCCTCCTCTTCACATTACTGACTGGTGAAAACCTTTGTGAAGGCTATGAATAAAGACGGTAAGGGATTTAAATACAAGTCAACTGGGGCAGACACGTCTTCCCCAGTTAAGCGACGCCAAATTAAAAGAAGGCATTTTTATAGAAAAGCTCTACACGCAAGAACTCAGAGCTTGGGACTCATTTGTAAGTGTAGTGAGGGGATTTTTAGGTAACAATAGGGGATACAAGTTACGAACAACTAGTTAATGAACTTTTAGCACAGCTTAATAAACAAATATTAAGCTGTGCTTTTAGACTCCTACGCTTGGTTGCCGAATGTCATTAAAAATTCACTTTCTCCATTCCCATTTTTTCCCAAGAATTTGGGCGCTGTTAGCGACTTGTAGGGTGAAAGGTTCCATCAAGATATCAGAACAATGGAAATTCGGTACCAAGGACGATGGGATCCAGCCATGATGGGTGATTACTGTTGGTTTTTGAAGAAAGAAGATGTGACCCCCCATAAAGGAAAAAAATAAAATTAGTTTCAAATAAATATTTTTGATGTTTGCTTTTTTCTTGGATCTTAACTTAATATAAATTATAAATGTAGTCGATATACAGGGTTCAAAAACTTGTAAAATAGTTTTTTCAATAAATATTAAATGACACCGTTCTACATGTGGTTTGTTTATTGTAACAAGAAACTCTTACCACTTTTTTTACCATTTTCGTATTTAGATAGGTTCATTCTACTACAATATTTATGCTATTCAGCTTTATGATACAACAAAAAAGTTTTTTCTGTCGGCGAGTGAATTGAAGTAACTAACGCCGCAATTTGCTCCGAAAAAAAAAATTGGAATACATTGCAAAAAATGCACATGTGCATAGAAACGGTTTCAATAATTTGTGAAGATATTCTTAAGCGACAGTGTAAATAAAACAAATCGGTTATTATTATAGAGGAAACATTTGAAGATGTATGGAAAGATTGATGGCAGATAAAATAAAAACGGAATTAGTTTTGAAATTGCTTCCTACCCTTGAAATTTGTGTCTAACAATCCTACTTGGGAGATTTAATAATAAAGTTTCTCTGAAATGTTCTAGCATTAGCACTTGAATTTTAATATATTTTTCATATATATTAAGAAATTAGCTTGATGTTATTACACCAAAAATATTTGTAAATGTCGAAAAAATAGATGATTAAATAAACAAAAGTCGTTTCAGAATTTCTATAGTAAATAGCTTATAATAGTGTTATTTATGACCAAACTAAATATGCAGTTAACAAAAAGTATACTGTTATCAGATAGAAAATAAATATAACAATGGATCTGTAGAAATTTGCCATGGAACAGTAGAAAATACGTAAATGTCGCCAATAAGACACAACTTTGGTTAGAATCAAAGTTAAATACATTAGCCGTTTTCTTTTGCACGTGATTTCGAGATCATGATTTGATATGAGCCAATCACGCTCCTTTATTTTTTAAATCCACGAATAGCATTGCAGATATTGTAATCATGATTCAGAAATCAGGTGCAAAAGAAAACAGTTAATATGCTATGGTTTCTAGTGGTGAGAAACACACTGTAGTGTCCTCGTTGGGTCTTTGCTACTATCTCTCTGACAATTATTGTCAAATTGACAGACAGATAACGACCTGCTTTTCCACAGGTGCCGTTACAGCAGTGACCTCCATTGTCTTTAAGGAAGACAATCCTACTTATTTATTTGAAGGAGATGCCGAAAACAACTACTCCACGGGCAATATGCCCCGACTGGCATTGGATTACATCGGCATCTCCATAGAGGGCACTACGGTGTGTTTCTCACCACTACTAACATTCACGATGCCCATTAGGCAATCACGTCGTAACATCGTTCATCGAGTCCACTACCTATGGCACTCTGATGAGCGCAAAATAAGCGCGAAACCGATCAGTGTCTGGTACAAGGTCTCGATGAACGATGTGGCGACTCCTAGGGAAATGCCGATGTAATGCAATGCCAGTCGGGGCATATTGTCCGTGGAGTAGTTGTTTTCGGCATCTCCTTCAAATGCTATGATTTCTTTGTCTAATTGCATTAAATATATTAATTGCTAGTATCTTCGACAGTGGTGACATGGGGTATTTGATAGTGACATTACATAATATGACAATCGATCTCAATCTACTACATACGAAAATTGATTTCAATCTGTTAATTGGTTTTGAACATATAAAAACAAAACCAATTTTGGGAAACAATAATACACCCTGTTTTTTTTAAATCGAAGCATTTAGGTATTTCTACCCACCTGAAACGTTTGAAAATACATAACGATGGACAGCTCGTTCAGTTGGTCATTCATTCGAATGATAGTTGGTCTTTATTTGAAGAGACATAAATTTTATCTAACTAAATGTCAGATAGTATTTTTTGTTTACTAAGCATACAATTTATCTTTTTACTTACATATGAAAACGTTTTCAGTTCACAGTATACACAGTAAACTCGATTTTAAAAATATATCCTAAATGTAGATAATCAGGTCTATGATGTATCCCATATGTTATTTCATAACAAGAGCTGTAGGTTCATATCCAATCAGAAGTCATGTTTTTGTAAAATAATAATTACTGATTGGCTATAAAGTTTAACCTCGATGTTATTTTAACATCAAATGATACATCATAGGGCTGTATATAAGTAAGTAACTTATTTGTGGTGCAGCTGCATGATTCATTGTAATTTCTTTTGAGATTTCACCACCTGTAAAATTATAAAACATAAGAAACCAGAAATATTCAGAGTAAAGATTAAAAGTGTAGAATCTAGGCAAACTTCTACAGTTTTACCCAAAAACTGTATGATAGAGAAATACAACAAATGAAACGTAGGAATATTATTTACATAATGTGTTCAAAGTGACGACATTTTGGTTTAAACACAGTTGTACTCTTTCACAAAATCCTTGCTCTACATTAAATAGTGTTTGTGGGGAAATGATCTCAAAAACACCATGAATTCTGTTCATCATGTTTTCTCGTGTGATTGGTGGTGTGCGGTAAACTAAGTATTTTATGTATCCCCATAAAAAAAATCTAATTTTGTAAGATCCTAGAACCGAACAGGCCACGAGGTAGGTCCACCCCTCCCTATCCACCTATTAGGGTACTCCCTATTTTACGACGAACTACGACCTATTTTTTTATGCAAAAAAACGAGATGTACTATTAGCGATTTTTTCACAAAAATTTTAAAGCTAGATTCTTTAATCAGGAGCACTTAAAACCCACCTGTACCAAATTTCATGGCGCTACTGCACAGGGTGTTCGTGTGTCCCACATAAGATCTAGCCACCCCCATAAAATTGTAATTTATGAACCGATTTCCATGAACTTTTTTTGTAGGGTAAGTCCCAAAAAATATACAGTGGACATACTGCATATGTTTGGTAAGTTGACGTCATGACCAACTACGACCTATTTTTTAGTGCAAAAGAAACGAGATGTACCATTAGCGAATTTTTCACAAAAATTTTAAAGCCAAATTCTTTAGCCTAAAAGTGTGGTTTTAGAACACCTAAAACCCACCTGTACCAAATTTTATGGCGCTACTGTACAGGGTGTTCTAGATACTAAGAGACTCTTTTTAAATGATACATTATTTTTTCAATTTTAAATTCAATTTTAAAATATTCTAATGTTTTAGGAAAATAACTTTTTTGGAAAAGGTTTTATTAAAATTTGGTACAGGGCGGTCCCGGAAAAACATTATTTAATGTGCGCTGAACTATTTTGTTGGGTTAATCTCAAAACAACGATTTGGAAGGACATTTCAAAGTCTAAATATCTTCTAAATAAGTCATGATGAGTACCTACTGCTACTGTATTAAACTTAGTTTTATTAATGATAGCAATTGGATATAATAATTTTAATTATATTTATTGGGGTACAACAATTAAATAATTTTAATTAAAACTCTTCTTATAATACTGACATAAAATAAACATACTGGAATACTAAAGTAGTTTGGATATTTTATTAACTTTTTGTATTTAAGCAAATTATAACATACCTGTTAAAGTACAGAAATTAAATATTACTTATTTGTGAAACTAGCTCCATTTCAATTTAACTGAGAGTTTATTGATGGTTTGAAAAAACTAATATTTTAAGAAGTGGGTTTTTGAAAGTGCATAAACCGTGCACCGTGCATATATTAAATTTAATTCAACTTATGTATTTATGTGTTGATTCGTTTAAATACAAATAAGTTTAGAAATTAAAAATACTGAGAAGATTTTTTATAAAACAGTTTAATTGGTGTGGCCTAATATGTACCATTAAAATTGATACACCCAGTTGATGACATGAATAAGGTTTGTTTTTTTTCATTTACTAGTAGTACTGATCACGGCTGTAATTATTTTGAAACTGCATGAAATTTTCTTCCAACTCGGTCTGAGATCCAACCAATAAAAAAGGTAAGCACACATTAAATACCTTTCTGGCACCATCCTGTATTTAATTTCAATAACCTTTTCCAAAAAAGCTGTTTTCCTAAAATATAAGATTATTTTAAAACTGAAAAAATAATGTGTTATTTAAAAAATATTTATTTTCTGGAACACCCTATACAATAGCGTCATCGCATTTATTATAGTTGGGTTTTAGGTACTCCTTAATAATAATCGGATGTTAACATTTTTTAACTAGGCGTTTTTAAATTCTATAATGTACTCCTCGCCAGCTTTCCATTATATAAAACTAAGATGGCTTTGGAAAACAAATAATGTAAGTTGAACAACTGTCACTCCATTTCTTGCGTCTTAATTGTTGTATAATATTCTGTAATATCTGTAATAATAACTGATTACTCTCTACAAGAAAAAGTAGAAATTGTGAGCTGTTGCGGAATTTAACAGAAGACATCCTGGACGAAATGTTCACCACAATATAGATTATTAACAGATTTTTTGATGAAAACGGAACTGTAAATAAGTTCCCTAATAGACATCGTAATTGTGTAGTTTCAGTGAATCAAGCAACTCTTGATTATTTTAATGAGAATCCGCCGTCAAGTATTAGGCAGGCGAGTATTAATTTAAATATTAGTAAGAGTTGTATTTGGAGATGTTTGAAAAGAAATGGTAAGAACCTCTTCAAACCTATATTTCTTCATACACTGGAAGTTGGCGACAGCGAGAGGAGAATGGAATTTTGTTTATGGTTGCAAAGCATGTATTTAAATAATCCGAGGTTTCTAAAACATATTTTATACACAGATGAAGTTACATTTACTACAGACGGTATCGTGTCATCTCAGAATATTAGAATGTGGAGTGAGGAAAATCCATATTGGGTGATAGAATGTAAGAAACAGTATTCCGTTAAGGTAAATGTCTGGTGTGGCATTATGAATGAATGGATTCTAGGACCTTACTTTTTTGAAAGAAACTTGGACGCACCTAGTTTCTTAAGATTTTTAGGAAACGAATTTAGTGACGAAATAGATACACTACCTCTTGATCATCTATCTATACAACGTACATTTACAGCTTGACGGAGCACCCATTCATAATTCGATTGTTTAAAAAATTGGTTAAATCAAAATTTTCCAAATCAGGACGAAACAGCCCATTAATTGATTGGACACCGCGTTCGTCAGAGCTCTCTCCGCTCGATTTATTTCTGGGGAACAATTAAAAATAAGGTTTATCAAGGCCCCTAACACAAGAAGAGCTCTGCAATTGTATTAAAGAGGCCTGCCGTAGTATAACACCGCAACAGTTAAGAAGAGTTTTGATAAATAATAGACGACGCATTGAAAAATGCATAACAGAAAATGGTGACTTGATTGAAATGAGTAATATTTAATTTATATAACTTTACTAAGTATGTTATACTTTGCTTATATTCAAAAAGTTTAAAAAACATCCAAACTACTTTAGTATTCCAGCATGTTTATTTTATGTCAGTAGGAAGAGTTTCAATAAAATCATTTAATTGTTGTACCTCAATAAATATAATTAAAATTGTTGTATTCAATTACTATTATTAATAAAACTAAATTTAATATCCTAGCAGTACTGATCATGACTTATTTAGTAGCTATTTAGGTTCTGAAATATTCTTTCAACTGGTTCTGAGATTTACCAACAAACTAGTTAAGCACACATTGAATAATGTCTTTATGGGACCGCCCTGTAGCAAATTTTAATAAAACATTTTCCAAAAAAGTGATAAAACAAATGGATTATGCCCGGAATTTTGGGACTTACCCAACAAAAAACAGTTCATGGTAGTACAGTTGGCTTTTAAGTGCTCCTGATTAAGAATCTGGTATTAAAATTTTTGTGAAAAATTCGGTAATAGTACATCTCACACACGCTAATAGTACACATCATACAAAATTTTATGAAGTTCTAGATGTCTGTACTCCTAAGTCAAACATTGGCTAATAAGTCTAAAAAAGTCTATCCGCCCTGGTTTACAGGAAATATTAAATCTGAACTAAGACAGAAAGAATATTATAGAAAAAGGAAAATGGAATCTGTAAATAATTTAAATAAATATAAGAATTTGAGAGCTTCGATTAAAACAAAAATTGAAAAAGCAAAAAAGGAATTTTTAGGTAACATAGAATGTAAAGAATGATATTAGTGCCTTCTGAAATTTTATAAAGTTCAGGAAAAAAAACAGGGCAGCTGAATCAAAATTTGTAATTAATGGTGAACTGAGTAATAACGAAATAGATATCGCCGATGGTTTCGCTCAATATTTTCACTCGGTGTATGATTCGAGCACTTCTAATTATGATATTGAGTTAATAAAAAATTCAGATAATTCTTGTTTAGCCTCGGTCCATTTGAATTTTACAAAAATCAGCTGTGAGGATGTTGAAAAAGCTTTTAATAAACTTAAACCGAAGCGTTCAGCGGGACCTGACGGCATACCTTGTTATATAATTAAAGCTTGTAGAGAATCATTGATTTACCCATTATTAATAATTTATCAAAAAGCATTGGACCTTGGTGTATTCCCGGACCAGTTTAAATGAACTAGAATAACTCCAATACACAAAAAAGATAACAAATCTAATTTTCATAACTACAGGCCTATTGCAATACTTAACTGTACGGCCAAATTGTTTGAGTTTTTATTATATGACAAACTTTTTGAACATGTTAAAAATATTATCAGACCTGTGCAACATGGGTTCTTTAAAAACAAATCACTAGAAACCAATCTTGCTGCTTTTGTCAATGAAGTAAATCTAGCCTTTGCTGAGGGAAAACAAATGGACGTTGTGTACACTGACTTTGCCAAGGCCTTTGATAAAGTGAACCATGACATCCTATTATCAAAATTATTGTCCTGTGGTGTTAGTGTAGATCTCTTAAAATGATTCGCCTCGTACCTGAGTTATAGAAAGTTATCAGTCGCATATTGCGGTTTTAACTCTGAAACATTTATAGCGCTGTCCGGTGTTCCACAGGGGTCGAATCTGGGCCCTCTCTTATTTTTAATATTTATAAACGACTTACTCAATCGAATTTCTTCTCACTGTTTATTGTATGCAGATGATGTGAAATTTTTTAAGGAAATTAATGGGGTAAATGATTCTCAACAACTTCAGAATGATCTGGTTGCTGTTTACAGCTGGTCGGTGGAAAACAAATTACCTTTTAATATAAATAAATGTTGTACTTTAACTTTTACTACCTCTAAGAGGCCATTTCTTTTTAATTATATGATGAATAATATTACATTAAACAGAAAGTTTGAAGTTAAGGATTTGGGAATTTTATTTGAACCTAATTTGAGTTTCTCTAAACACATTAATACAATTACAGCTGAATCATATAAACTATTGGGCTTTATTAAAAGGGCTACATTCGAGTTTAAAAGTATTCCCTGTATTCAGTTCCTATATAATACGTTTGTACGAACTCGACTCGAATTTGGTTCCATTATTTGGAGACCCAGAAAACTAAATTTAAAACAAATTATTGAAACTGTCCAAAACAAGTTTATTAAATTTTTATACTATAAAAAATATAAGGTCAATCCAGGGTTTGTGCACTATGAGCCCTTGCGTCAGGAATTTAATATTATCAAATTAAAACAGAGGAGAGATATGTGTTGCTTCACTTTTTTATTAAAAATTTTAAATAACGGTTTGGATAGTATCTATCTCCTCTCTCAGATATCTCTGTATGTTCCTGATAATCGCGTACGTCCGAAAAAGACACTGTTTTATCTTAATAGGAATATTGGATTACTGAATAGTATCTGTTCTGATTACAATACATATGTAGACACAGCCTCACTTGACCTTGTTGGTATTAGTTTGAAAGCATTTGTTAGTCAGTTTAACAGTTCAGTCAGTTAAACTCATCTGCTTTGATTCCGTATCCTGATGTAAAATTGTATTAGTTTTTTTTTAACTAGTACGTTTTTCTCTTATGTGCTGCTTATTGTATTTTGTATTTTATTATTTTCTTATTTTCCTATAATTATTAATTTGTTAATACTATTTTATAATTGTAGAAACATGTAATTGGGTTTTGTAACCTGTTTGTGTCGAATCAATAAATAAATAATTAAATAAAATAAAATAAATAAATCTCGTTTTTTGCACCAAAAAAAAATAGGTCGTAGTTCCATGACGTCGACTTATCAAACAAATGAAGTATGCCCCCTATGTACTTTTTTGGGAATTACAAATAAAAGTTCATGGAAATCGGTATATCGGTAATCGGTATAAAAATATTACAGGGGTGGCTAGACCTTAAGTGGGACACACTGTATATGTATATAAATTCTTAGAAATTGTAATATTTCATGAACCTTCATTTTTCTTTAACCTTGTTTTTTATATATTTTTTATTATTTTTTCTTCTTGGGGATATAGTCATTTCGAACCATATCCCCAAGAAGAAAAAATAATAAAATATATATATACATATATATATATATATATATATATATATCAACTCAAAAGAAATAATTGACAACACTGCAACTAATTATTATATCACCTTGTAGACTAACAAGAAATTCCACGATGAAAGACATCTTTATCAAAACCTATATAATAAAGAAATTTCAAAATTTATTGCTGGTTGGTTGCAGGTTTCTTATCAAAAACAAATATATACAAGTTTTTTAAGCAAAATATTCAGTAAAATGGCGTTAAACGTATTTTAATAAGTAACAACACGTTACGTTGTGAGGAATTTGCATATTTATTAAAGTGCGTACTAATACAGAACAACACAGCGTACGATACCCATGTCCATAGCATACATTGATTGATTGATACACAAGAAACAACAATAAATGGCAATGAATAATACGACGCTAGCTAATCCTGTACAGAGTCTATTCCATAAGGATTCAACAGTAGTGAAAATTGCTGTAGTAATTTAAAAATATCTTTTGATTTGGTTAACTAAACTTAGGTATATTCAATTTTGTTCAATATTCAACAAGTCATTAATTAATTACAATGTATGATTTACATTTATACTCAGGTATACAGGGTTATTCAGAACCTATCCATAATAAAATTTGGGGTTGTTCAACATACATGTAGGAATGTGGTAGTGCAAAAAAAAATTTTTTTGGCGGGGTTTGAAAACTATTTAAAAATTTTTCATTGAACGCCGCTGGATACTGGTCCACTGTAATGGAGTGACCTTGGGACTGACAATGCAAACTAGCTAGCACGAAAAAAACCGGCGCACCGGCGCAAAAAAGATTTGCAGCGTTTTTACTTTAAAATAAACTTAAAGATAGATAGGCGTTCCAGGTACAAAAAACTTGTTTAAATTCAATAAATCATAACAAATTTTTGTTATGATTTATTGAAATAATACTTAAATAAGTAAATTTTAAGTAAAGAAATTGAAGCACATACGAAAGACTGTAAAAATATTAGATGGAAAGTTGTCGATGAGAAAATAATGAATGTAACGATATCAGAAAGAAAATTATCAGAGGCAAAAATGAAAAGGAAAATATCAAATTTTATATAAATAGGTACTACTAGTTCAGTATGTTTATGTTCGGTTTGTATTCCTCTTTCGATATTTCCCTTCTACCTTTTTCGAAGAATATTTTTTCAGCTTAATAGTTGAAGTTTCTGATTTATTTTAAATACTATTAATGTCAGAATTGCTTGAATATATAATTTTACTTCATTTTTCTTTATTTTTAAATGTTACTTAATATCGACAGTTTTCTAAAATACTGAAGCACGCTACTTCAATTTAAGTATTCAGCTTGATATATCGACTGGTTTCGTGAAATTCGAGATTTCGAATAAGTATATTCCTCAAACCAATCTTCCAATCACTATTTATTTTATAGATCTAATTTAAGCGATTTTATATATTTGACACACGTTTATTCAAAAAATATTTAATTATAATAATAATAATAACAAGACGACTAGCTTCTAAGCTGGTAATGAACTTAGTATTCGTAACGGATTCCGTTTTATCATTTTAACAATTTGTAATTCTCCTGTCATAGGTTGGGGTAAATAAGTTTCTTTTCTCCAATTACACTCCGAAGGGAAAAAATGATGAACTTTGTAGAAACACTAAAGGAATTATAATTCCAACAAACAATACGAGTACTTGCTTCAAACTAATGTCACATTCCTTTCTTAGTACAATAATTTAAAACTGATATTATCGTCTTATTTAATAATCATGGCAACCAAATGTTTTTAATGATTTATAGTTACACAAGAATTTATTCCTCATAGAGCACCCTGTGTATTATTACATATTTCGGTGACTCCGACACGAGGGTTATTGGTGGGAGGGAAGTGATATCTTCGGACTGGACGCTTCATATAACTTTGATCGAACTTCACTTGAGGTAAGTTCGTTTGATCATATAATTATATTTCACGTCTAGTTCTTTGATATTACTTTGACAATACCACGTATTTGTTTAAAGATATAGTGTTGCAGTAAGTGGATACTATTAAGAATGTACAACCAAAAGATCAATAAAAGAAAATAAATATTTATTCCAAACTTAACAAGTCTTCTTACAATAATAATTGAGCAATGTGTAAGGATATAAGTACTAGGTATAGCAGACTTTGCAAAATGAACACGTATTCCTTACAGGACTAAAAATGTAAAATCAAGTACTCAAGTACCCTTGGCAGTGAAACTTATAACAGCTTTGGCGAAATCATTGTTGCATGAAAGAGGACGATTGTAAAATCTTGCAAACGTTCCACTGTGTACCGTCCATCCAGCAGTTTTGCAAATGGTTTCGACTGAAATTCCTTGGCATAAAGCAGCTGAAGTTAATGAATGCCTTGTAGAATGCGGCTTAAATGTAACGATATCGATATTAGCTGATGCTAGCATCTGTTTTACCTATCAGCTGATGGTCTGTTTGGTAGCTTCTATACAGGGCTTCCTAGTAGTGAAGAACAAATAGTCATGATGGATACAAATATTTAGTCCTAGCTAGGTATTGTTTTAAAGTAGTTGCAACGCAACTAGATGGATTTCCCTAAAAAAGAGTATATGTGGGCTGAGATATATTCAAACCTGTCGTTTTAATTGGATCGAAAATTGTTATTTATATGCTCTCCTCAGATTCTGAAATATTTGACAAATGAATCAGCGATAATTTCTGTATTCTACCTCCTGTAATTAGAGCCAAGAAAATAACCAATTTTTGAGAAAGGACTGGAAAGCAGAGTGGATCTGCACCCCTTCTAAATATAATAGTAATAGTTGGGGGTCCCACGTACTTTCGTATCTCGGCTGAGGCAGCCTCAAGTGAGATATGCCTTTCAGGTGTCTCTTAATGACTTAGTTTGTCCCTAAGTTTTCAGTTAGAATAACGGAGAGTGTTGAACGATGACAATTGAATGTTCCTTATTTGTAATGTTATTTGTGTATTATGTTAAAATTGACTGCAAGAAATTTAGTACTTGGTTTATAGTAGCATCATATAGAGGAACTTTATGTTGTGTGAAAAATATCCACCATAGCTTGTAGTGGATTCATATTGTTTCAGAGTGCTAGGTGCGATTGATGCAAGTAGTATGTTGATGGTTACCTCGGGAACGTTCTTCTTCCGAAACTATTGCCAGATATCTGGTGGTCACAAGGGTAAGGGTCTGTGCCAGGGGATGTTAGGCACTAAAAGGAGAAGACAATAAATTAGGTGAAGGATTAAAATAAATTTCGTTTTTAGTTGTCAATTTAGAGAAAAGGGCCCATGATTGGGCAGGACAATATGGTACCACAATGATTCCTTCAGATTTATCTCGGATAACTTTTTCCAACACCCTCAAATTAAAGATAAATGGGGGAAGGCATAGAAATAATACGCAGACCAATCTATGGTAAATGCCTCGACAGCAATTGAACCTGGATCTCTGTACCAAGACACGTATTTGTTACACTTATGATTGATATTTGAAGCGAAAAGGGCCACCTCCGGCCTGTCAAAATGGGATACAACATCTCGCTCAACAAAGACCAGTCAGTCTGGTTACTAGATCGACGGGACTTTTCGTCCGCTTGCCAATAATTATCTTGCGAACTGATGTAAGATGCAAGTAGCCAAATGTTTCTAATCTCACACCACTGCCATATCTTCCTCGCCAAAGAGTTCAGCGATGGAAATTGAATGCTACCCATTCTGTTAATATAAGAGTTATTACATCTAAGCAAAATATTGCAATTTGATAAGTTTGTTGCAAAGCATCTTATATCATAAAATATAGCCAATAACTCCAGATAATTAATGTGACATATTTTGTCTGACTGACCAATAACCATGAGCTTTTTCTCCTCCTGAGCAGGCACTCCAGCCTGATAAGGAGGCGTATTATATCGTTCGAAGACTGACAAATATGCTAATCCACTATTCTAGATCGTGAGTTAGGCAAGAAGGGACATTGTTGCGTCGAAATACATATTAATTTAAAAGGGCCAGAAATTTTTTCTTTACAACGCCTTTGTATTTATATACAAATATATATGTATACATTTAATTACAGCCCCAGAACCTAGAAGGTCTGTAAGGGCTAGGGTAATTAGCTGGGGTTCCTCCGTAGTATAGTACATTTTATGCACGACCTCTGTCTGAGGAGGTATCTAGACAAAGGAAATTTTATATCCCCTGTTCCAAGATAAAACCGTAAGGTTAGATATTATATGCTTCCAATCTTCATAGAACAATTTTAGGTAACCTGCATAAAATTGAGTACTTACCTACCCTTAGCGCTTCCTGGGGTAAAGCTTTATGTCTCTCGAGGGTTGCCCTCTCACCTCCCTCCTATGATGGACAGGGCGCTTGCTGTTTAACTGACGCCTAGTGATCGTGCTGGTCCTGGCAGCGGCTGCGCTAGACATAGCTCCCCCCTCTACTGGGAAGACTGGGAAGGTATCTGGACTGGGTGGTGGTCCTCTGACTGGTATTTTGGGTAGGCGGACGTAGGTCCCTACCCTCTCTCTCCAAAGATTTCACTGCTTTGACTCTTTCTCCCAAGTCTGAACCAAAAAGATGTTCTCCTGGAGGGATAACATCCACCATGTACTTCACTTGCTTAATTCGGACAGGTGACAATAAATATTTTCTCATGTGAGATATTTCATTAAAAAGACCAGCAAAAATACGGCCGGCATCTGTCATCTTTAATAGAATTTTATCCCTCAGGTCTTACGGAATATCCTCCTCCTTGACTAACACCTCACCTAGACCTTTGCCTAACGCCATCATATCCTTATCTATCTGAGTTTGATAAGCTTAGTGTGTTTTATCTCTTATAACGTAAGAGGTAGACTTGACGACTTTTGCTTCGAGGTTAAATAACGGAGGAATTAATTTCATGGCTTTCTAATTTCTTTCCCTTTCCGCTTTGAGCAGACCACGCTTTAAAATATGTGACCAACAGATAGCTACAGCATTATGTAGGTTGTATTCTGTCTCTGCGTGGTTTTTTTTGGATCATATCCTAATATATTTAGGGTATCCGCTGACAAAACAACGTCAATTTGAATGTTTAAATTCACATTAAATAAACATCTTCTCAGCCTTACTCCTCCTTCCATGCCGCGCAGGCAATGGCTATCTGTGCTCAAAGCATATGCCGCGCTGTGCGAGACTTGGCCTGTGTTTACAAAAGTAATGTACAGGGTGATTCACTTTCGAGTGTGTAACATGGGTATCTCGCTTATTATAAAAGATAGGCTGTAGGATTAAATTCGGCAAAGTTGCGGAATTTTGTGGTCAATAAGTTGGCGTAAACAAAAGCCCCATATCTGCTTTTGTTTTTGAGTAAGAGGCAAAAAAGATTTTTTCCGGTTTTCGTTTTCTGGCCATAACTTCTATACTTTTGAAAATATTGGCTTATCGTTTTCACATTATTAGGACACTTTCTTGAGACAAATACGATGCTGTAAACCGTTTTTTAAAAAAAATGTCACTTCTATTGTAAATCATCGTCAACTTTATTTTTTCTTAGTAGTTTCAAGTGTAGTTTATTTCAGATGGTAAAATCTGTATACAGGGTGTTTCGAAAACGCGTGACATACCAAACTTGCATTTTTTTAAATGGAATACCCTGTATATTATTAAGTTTTCCGATTCCATGCAAAATTCTACAATTTTTTTATATACCATACCTTACGTCTAATGTTAACCGTTTTTTAATAAATGATGGTTAAAGATATAAAATATACCTACCTAAAGATAAAGGATATGATAAATAAAATAATTCGGAATCAGAAAACCAAAATGTTTGACAATGCATATGACAGGTATCGGTTTTTTGTTTTCATGGCTAACTAGGAATAGTAAACACGCGTCGCTCGCGTCAATTAAATTATTACAAAATTATGGTAGGTATATCTTTAACTATTATTTATGAAAAAACGGTTAACGTTAGATATAGGCTATTGTATATGAAAAAGTCGTAAAATTTTGAGTGGAATCGGAAAACTTAATAATATACAGGGTATTCCATTTAAAAAATGCAAGTTTGGCATATCACGCGTTTTCGAAACACCCTATATAAAGATTTTACCTTCCAGAATAAACTACACTTGATTTTCTACAACTTTTGTATGTAACTTTTTTCCTCAGATTATAGGGAGAACTTCTAAGTGGGTGGCTAAAATATAACCAATGACCCTGTACAAATTCGCAACGCTCGGACTGCGACCTTCATAATTTGTAACAACACTTCTACCTCGCCAAGAATCCCTCACCCTCGGTGAGGGGCTTCTGTGGTAGCGAGGTGCAGAGCGTGAACGAGAGTAGAGTGCCTAGATCACGATCTAGACCTATTTTTCAACGCCTTTTGCAAATCATTTTCAAGCTTGTTAAATCTTTTGTATAAGGTTTTCCTTTAAATCTTATGCTCTAGAGATTCACTTCTGTGTCTATAATTGTGTTTACTCATGTGGTCGCTAAAGAATTGCTATAAAAAGCGAATTTCGTTAATTATACTCACGCAGTGTCAAACAGCAGCCCGACCGCACGGCAGAGGCACCAAGAAACGCATGACGAGCATTTAGGCATAGGGTTAGGTCACTGCATATATATGCTGTGGTTAGGTGATGAGGCCGAGAGGGACAGGATACAGGTTCTTGTCTTTAAACATTGGTGCACGGCAGTCACCCAGAGGCGGACTACATGATATTCTCAAAATGATATCAAAGGACTGGACGCGAAATATAATTGAGCTGTTCCATTTAAAAAAATATAAATTTACTTCAGCACCCTGTTCATGAGCAACTCATGACAGCGAAACAAAATTTAAAATATGCCCCTTTTTGGTATACGCCACTAACTGAAATTTCATTTTCACATCTTTTATATTGTAGGAGTTAAGGTCGGTCCAAATACTCATAGCGGGCCCTATAATTCATTTATTTATTATCATAATGTTTAAAAATAGATTTTTAGTTGGTTTATATGCTACAAAATATGCGTTCAGTATATATCTATCTTTGCATATCTCGTAGGCATATCTCCCTTCTTTTAAAACAATTTCCGTTCTTCTATATTAATACATTAATGTAGGGATTGATGATTCGGCCCCTTAGTAATACGAAAAATATGATGCTATTGTTATTATGCAAAAATTTCCCAATTAAAATATATGCTGAAAAGCATATAATATGCGTATATTTTTTAGGTATCACATGATACTTACTTAGTTCGATTCAAGTCCTTGAATAATTTTGGAAAGACCGATATCAATAACATTTTTTGCAATTTTAAAGAAAACTGATATCTATTAATTCTGATTTTCAATAACTACTTAGTTATAAACTATTTTTTAAGTGTAACAGATTAAGACAAGATGAGACGTAATCTGGTCTCTTGCCTCGTTCTGTTTCAACTTATATTCCGTCTCGACTTGTATTTCGTCTGTCTAGTCTCGTCTCGATAAACGTTTGTCTCAACTATTCAACTAGATTTCTTCGACTTGTTTCGCGGCAATACTAGTGTAACTACCGGTAACTGGTAATACGACTTTACATGCACCTCATCCAGTAAGAATTAAAAACAAATTAAGCCTAAGTCCCTTAGTCGTTTAACCTTTAAACAGACGATCGAGAGAACGTACCAGCTTTTGCAAGTATTAACTTTTTTTTGTCGAAGCAAATTATCAAATTTGCTCCGTGGCTGACAATCCATAATCTAAAACAGCTTAAATTTATATTTTCGTTATAATTAGAGGTAAACCATTCCACTTTCCCATGTATTTATGAAATAAGTCGTTAATTCAAATACGTATGAAGCACAGACAGGATCTTCTATAAGAAAAATATAAATCTTTGTCCATTCTGTTTATGATAGAAAATGGCTATGATTGCCATAATCAGCATATTTGAAATATACACAAAAATTATATTCTATATGTATAGTAAAACTATTTAAAAACCTAAGGAAAAAATGTTATGAATAATTATCACGAATCACCCTATACCAAGAGTTAAAACCATTACTGAACTAAATTGGAATTGTTTGTAATAAAGCCAGCCCGCCACAAACCACGTTCTATATTGACATAGTTTTACTCTCACGATTAAGTGTACCAACAAACAGATTCAAACCACTATGTAGCCATAAAATACGAATAGTCTGTTTATTCAAAGTTTTCGCAAATAAACACGTTATTAGACATTAAACGAACAATACGACAATATGCATAACAACGCATATTATTTATTTTGATTAGAAAGTTAAAGCGATATGGAATAGATTCCAAATTTTTCTAGGCATCTCTTCTATCAAAAAAGGATTATTCATTTGAAATTTATAGAACTATTAATTAACATTCACAGATCAAAAGGCCTGTTCCTGCAGCAATCAGAAACTTGTCAGAAGGATTGTTATTAGTTGAAAACAATTTTCTGACTGGTTTGGCATGATTTGATTGGATGTGACTAGTTTGTGATTAATGTAGAAACAGGACTCTAATTTACTGTGTTGGTCACATCAGTGTATCTGACTCAAAATTTGAATAAACTTAGGTAACAGTGTTCGACTAAAAAACGACCCTCAGACCTTCCCTTGAAGCTGCGACCGCCGACATTGGTCGCGGGCACACTTCGAGTACCCTTCCCTTACCTGGCACCAGTGAGTATTCTTTCTATAGTCACTGCTGGCACAAATCTGAAGGGCCAATTGGCTCCTTTAAGAGGTGCATCCCCGGCTACAAAGACGCTCCTGACCTACCCCCAAACCCAGGACAGGCCGGCACTTGCCGCCCCCGCCCGAGACAGACTACCACCGGTGGATTAGACATGCAGGCGAAGAAATAAGGGAAGACAGAAAAGCGCCAGAAGATCCTACCCCGCCTGCAGGGTAGAGCCTGGACAGGAGGAGACCCCACGAATCCCCCACACCTATCACTTTTGTAATCGAGGTTGGTGAAGGATGGGGTCCACCTCTACGAGACAGTCTAGGCCTACAGCGATGGGGAGGGTAAAGAGCGATAATCCCGCTCCTCTCGAAACCATCCCAGGTCATGCCCACGGTCAATGGATATTGGCTAATCTAATAAGTTATTCAAAAAGACAAAAATTAAGTGGGCTGATCAAACTAATCATCTAGATCAGCGATACAAAATATGAAAAATACATAGAACATTATTGTATATAATGTCTGTAACTTATTTGTGGTGCGTTTTCATGCTTCATTGTAGTTTCTTTTGGTATTACACGACATGTAAAATAACAAAAAGCAGGAAACCAGAAGCATACAAATTAAATATTTTAAGTGCAGTATCAAGCCAAACTTCTAAAGTTTGCTTCAGAAAACCACTGTATAATATGCAATAAAATAAATATTTGATAAATTAACTAAATTTCATCAGTGGTCTTTTAGTTTCAAACAACATTCTGTAATATTACAAATCATATTTTGAATTATGTCTTAAGTAAATAAAATAATTATTATAATAAAATTTAAAAGAAACTAAACACTTAACTAGCTTTTTTCTAAACGTTTCAATTTGACCTTCAAATCATTGTCAGTAGAAGGTTTTTATGAAAAAATGTTTGTCAGATTGACATTGTTAATTCAAAATATCATCACATGCACTGATCACTATGGTTTGATTCACGAATATTGTCTCTGACGAGATACAGTTATCACCATTAAGTTTAATAAAATGGTTTTTTTGGGCAAAGTTTAGAAGTTTGCCTTGGTGCACTTTGAATATTTAATTTGTATACTTCCGGTTTCTTGTTTTGTAGCATTTTACAGGTGGTGTAATCCCAAAAGAAACTATAATGGAAATTATTGAGTTCTACGTTTTTTTTTTCAACTAGAACTGCACAATTCTTCACACTTTATGTATCGACTTCATCCCTTTAGTGTTTCTAAATAACTTTCATACCAAAAGAACAAATTTAAAATATCTATAACATTATTCTATTCTATCTATTACTCTATTAGGACAATAATTAGTTTGCTATATCAAGAATATTTCAATAACCGGCGTGGCGAAGACAACACGACGGACCAACCTACGACCTGTATGCTTCATAGGGCCGGTTGTACAATCGTGAGCTTAAGCGCGGTTCACGTGAGCCTGGGTTCAGCTTGAGGTAGGCTTACAACAGCTGCCAGTTGTACAATACGAGCTTAAATAAGGTTCAGTTAAACCCTAGTTCTTAACTACATATGTGCACGTTGGTAATACTGAAACTTTATAAGCATGCGCAAATAGTCGAATATTTGATTTTTGACAATTTGTGGTGATTTTGACGTTGACGGCAATTTGCATTTAACCGCCGATACTGTCCATTGTGGCTATTATTTGCTTGTAAGTAGGTCCCCCTCATGATACAACTACGTCCCCCTTATATATTTTATCTATATAAGTATGTGATAGGTACCAATAAAAAATAGAAGTACTGTTAGAAAGCGATAAAATGGAATATTGAATTTTTCAATTTGTCAGTATTTATTTGATTAAAATTTATTTGTAGTATGGTTATGAATTCTGATAGAAAAAGATCGTTAAACTTCTCTCAAACAGAGGAAGCTCTGTTAATATCTTTAGTAAAAAAGTATAAACACATTATAGAAAACAAAAAGTCAGATACAGATACCAATTTTAAAAAGATGGAAACGTGGAAACAAATTGAGGGTGAATTTAATAATTTAAGTGGTACATCATATCGTCATGCACAAATTTCCATAGAATGTTGACAACTCTTATTTTGTTAGGTTATATTTGCGCTAAGCTTGGTTTAAGCCCTTGATTTTGCTGGTTCAGATTTAAACTCAGCTCAACTGCTGAACTTCACTGGTACAACACAGTAAGCTGATACTTTTTAATATAAAGGTGGTTCAGGCTTGAGCTTCTGTTAAGCCTGAACTGTACAACCGGCCCATAATATAATGAATATGTGCAAGTAGTTTAATTAATAATGGAGAATACAGGCAATATATTACATATAGTAAAGCAAATATTTGTCAGTAAACTAAGAATATGTGAAAAACTACACGTAACAAACTCAATTATAGTTCAACAATCAATATCTCTATGCGCAATGAGCATATGGGACATTGTTGACAGCAAGTGGGTATGAGGAACTTCATTTGCCCTTCCTATAGGTAATTGATTGTAAACTAACATAAAAACTAATTTTGTCGGGCATATAGGTATGGCGTGAGTACTAAAACTGAGTTGAGATTCATTAAATCGATTTTATAGGAACACCCTGACACCTGTGTCAATATTACAGTTAATTATTCAGCTTGGTGTTTTCGGACAAGCCAAGCGGGGTCGGCAGGTGGTGTTTTAATCTACCATTGAATTATGTTGATCCCAGGATATAATGGTACATCTATAATTAATATTTAGTATAATAATGGTATAGGGTAATATTAAAAATGTTGGTGAACCCCTGAGCTAAAGAGGCAAGTAAAAATTTGTTTTTAAAACTTACATTATTTAACCAAAAATAAAAATATCTCTTACTTTTAAAACCAGATACGGGTTTATTACATAACTACGTTTCCTTTGTGAAGGCACTAAAAATTCCAATAGTTTCTGATTTAACAGAAAGAGTCTATATACTACGTCATTTTTACATTTTCCTGTTCGTCAATATATTTTCAATTTGAAGCCTTTTATAGTGCACATTTTCTAAAACAATTAGAAAGTAGATATGAAAACATATTTGCAATATTTTCGTTCGCCATTTCATGCTAGTGAATAGTAAAATAAGTAGGTATATTTATTTATGGATTTTGTTATTTTACGTGTTTCTATTATGCCACACATCTTCTATCTATCTTCTAACTAATATGAATTTTAAAACGGCTGATGAAACAAAGCTCACGGTTTGATCCCCAAGAAAGTTTGTAACTTGTTTCCTAATGCGGTAGTGGATGAGTACAAATGTCAACTTTCAGTTTAACTTTTTTATTACATTTATTTTAATACAATTTGCAAGCTTTACATTATGTAGTACACAACAAACTGCATTAACATTCATTAAAAACTTTTAGTTCTGCTGTGAACAATGGAGTCTCCATATTATTTCACTTGTACTACTTCAATGACTGAAAACGCAAAGCTTTTCAACTGTTGTATAAGGTTAGTCATGTATGTGCTGCCTATGAAGTAGCCATATTTTAATTAGTACAACTTTTAATTTATCTACTATCTAATTCTACTTATACTTCATCTACATTTAAGATTTAAAATTGTACTTCTTCTCGAGATTTGGCACCTGCTATATTTAAGTTAAACTGGAATTATGCCACAATAAAAAATAAAACATATAACGTGATGGGTTATGTTTTGAAAATTACAACTTTTTCCTATAATTTGCTACAAATGATTTTAGTTCCACAAAGTCAAATGTTAAAATTTTTATATATTATACTATATAAAAATATAAATTTAGTACACAGAAGTTCAATATCTCAGATGATAAAGGGTTCTTTTCTGTGATGTTGCCAGACTTGTAAAGTTGCACAAATTAAAAATAATTACACTTGTACGTGTTCCGTATTTTCTGGACAGATAGTAAATTCTTTTTTTAAATGGCGAACTATATATTCTTTATCATTTTTTTTTTTGTATTCTACTCTACATTTTAATAGCACTTTCGTCCCACTTACCTATACCAAAATTTAATATTTTCCGAAATATCCTAATTGGTTTTAATTAATTTTTGCTAGGTGGCTCGTCAAACCTTTGAACTTTGAACAAAAATACATAAAAATATTTCAAATTTTATACAGGGTCTTCATAATTCTGTGCCAACTTTCGTCAATTTGAAAAATTGATAGGTCGTTTTCTTTTAAATGGAACACTCTGTAATTTATAGGGCTCTAAGAAGCATCAAGAAATACCTACTTTACCGATTTACTCAGATTGCATTACAAATGCAAATGCTGTAAGCCATAACAGCCTTTAGGTTAATTATTTTATAATATGTCTTGTGTTCACAATTGTTATTAAATAATTAATAGATATTTAGTTACTTCCTCTGGTGCAGTCCTAATAGTACTTTTGTATTGTAAATGAAAAAACTAAATATTTATGGTTATGCATAGTTTCCTAAATTTTTATTCTAATTATCAATAAATTCGCAATTACAAAGTAACTAACCTATGAGCTATGTCGGTATATTACACATATACTTACGGCTCATTTATGTCTCATACAAAACATTCACTTGTAAGTGATCCAAGTTTTTCAAGAAAATGTATAAACATTCTATTAGGTATCTATTTTATATTTCCAAATAAGTTTTTTATAAAATACAAATTTAACATGTGATTAATTTATGTAAGCATTTAATAATATTGTACTAAAATATATTTACACTCTAACCAGTTACTTTTACCAAAATGAACATATACCACTAGATCATGGTATAATTATAAAATTATTATGATTACCTCTAACTACATATAATAATATTAAATATAATTATGTTAAAATAATACTCAAATTAATTTATTGGCCACACATTAACTCATATTACCCAGGATAATACCCTGGTATCACATTCGAATGATGAACAAATATAACTTCATTTACATATTTATTGCCCGAGTGCATGCTCGATGGTGTTGATGTATCATAGAATAGAAAATTATACTTACTGTATGATAAGAAAACTTCTGAATACATTATTTCTCCAGGGATTCTCTGTAGGTTTCAATATTGTGTTAAGAAAACAATTGTTTTTTAACAAATGGGTCAAATTCAGTAAAAAGTATATCTTCTGAAAACAATGGTATAATGTGTCAATTTAAATTTACATATATACAGCAAATATAAGGATATTCATAACGCGACAGAAGTCAGACGATATTTCTTATATCAAAGCAGGTAACAAGAATGTGGTAAAAATGTTAGGGCGGAATAATAATAATAATAATAATAATAATAATAATAATAATAATAATAATAATAATAATAATAATAATAATAATAATAATAGTAATAATAACAGTAATAGAATAGTAATAGTAATAATAATTCCGTCAAAACCCTTCTCGTCTGTTCCAGCTGCCTCAGCGTGTAGGTGAGAACCCGTCTACTGTTGATGAGGTGGAGACCTTCTGAAAAACTCTCTACGAAAAGAAGCTACCGCTCAATAAAGACACTCCCCTGGCACACTTTGAAGCTTTCTACCGAAAAAGATATTGGGTCCGTTGTGGGGAGTGAGAAATGCCCAATTTATTGGAACTACTCATTTCTCACGCTCAGTCAGATTCGAGCCAATAAGCCTGATGTAGTCCTCTGAAGGCGGTCATTCTGGGCTCCTTACGTCTACTCAGGGCACACGAATCCCCGACTCAGTAGTTACTCACCCCACGGACGTGAGGAGTAGCTACTGATAACCACCAGCTGCCGACCCTGAGAATCGGAGACAGGGAACCGGTCGACTGAATTTCAACAAAAATAAAATAATAATAATAATAATAATAATAATAATAATAATAATAATAATAATAATAATAATAATAATAATAATAATAATAATAATAATGTTTTAGGCTGGAAGAGGTCTACAAATACCTGGGGATCGAACAGCATCGTGCCCACGATGCTCCCCGGGTGAAGGAGGCCCTCCCTGGCAAGTACAGACACCTTGTCCGGAAGATCTGGTCTTCAGAACTTTCCGGCCAAAATAAGGTGTCTGCTACCAATATGATTGCCGCGCCAGTCCTGCTCTACTCCTTCGGAGTAGTGAAGTGGACAATCGAAGAGCTGCGCCAACTCGACAGGGATACTCGGAAAATGATGCACATCCACAGAAGTTTGCATCCTCGATCGTCCGTTCCCCGTATATACCTCTCACGCCATCGAGGAGGTAGGGGACTCCTAAGCCTGGAGTGTATGCATGACAGAGTGGTTTTGGGTGTAGCACTGAAGATCTTTAGAAGCTCGGACCCTCTCCTTTTCCTCGTGAGAGATCACGAAATTACAGGAGCGGGGGCATTTCTACTTAAGGCGGCACAAAGAGCCGCAGATGAACTCGGTCTCCAATTTGAGGTTAGGCGGAGAGGCGGACGAGGTGGCAACCCCGAGTTGCTAACTGAGTTGCAGCCACACCGCCTAGGAGCCCAACTTAAAATCGCCGAACAGGAGAAACTGTTTCGGCGGCACGTCGACAGGCGGGTCCACGGTGTTTTGTACCGACACATCGAGGACGGCGGTCTGTCGACAAGGCTGACCTTCTACTATCTAAGGTCAGCCGGGCTCACTTCGGAGACTGAGGGATTTATTGCGGCCTGTCAAGATGGCGTGATAAACACATTGGTCTATCGTAGCCGCGTGATGGGTGTACAGGTCCCCGATGTCAACTGCAGGGCCTGCCGTGAGGCGCCGGAGACATTGATGCATTTGTTGTTAGCGTGTCCGGCAAAAGCCACTTCGGCGTACATCCATCGCCACAATGCAGCTTTACGAGTGCTATACTACCACCTTAGGCACTCGTATCAGATAGACCAACAGCCAGTGCCGCCTTACTTGCCAGGAGATGTAGAGTCCGTCGTCGGGAACGACATATGCCAGATTTTCTGGAACTACCAGTTCCCGACCGTCAGGCTTATACACGCTAATAAGCCTGACATTGTCCTCCTCGACAAACAAACCAGGACTATGTACGTCATCGAGTTTTCCGCTCCGGCGGAACCAAACATAGTCCCGAAGAAGGAGGAAAAGTGGACCAAATACCAAGATCTCCTGTTCGAGCTTCGCACGCTATACCCTGGCCACAAAGTCATGCTGGTAGTCCTCATTATCGGTGTTTTAGGAGGAGTTCGAACAACGCTGCTATCTGAACTGAAGACCATTCCGGGTTGCAGGAACTCTGCCGAGATCCTAGTAAGTCGGATGCAGAAATCAGTCATCCTGGGGTCACTACGTCTACTGAGGGCACACGATTTGGGAACCTGCAACTACTTACCGACCGGTGGGGAGGAGTAGTTGCAGTCACGACCTGGACTTTTGGCACGGCTGTAGCGATGAGTCGGGGCTCGTTGCAAGCCCTGACCAGTTTCTACCAAAAAAAAATAATTATAATAATAATAGTAATAATTATAATAATAATAATAATAATAATAATAATAATAATAATAATAATAATAATAATAATAACAATAATAATAATAATAATAACGGACGAAATATCGAGACCTTCTCCTCGAACTCCGCAGACTCCATCGTGAAGCTTGTAGTACTGATAATAGGACCCCTTGGTGGAGCAAGAGATATACTGCTTCCAGAACTGAAGATCATACCGGCATGCCGAAATTCGGCAAATCTTCTAGCCGGAGGAATGCAGAAGGCGGTCATTCTGGGCCCATTATGTTTACTCAGGGCACATGATTCCCGGACTCAGTAGTTGCTCACCCCACGGACGTGAGGAGTAACTACTGTTAATCACCAGCGGCCGACCCTGAGAATCGGAGCCAGGGAACCGGTCGACTGGATTTCGACAAAAAAAAAAATAATAATAATAACAATAACAATAATAACAATATCTCTACCCCTCATTGTCATTCACAAGGATTAACTCGAATGTCTGAGACTTGTGTTGAAGAGGGGCCCGGCATGTTATTCTTTCGCGGCCGCATTTCCGCCTCAGGAATGACTTATATTGGTAAACCCTAACTACCATTCAGTATTGAAATGAGAGAAACCTGGAAAACTTCATTAACTAAAGAGGCAGTCAAACATCAACTGAATTTAATCTCTCACATTAACACCAAGCTAAAATTCTTCCCAATCTAGGCCATAGCCAGGATGGTAGCCAATTCATCCTTGCGAATAAGCCTTAATCTACGAGTAGACAGTTAATTGAAAATACTCTGATCAAATGGATTCGAATCCACGGCCTCTGCGTAGAGCGATTGAGAGACTAAATCCTATAATGGTATATCAGAGAGACCCGATATGACATTATTTATAACCATCGATATAAATATGTACTACTGAAGTCATAGTTTGGTTTTGTTTTTTCAAATTTCCTATACCTGGGTTATATTTGTTAGAAATTCTTTCTTTCTGTAATACCTGTATCGCAAATAACCAATACCGTTACCAATTTATTTATCGCGATTTAATATGAAACATTAAAATATATAATAGATTTTCAAAAAGCTTACTAAAACTACAGAGAATGACTATAGGTCTATAGTTTTCAATTTCACATTTCTGTTCTTTTTTAAAAAAAGGTCGAATTCTAGCTAGCAACACTCATATCAAATGTACTCAATACTAGGTCTAAAGTCTATTGTTTGAATTGCATGTATAATTAAACTGATTTACTTTTAAAAAAAAGTACAAAAACTTATTAGTGTGACAGTGGTAGTAGTGGTAGTATCCTTATAATGATAATTACCGGTTAGTAAATTTATTGCCAGAGATATATGTAGCATAACTCGGTATATTAAAATCGCCTAATATAATCACAATCTATCTTCATTAAAAATAAGAAAAATACAAGCAAAATAACGTTCATATCTGATAACGGTGACATCTTGTTGAACATATAATACTAAAACGTTAACAGAAAAAGAAGAAAATTTATTCCTTATTCCAATTAAATCAACAGGAAAGCACGGATATGAGTCAAATCAATTAAAGATGTTTTGAAAGTCTTGTCTGCTGCTACTAGTACTCCACCTCCCTTACTTTTGTCTGTCAATTCAAGATTGCGATACTCTATAAACAGCTTAGCCAGGAGGAAAAAGTTGAGAATCATGTACTGAGGAGTTGAGCTAGGTCTCGGTTAATGCAATAATCGAGAATTGACAGGATAAAATTGAATTTAATTAACAATGGGTTTTCGAATTTAAACCTCGTACATTCTGATAGTAAACATAAATCAAATTAAATCAAACACATGTGTTAGATGTTTCAAACTCGTTCTTTTTACTGTTAAATATGGTTTCATTATAATGATTCAATTTTCTTTTATAAACTATACATTTATCAGTGTCACACACAAAAGGACCGCTATCGGTCACCTTGGCTCTATCGGACACAATTAATGCAGCGTGGGATAGACTCTGAAGGTCAATCTTTAATTTTATGACGTAAAGAACATTTCGGACAAACATAATTTTTGCTGGAATTTTCAAAATGATATAAACCACTGCACTTAAAACAAATTTTTAAGTCAATAGCATCATAAAACTTGCAAACATCATAATTAATAAAAATAAATATCCCTGAGATAATGCCTTACAGTAAGACTCAGTATCAACATATACCATAATAGCCTGATACAAACGATTTTTCTTTTTATGAGACCATATTTTAGCAACTCTGCATTCGTTTGATGTAGCAGAAAATATTTCATTCTGATGTGTAAAGAATTTTACTATTTGATCCTTATACTCCTCCATCGTACCCACAATCTTCAATCTGAAATTGTCTTTCTTCGCATCCCGAATACCATAAGTTTCTGAAAGTTTTTGCATGGCCATTTGCTTGAGCTTACTTAAACTATCCATGCAATTACGTCCTATAATCACTCCTCCATTGGTAATGTTTCTTACCTTCGGCACATTTATATTTATGTCTATGGGGTCTAAATTATGCATCAAGTCACTTTTAGTTTGAGAGTGCTGTTGCTCAGAATTTTAGTTTGAGAGTGCTGTTGCTCAGAATTGTTTGGTTTAATAACCACCATTGATTTGTTATTAACAATTTAGGAGTAACAGGGTACTGAAGGTTTATTAGAAGATTTGTGAGGAATTGGTAAGTTAAATTCAAACACAGATATCTTTACATGATTATTGATTATATTCCAAGTTTATTTTTTTATTACAGGAGACCTGTAAGTCTAACAAATAACCAATTCGGCAGGGATGAGAAATACATGAAGTAGAAGAATAATATGTGGTTATGGTGCTTTTATATTTTGAAAACTATATTAAAATGATCACAATAAAATGTATCAAAACTATCCGACCTAATATAATTAAAAGCGGATATTGCAATGAATGAATGCATTGTAATACATTTCATCGGTAATAGTACTGTGACATTGCTTTAGATCAAGCACTTAATGTCAAAAAACGACATATGAATACTGTCCTAAGGACGTATCTTTAATTAATATCGGACAGTAGAAGACATACTAACAAATCAATAAACACACCAAGTGTACAACTAAACAACTGTAATAGAACCATCAACTTTATATATTAATATATACATACAAAGAGAGGACAATAAATTACTATTAACAGTAAACACACTAAAATGTGGAACGGCTGTACTATGAGATTTAGTCATAACTGCAGTAAATAGTAATAGTGAACACAGTAAAATGTAAAGCGGCTCTACTAGGAAATTTAATCATAACTAGTAAATAGTGACACTAAATACACTAAAATGTCAAACGGCTGTACCATGAGATTTAATCATAAATGTAGTAAATCGTAACAGTAAACACACTAAAATTAGAAACAGCTGTACTATGATATTTAATCATAACTATTATAGTAAATAGTAACAGTAAGAACAATAAATGTGAAACGAAGATTTAACCATAACTAATAACCCATACTCAAAATAACCATATTATAATGGCCGTAAGTCCGTAAGTTGAAATTATTTAAGCATTCAGCTACATTGAAGTCTTTCAGTCACTAACTCATACATGTAGTAACTCTTATCTTAATCTTTTATGGCTGGACCAAGATCCTACCCAGCCTTCAGGGTAGAGGCAGGACAGAAGGAGACCCTGCGAATCGATTTTTTTTGGGAAATTCAGGGGGTAACAAGGTCAAGAACAATGAGAATTTTTACAAAGGAATATGAATATATCTAAATGTTTAAGTACCATAGTTTCATGCCATAGCCATATCATACCATATTTTACCATAACTTATTTAAGTTAATCGGTATTTTTGGACCTGTCACCGAGAAGAACTAACCAAGATAGTACTCAGACATTAAAGATAATGATTAATTTTTGTTTTGTTTGAATTGTGTTTCCATCTACGAAAAGCAAAATTATTAGATATTTCAAATTTCTAACTGTAAAAAAAATACTGTTATTGTTTATAGTAATAATAAAAAAATTAGATGAGAGAATATTCTTATATCTTCTCAAATAATTGTTTTTTTTTAGAAAATTCAGAGGGTAACAAGGTCAGAACAACGAGAACTTTTACAAAGGACAAATTTTTTACTTATGAAAGTCGCTATGATAATCAGTATTTTTGGAATCTGTCACCGAAAACTAACACAGTACGAGAAACTCAAAGACATTTAAGATAATGATTAATTATTAAAAATTGTATTTCCTTCCACGAAAAGCAAAATTATTCGAAATTTCAAATTTCTAACTGTAAAAAAATTACTCTTATGGTTTATAATAATAAAATTATGTTTTTCTTACTTATATTACCGTGCTAGTACAGAAAAGGTGTGTGGTGTGAATACATCAATACCATATTCAATTTCGTAAAGTTTGACATATCTAATATATTGAAAATTGACAAAGTAACTCAAACAAGTTAAATAAATTATTAAATACCTAATTAGATACTGGACCTATATTGCTATATATAGCCATATACCTATAATACCTATACATATAATACCTATAATGGCTTATCTATGTATTATACCGTTTATCATATCGTTCCAGAATTCAAATTGAAATGAAAATTAAAAACTGTAATCAATATAGTCGACTAATAGCAATATTCTTAAAAATTCATCAGTATTTGCATATTAAGATAATAAATCATTTTGCGTTTGTTATACTCCAGATGTACTTTATGAGTGACATTTCAACTTGGCGACATTCCATATTATAAAATTTATCAGTTTAATATATCATCCAGGGAAATACTAGCATGACAGTTGTAAACTATTTACTTTACAACTTCTACAGTTTGGAACGGTTGCAGTGAGATTTCTTCATGAACCACAAATCATTTTAATGAAGTTTATATTTTTAAAAGAGACCTGGAAGCAGTAATTTATGTAATTTATCTATAGCATTCATGGTTTTGTTATAGTAAACTAGTAGAAGCAAACAGTACCTAGTGCATGTAAATATTCATCGTGGTCCTTATTTGATTAATTAATTCAGTCTCGAACAGATGTTAATTATCAAAAATACTTTTTCATGCTATGTATAATCAAAGTCTACATATATTGTAGACTTTGGTATAATAGCCTGAAAAATTTGGTTAAATATGTAAAATATGCCTGCGTATACAGTGTTATTCAGAACTTATCCATAATAAAATTTGGGGATGTTCAACATACATGTACAAATAATGTGGTAGTGCAAAAAAAAATTTTTTGGCGGGTTCTGAAAACTATTTAAAAATTTTTAATTGCACGCCGCTGTATACTGGTCCACTGTAATGGAGTGACCTTGGGACTGACAATGCAAACTGGCGATGTCACGGAAAAAACTTGAGACACTCTGAGAGTATACCGACACCAGACGCAAAAAAGATTTGCAGCGTTTTTACTTTAAAATAAACTGAAAGATAGATAGATGTGACCAAAGTGACGTGTCTTTAAAATGAATAAAATTTTGTTACACTAATTTTGAATTGCGCTACTTGATTACTGGGTATTAGAAACATGAAATTTATAAAAAAGTTGCACATACCTTGTTACAAAAGCTGTTCGAAATTTTATCCCTCGACTTCTACACACTTTTGGGCACGCCTTATCCAATTTTGCCGCACTAAAGCGAATGTTCCTCCTGGTTGCTGATCTTGTAAACGCAAATTATTAAGTAAATTGGGGATTTTCAGCATTTTGCTGCAACAACCACTCACAAAACCTAACTCGTAATTGATAATCCACTGGTAACAGTGCTTGAACACTCTGGATATGATACGGATAAAACTGAGCTTCGTGTAGTAAGCGCCAACCGTTGATTGGGATACTCCAGGCACCTGCCTAGCGATCTGACTTGTACTTATTCGCGGATTTTCACGGACCAGATTCAACACTTGTTCTTCAGCTACTAAAATACGTTGTGTTAGTCCCGGGCCACCATCTCATCCACGATTTGCACGTAAATTACCAGTATCACGGCCACGTTGTACCACTGCCGTAAAAGTTGCATAATTTGGCGTGTGTCGATTGGGAAATCGTTCCGCATACAAGCGCGAAGCTGCCAATGAATTTTGTCCAACTTCGCCATAAATAAGAATCATGTCCATAACTCAGCATTACTGTACACATGAGCCATTTTGAAAATTTTACAGTTTAACACTCCTACGATAAATAAAACACCGGCACTGAGAGAGCGACACAGATAGACTGATGACTGATAGACAATAGAGATATTATCCCCACTCCAACTCTATTCGCTCGGTCTTGACCAGGCGTTCCAGGTACAAAAACTTGTTTACTGTTTTTTGTAGGAATGTGGTATATCAGATGTCGTTGAAGTACAGTTGCCCATCTACGTAGTCCTTTATAATGGTATAACTTTAAGCATTGTTTACGAGAGATCCTAAAACTTTTATTATAAATTTTTTTGGTGATATCGATTTCTTATTTAAGGATGCACATATCCTCAAAGTTTTAGAGATAAGTTCTGAATAACCCTGTATATAGATATATTAAATATTAGAGCTTTGTATATATGAAATTCCATAAAGATTCAAAAACCACAGTGTGTTAAATCAAATAACAGTATTGGTTTAACAGGTAAAATACAATACACCCTTTAGAAGTTTAGCCACAGTTTAACTAAAGTACACTTTAATCTGTAACTTTAAAAGTTTCCTTACTTAAAAATTAAATGCCTTACATGATCTCTTCTTTTGCTATGCACACTTCTATGCATCGTAGGGTATTAGGTAAATTTTCTAGAGTTTTTACTGAAATTGTTAGAAGGAAACTCGCCATAATTTTATTTTAATTCTACAATATTACCAAGCTTATTGTTATATGCACTCTTTTAGAAACCCTCATAGAAATCTGGAGGAGAAATCGGTCCGGCCACTTTATGATACTGTTACTAATACCCGTAAACACTTCATTTGTATGAAATAATTATTTAATGATTTCGTACGACTTTTACAAAAATGTAGAATAGAAAAAAGTTTTTAGGTACCACATCTACATGTTAGATTAAGATGCAGTTATTCTGTTCTGTTAATAAAAAGTTATTTAATTCTAAAAACTCTCACACCCGGATTCATGAAAGGGACGTAAGGCGTTAGTAGGACTAACCAACTTTGCACCGCCGACTACACCTTTTATTTTAACCCGCGCAACAAGGGCACAAATTTTTCGCGTAATCTTCGCAAGTCGGACTAACGTTAGGCCTCGTTGATGAATCCGTACGTCAGTGTATTTTTAAAATTCTCTGTAGTATCAAGATATCCAGGACGCACCTATGTAAAAATTTATAAAGCGGCTTTAAAAAACAGGTCTAAAAATGTTGCTGTTAATACAGTTATCGTATCAAATGATAATATAGATGAAACTGATAACTGTAGTATTTAAATTTCTAAACAATAAAATGTAATACAAAAACTGCCATGTCGTACAGCTACTACACGCACCCTTTCCGACTAAATAAATTTTACCACACTAATTTTTTATATATCTACCAGATGGGTCTATTATAACGCAGTTTCAGAATATCTGTAGGCCCCCGTCCCCTTAACCGACATAAACCTTTGACTTCGGGATGATTCTTAATTTGGAAGGCAGTAAAACCGGTTTATAAAGTGTTGAAATAAGTGTTAACACTTAGTAGTAGTTCTTAATGACACATAATCATTATATTTCTACTAATTTCTGATATACAATTTTTGAATTTAAGAATTTTATTGTTAGATGTTGTTGTACTCTGTTATATTGCTTGTTTGAGTGTTGTATCCACTGTTTTTTATTTGTTATCTGTGTATCTATGTAAATTTTCTTATTAATATTGTAAGTTTTTATTCTTTCTTATTTTTCATAAAAAGATCTTTCCAGATTTATGAAAATATATAAAGCGTTTTATTTAAAAAATATTAACTTTGTCATATAATTTTGGTCTCAAATGCTCAATTGTATTTCTGACAGCATAATCTGAATATTCAAAAGACATCATACAATCCGTATTAACCATTTTTTAGTAAAATCAAAGATTAAGAAGTTCGAGGCTAGTTCAAAATATACCTGAAGACCCTGTACCATATAAATAGGTATATAATCTTTAACTATTGATTTTTGCTTATGATTTCATAATTTCACTTTAACTAAATATCACGTTTAAGTTTATATGCCACTTGATTGTTGATGTCAAATAATTTGTGCAGTTATAAATAATATTACAGATTATCTTTTTCAAAGCCGCCCGCGTTGTAAAGAATTTTTGATTACTCACAATAGTGGGTAATTAAATAAAGCAAAACTACTATACTCATAAAAAAATTACATAGTATGATGACTTCTTTCCCTTAAATAAATTTTATATTTCTCATTTTAACGTAATACATTTCCGTATGTAATTAATGGCTATGAAAAGGATAAAACTTTTTCATTCATAATAAAAAAACTGGGTAGTTTGGACTGTTAAGCCGGTTAAGTACTTAGATATGAAATTTAGGGTTTACATAAAGCGTGATAATGGTGAACCGCGTAGGTTTTTCTAAGCTTTAACATACTGTTAATTAAGTTAGTAATTAGGAAGTAAGTAAGGAGGAATTTGGAAAGTCCTCGACAACTGTAAAATAGTAATTAGCTCAGTAAAGTAGGTTCGTATTTTCACTTCTGAAAAGAAAATTTGCAGCACATATTCATTATTATTATTTTATAAGTGCTTATTTTTAATAATCAGAAGTTCAACAATTGTGATTAAATTCAACGAACGGCTTGCAATAATATTCCGTTTACCACTGCAAATTCCATATTTTTACATACAAACTGCTTATGGAATTAATCGGCACAACTAGGAAATGTACCTATTTTAATAAACAAAAAAAAAATATTGGTGTCTTGTAGAGTAGTGGGGAATAACTTTTGGTAAAAAATTCATGACGTTCTTTTTGTTATACAGGGCGCAGAAAAGTGCAATGCAAAATTTAAAAATTTTAACTCTCCGCACCTGTTACTTTAGTAATTTCAAAACCTCCATCCTAATGACATTTAGTATTTTTGATAGATATGTGGGAATTTATTTAGTGGTTTTCTATTTTTTGTGTTCTACAAAAAAGTTGCAGGGTCTTTTCAGGAAGACAGCATTTAAAAAAATAAAAAAACACCAACTTCTACTAGGAGTATCTCATAATGAACTCTATGCATCTTACAAATGTGTTTTTTACACTGTAAAAACTACATTGTACCAGGTGTATAAAATTATAAATGTTTTAGGCACCCTAGTTTAATAACCAGATTCAATCCGCTAAATCCCATTGAATTAAAATAGGGTACCTAAAACAGTTATAATTGTATGCAGTGTTGTTCTTCTAGTATAAAAAAGACATTAATTAGATGCTTAGAATTCCATATGAATACATCTGACGTAAACGTTAGTATTTTTTTGATTTATTTAATATGTTGACTTTCTGAAAAATTAGTGAACTTCTTTTGTGGGATAAAAACACAATACCGCCAAATACGTCACGAGATATATACGAAATTCACTAAATGTCATTACGATGAGAACTAAAATTACTTTAGAAACAAATGCTTTCAGTTAAGATTAAACAATTTTGCATTGCACTTTTCTACAATCTGTATAACATAAAAACATTTTTTTATACACGAAAAATCATTCTCCGCCACTGATTCTACATGGCACGAGCTTTAAATTTTCTTTATTACAATCGGCTAGAACATTTCCGTGATGCAGCCTCTTAAAAATGATATGCTAATACCATACTCATATTTATGGCTTTTATTAAATAATTATTATTTTTAATTTTCTATTTGTTTCCCGTTATTAAGTTGTTACATACTTTTTAAGTGAAAATGAGTGAGGAAGTGTCTCTCATACTAGGGTCTCTCAACGCTTCTATTAGCACCTTTTCTGTAATAACACCTATAAACACAGCAATTTGTTTTGTGCTGGTTTGTTTTGGATGCCATTTTAATATAGGTACCGGGTTTTCCATTTCATTTGACTAATGGCAATTAACATGGGCTATTACATTTCATTGAATTTTATATTCCCAGGGCACACTATGAGAAATATTGCTAACGGAATTGATAGTACTGACTGTCAAACACTTCTGATTACCAAAATACTAAAGCGAAATGCTTTTTTAAATAAAATATCAATAAAAATTCGTTTTAAGTTAATAGGTGTAGTTTACATAACCGTTTTAGAGACATTGTTAAACGTCATCCGGTGGACTAGTTGGTTGAGCGGCAGTGTTTCAAACTGAACCGCATAATTTTGCAGGTTCAAATCCCGCCAGAGACAACTTTTTTTTTACTTTTTCATTAATTACAAATTATTAGTGTTTACTTATTCGAATAAATATGGTTCATTGTCAGTACCTAGTTATTATTTTTGAAAGTAGCAATATTTGCTTATAAAAAACATGTTTTAATTAGTTCGTTTCGTTTATCTTTAGCTAAAGCTACTATCTTATAAAATAAGTAATCAACAAGCAACATATTTTTTATTTATTACATGCATTGTGCTTTTACTAATAGCGTACTTATCTCTGCTAATAGTTAGTACACATTATACCTCAATCTGGATATTGAGTTAAACAGTATTACAGAGGAACTGTCGTGAATTAGTAATAGGTTTTTTTTAAATAAAAAACTATAATTCTAAAATTATGAGTTTTTTAAAATAAGAATATATTTAAAAAAAAACTCATCATATTTTAAAAAAACTCCTCAAAAAAACCTATTACTAATTCACGACAGTTTCTCTGTAACTGTTTAACTCAATATCCAGATTGAGGTATAATATGTAGTAACTATTAGCAGAGATAAGTACACTATTAGCATAGACTAACTGTTAAGACTGTTCCATTAAATAGGGAAAGTTATTAATAGAATTTTTAGTTGAACCGTTTGCTACTAGATGTCAGCGAGATTTAGTTTTCAATCCGAAATTGTGTAAAACATCACAAGCTCAGCACGACGGCACGGAAACTTCCATCGCAAATTGTACATTGTTCCCGATGTATGAATATGATTCGCGATGCCGATATAGCAGTAGCTGTCCTGTTGTGATCTCGCTGTCGATTGCGGGCTACTTGTCATCTACATTCTACGTACCATGTAAATAAATTCATGATAAGAATTAATAGAAATTAAATAAATTATATCACATTCATATAACTGAAGTAGAAGTAGTATTTAATTTGTACTTACTATTTTTAATTTGGAGTTGCTTTTTAACTCCAAATAAATTATCATAAACTAAAATGGGAAATTTTTTAATGGAAAATAAATTGCACTGCAAAAAATAGTTATTTGTTTAACTAGTACAAAAAATACACGTTTTTGGGACGAGGGAAAGGGTTACTGGACTATGCGTAGCGGAATCCGGCAATTTTACGAGTCCCGAAAACGTATTTTTTGTACGAGTTTAACATAATTTTTTTTTCCAACCGCTTCTAATTAGCACCTCCAGTTTACCGATTCATCGGAGTCACTATCTGTTTCTATTTTTCTATTTAATTAAACTTATATTATGTGACATGCAATGTCAATGTCAAATTACTTTTCGGTACTGTAAAACTGTACAATAATCTCTTTTTTGTACAGTTGCTATGGCGATCTCAAACAGTCCCGAAATGGCCCTCTTTTTATACAAAATAATTTAATGTTAGTGTCTTATTCGTATGGTTGGAAAAAATTTGTATATTTTTCAACAAGAGATGAAAATACAGTTTTCTTCGTGAGATGAGAAGTTGCCCACGAGCGAAGCGAGTGGGGCAATCTCATCGAACGAAAAAAACTGTATTTCATCTCGAGTTTGAAATGTAATTTTTTCTACTGACAACTTTCTGAGTCCATAATAATATGCAATAAAATTATAAACGAATTGTTACAATTTAAGTTTTATTTGTTTGTGTAGTCGTTGCCATGGTACTGGCAACCTGAATATGCAGACGAAAATATTTTCATCTCTAGAGAGCGAAAGTGGCACTTTCACATAAAGTAGACTGTCGAAAAAGTGCAGTTTTCATATATGTCAGTAGAAAAATATATTTTTTTAAATATTGTAACCTCTATTTAATTTTCCTATTTTACGCAAAATAAGAATCTACTAGAAATGGGAGATTTCTAGCCCTACCGGGGGTTTAGGCCTGCGGCCTGGGGTCACCCACCCTTCGGGTGACAAAAGCCGATTATACCAATTATACCAAACGATTTTTTTAAATAATATTATTATTAAAAAAAGTACTCTATTCTTGATGGTAAAACATTATTTTTTAAGTGCTGAAAGTATAATTAATTTTTTAGTAAACATTTTGTGAAACTGCTTTCTCGAGAAAAAAAATAATAAATACATAACTTGTATTCTTCCATAATTTATTATAACGATAACTTGATCACTTTATACCCAATATATGTCTACAATGCTTATAATTAAATATGTAACTGTTAAAGATACACAGATTTGGTGTATATTGAAGGACAATTTTTTTTTACAATACACTTAACTATGAACTAATAAAGGTAATTATTTAATTAAGCAAGTAGATAAGCAAAACCATTCCTGGACCACTTCAAGGTCACCGAGCTCCGGATGGCATGTATCCATCAGCAGAGACCATCAATAGCTTGATGGTCTCCAAATGATAAAACTCCAAATGATATTAGTAGGTAGTCAACACCGCTATCAAGACACTTCTCTGGTCACCGAGCTCCGGATGGCTGTAGGTCCCCCGCTATCAGAGCACCGAGCTCCGGATGGCATGTATCCATCAGCAGAGACCATCAGTAGCTTGCTTCGGGATAGAATCTCAGGATAACCTCACTATAGGGGGATGTTGATGCGGTCTTCGGCTAAAGAGGGTGATCTTCAGCATGGGGGACAGTGACCAGAGGATGTAGTTCGGAGTTCTGACGCCAGGATATTCTAGGAGGCGCTGTTTAGGGGGAGGTGGGGTGCAAGGGGATGTGATACGTGGGGATGATCTTCAGCGAGGTCGACAGTGACCAGAAGGTGTAGTCCGGAGTTCTGCCGCCCGGAAATTATAGGCGGCGCTGGTGTGCGGATGATTTATTACCTTATCCGAGAGTAGGCGAAATTCCAGGAAATTAGTCTAATAAATCTGTCAATTAAATGTTAACGAGTGATTTATTAATGTCGGAGATTTTTCTTAGATCCCTGGCCATGAACATAAGCTGAGTCAGCAAGTTGAGATATGTCTCGATGAGTCACGTGACTAATCGAGAGAGTCACGTGATTCACAGCTCGAGGTTAGATTACATCACAATAGCAGTATTTTGTTTTTAAAAGTGGTATTCGATGTCTGGATTTGATTATAATATTTTATAAGTATATAAAGATGCGAGGGGTGTGTATTTATATATTGTAACTAAGAAATATGTATTTAACTATATGATTTCCTATGCTTTATCACACACAGGTACCTACCGACTTGTTTGAACAGGCTTATTACCGCATTGGAACAAATATGTAGTACCGTATTACTCATTTAAAACGCATTTCATTCTATTGAACTTAACTTGGATATAATAATATTGGTTTGAATCATATTCTAAAAATTAATACATAAATATCGGCATATTAAATTACCGGAACTGATAAAATACCATGTTTATTTTATAAATAAATATAATCTAATATCTGCCGATTATGTATTAATCTCAATCAATGTAGATATATACTTATGCAGAGATAAACGTAAGTTTTGTTTTACTAAATATCACATGAATTTAGTGTAGTATAAATAACTTATTACATACAGAGCGATTTAATTTACGTGGTATTTCATAAGTAGGTATTATTATTTGTATTTCAAAGAAATGTACAATTTATGTTGATTCATGCAGACACTTCAAGAGCAGACATGATAAATTATTGTTTTAGGTATCGTAATGTTTAGATAGTTCGATTCCAGGAATAGCGGCATGGTATAAAGGAAATATTTTATTATATAAACAATTTTTGTTTATATCTGAATTTAAAACGGTTAGACACCGCTTCCTTCTGACGTACAAGCAAGTCTAGACTCGAGTTCGAGGTTAAAATGACATCACCACAGTGGCAGTAAATATGATAAATAAATATGATTGATATAAATTATAATTAAACAAATCTAAAACGCTGCTAGTTTCGGATTCTGGGGAGTAGTCACGTGATCCATAGCTTATATTATTCAGAGTATGTACCTAACCAATCAGAGTACATCATCAAACTGCGCGAAATTCAAATATTAGTATACAGGGTGTATCAAATTAAAAGCTATACAGCGTGAACTATCTTAAGAAAAAACAGCAGTGTTTATAGAGGTCTTTCAGTAGATGAGGCCTGAGCCATACACTTAGAACCTCGAGCTGGTATGGAACAGAAAACAGGTATTTTTCAAACAGGTATGGAACAGAAAACAGGTATTTGCAAACAGGTATGAAACAGAAACACCTGTGTAAGCAATAATAAATCTGTCAGTTAATATTAACAAATGACTATTATAGTTTGACGCCTAAGATAACATTAATTTTAATGTCATTGTAGAAACTGCATTAAGCTGTCATCTGTCGGTAGACAGTAGAATGTAATGGTGAAAGGGATCTGTAATGCAGTTGGAGACGCTATCTGTAGGTGGTAGATCGTAATCAACTTAGTAATAGAGGGAAAATTGAAAACTATAATATTATTTTTAAATGACACATATAAGAGAACAAAGGTGATTAATCATTAAAAATAATAATACTCCTTCTGTACGAGTTAATTTATAGTATTAAAAATAAACAAAAAATTCTATTGGACCTAATATTGATTATTTATATGGGAGATTAGGTATGTTTCGAGGTGGTTATGGATATCAAACTGTACAGTTTAATAATGGTATCATCTTGAGATACTTCAAGTTGTTGGTAATACATATATACAGAAATTTTAGCTACGGAGCTGGATGTTGTGCGCTCAAGAATAAAGATGGCTGCTAGCTGTGTTATGTATTAATAAATAATTAGAAATAGTAATTATCAATTAAGAATATTAATTATGATCTGAAGGTATATGATTCTCGAGGGACAGTTAGAGGGATGATGGTACAATATATGAATTATTGTAATTATATATTTGCACCTATTTTACAGAAAAAATAAAAGGGATGCGTATGGTGGATGCGTTTGGTGTGAAAAAGTATTTTCCTGGTCTAGCGGCTTAAGACGTCATAATAATAATGTTTATTCAAATAAATCATATATATATATGTGATTTTTTTTGTGGAAAAATGTTTAAAAGACATGATATATTAAAGAAACATATAATAAGAAAACATAAATCTGAACTTCCATCCAAGGAACTTGATCAAAAATACAGTGATGTATCAAGCAAACCCAAGTTGAATGCCTAGTGCTACAAGAACAGACAATAGAAAAACCATTTGCACCTATTCCAATACATCTGGGATGATACAAACGAACTTGTAAATCGGCTAAGACTTTTAATAGTTTCTCAAGAGGCTGGGAATACTACTTGTAGTAATGAAATCAACTTAATTATACAGGATCTTGTAACTGTGAAAATAATCGAGCCTCGTGACTAATTGTTAAATACATACACTGTTTAATAATATTTTTATTTTTAAATGTATGCTTATTTTTCATATATTCAATAAACGAAGTTATGCTGAATACAGCGTTTCATTTCATGATTGTGAAGTGGGAGAGAGGTGGTAGGGGGGTTGAAATGTGAGCGATGAGAGAGCTGTGGAGCTGGATAATTTCAATCACTTGCTATTTGACAGTATATAACAACCGTTCGAACCGGTATCTGAGAAGCGCTCCAACCGCTCGAACCGATATCTGAGAACCGCTCGAAACGGTATCTGAGAACCACTCGAAACGCTCGAACCGCTCCAACCGGTCGGTTCGAGCGGTTCTCAGATACCGGTTCGAGCGGTTCGAGCGGTTCTCAGATACCGACCGCTTGAATCGCTCGAACCGCTCGCACCGACCGGTTCGACCGGTTCGAGCGGTTCTCAGATACCGGTTCGAGCGGTTGAAGCGGTTCGAGCGGTTCTCAGCTACCGGTTCGAGCGGTTCTCAGCTACCGGTTCGAGCGGTTCTCAGATACTGGTTCGAGCGGTTGGAGCGCTTCTCAGATACCGGTTCGAACGGTTGTTATATACTGTCAAATAGCAAGTGACTGAAATTAGCCAGCTCCACAGCTCTCTCATCGCTCACATTTCAACCCCCTACCACCTCCCTCCCACTTCACAATCATGAAATGAAAGGCTGTATTCAGCATAACTTCGTTTATTGAATATATGAAAAATAAACATAGATTTAAAAATTAAAATATTATTAAACAGTGTATGTGTTTAACAATTAGTCACGAGGATCGATTATTTTCGCAGTTACAAGTTCCTATATAATTTTAAGTTGATTTCATTACTACGAGTAGTATTTCCAGCCTCTTGAGAAACTATTAAAAGTCTTAGACGATTTTACAAGTTCGTTTGTATCATCCCAGATGTATTGGAATAGGTGCAAATGGTTTTTCTATTGTCTGTTCTTGTAGCTCTAGGCATTCAACTTGGGTTTGCTTGATACATCACTGTATTTTTTATCGAGTTCCTTAGATGGAAGTTCAGATTTATGTTTTCTAATTATATGTTTCTTTAATATATCATGTCTTTTAAACATTTTTCCACAAAAAAAAATCACATATATATGATTTATTTGAATGAACATTATTATTATGACGTCTTAAGCCGCTACACCAGGAAAATACTTTTTCACACCAAACGCATCCACCATACGCATCCCCCCTAAACGGATCCACCAAAGGTATTTACCAAACGAATCCACCAAACGGATCCACCATACGCATTCACCAAACGGATCCACCAAACATATCCACCAAACGGATCCACCAAACACATCCACCAAACGTATCCACCAAACAGATCCACCAAACGCATCCACCAAACGTATCCACCAAACGTATCCACCAAACGTATCCATCAAACGTATCAACATGTATTTACAAAACAGGTTACATCTAACAATTGTTCCAAATTACATCTCACCGACACACAAGGTGATTGGAAATGATAGTGCTTTTTAGTACAAAGAACCATAACGCTGTTTAAGATTAATCTCAATGCACATGTCTAAGATGATAAATAGTCAATGGTAACCTTCAAATTTTATTTTTACATATCCATGGAACCTAGGTTATTTTTTCTGTAAAATAGGTGCCAATATATAATTACAATAATTCATATATTGTACCATTATCCCACTAACTCTCCCTCGAGAATCATATACGTTCAGATCATACTTAATATCCTTAATTGATAATTACCATTTTTAATTATATATTAATACATAACAACAGCTAGCAGCCATCTTTATTCTTAAGCGCACAACATCCAGCTCCAACATCCACACACCTGAACATCATCTCCGTAGCTAAAGTTTCTGTATACAGGGCGGGCCATTAGTGCGTATGCGAACTGTACTGCCTATACCGTTAAAGTTAGAATAATAATTTTTGGTACGAAGTTAGACGCCAGTGGCGTGCATATTTTAAAATTATTTTGGCACATACAAGGTGTTTAATATTAAAATGCCGAACCGAACATTCATTTTTTTAAATGGAACACCCTATATATTTTTAGATTTTTTAATTAAGCGTACTTTTCTGAACAATTTAATATAGCACTTAATATATCTAAATTTACACGTGGCGACGTTGTTGCAAGTTTTCTATGAAAAAGGTCGCTACTTCGCATTATTGTATCGCTCCATTTAAATGAGATATGACGTCCATTTTTTCATAGGATACATTAATAATATGTCTTTATTCAAGAAAATATAACGATTTAAACAAAAGTTACATTTGCTATATAGGGTGATACATTTCGCATATCGTAATTTTACTTCAAAATTTTAAATGGAACACCCTGTATATTACGATGTCGTCTTAAAGAGCTCCTTTTCAGCTTTCTAAAGATAGCATACTTGGTGGGCTTAAATAAAATTTATTTGTTAAAAAAAAGGGTTTGAAACTTGAAGAACCGTTGAAATTAAGATAAGTTGTGAAAAGATAATTGAATAAAAAGTTTATACTGGCAGTTTATTATTAGTCTTATTGTTAATAACAAATTGTGAGTCACACTTATTAAAAAAATAATTCAAATTTTAATAAATAACGAAAATAACCAAGTCTTCGTGGTTGATTGTAAATTGTAAAGACAAATTATTATTAATAGGGATACCTACTATACTCTTATATAGGGTGCTTTGAAAACAAAATTGAAAAGTGGCTCGGGGAACTGTCACTGTCATTATTAATGTTTCTATTGTGTTGGTTTTATTGTATCAGTCAGTATTAGAGGAAATATTCAATCTACCCATATTATCGAAAATGAATTTTACTAAAGAAGAAATGCTAGACATGATATTAGTTCTCGGAGTGATACAATACTCGGAATACTGACTGATACAATAAAACCAACACAATAGAAACATTAATAATGACAGTGACAGTTCCCCAAGCCACTTTTTGATTTTGTTTTCAAAGCACCTTATATAAGAGTATAGTAGGTATCCCCATTAATAATAATTTATCTTTACAATTTACAACCAACCACGAAGACATGGTTATTTTCGTTATTTATTAAAATGTGAATTATTTTATTATTAAGTGCGACTCACAATTTGTTATTAACAATAAGACTAATAATAAACTGCCAGTATAAACTTTTTATTCACTTATTTTTTTACAACTTATCTTAATTTCAACGGTTCTTCAAGTTTCAAACCCTTTTTTTAACAAATAAATTTTATTTAAGTCCACCAAGTATGGTATCGTTAGAAAGCTGAAAAGGAGCTCTTTAAGACGACATGATAATATACAGGGTGTTCCATTTAAAATTTTGAAGTAAAATTACGATATACGAAATGTATCACCCTGTATAGCAAATGTAACTTTTGTTTAAATCGTTATATTTTCTTGAATAAATACATATTCTTAATGTATCCTATGAAAAAATGGACGTCATATCTCATTTAAATGGAGAGATACAATAATGCAAAGTAGCGACCTATTTCATAGAAAACTTGCAACAACGTCGCCACGTATAAATTTAGATATATTAAGTGCTATATTAAATTATTCAGAAAAGTACGCTTAATTCAAAAATATAAAATATATAGGGTGTTCCATTTAAAAAAATGTATGTTCGGTTCGGCATTTTAATATTAAACACCTTGTATGTGCCAAAATAATTTTAAAATATGCACGCCACTGACATCTAACTTCGTACTAAAAATTATTATTCTAACTTTAACGGTATAGGTAGTACAGTCCGCATACGCACTAATGGCCCACCCTGTATATGTATTACCAACAACTTGAAGTATCTCAAGATGATACCATTATTAAAATGTACAGTTTGATATCCATAACCACCTCGAAACATACCTAATCTCCCATATAAATAATCTATATTAGATCCAATAGAATTTTTTGTTTATTTTTAATACTATAAATTAACTCGTACAGAAGGAGTATTATTATTTTTAATGATTAATCACCTTTGTTCTCTTATATGTGCCATTTAAAAATAATATTATAGTCTTCAAATTTCCCTCTATTACTAAGTTGATTACGATCTACCACCTACAGATAGCGTCTCCAACCGCATTACAGATCCCTTTCACCATTACATTCTACTGTCTACCGACAGATGACAGCTTAATGCAGTTTCTACAATGACATTAAAATTAATGTTATATTAGGCGTCAAACTATAATAGTCATTTGTTAATATTAACTGACAGATTTATTATTGCTTACACAGGTGTTTCTGTTTCATATCTGTTTGCAAATACCTGTTTTCTGTTCCATACTTGTTTGAAAATACCTGTTTTCTGTTCCATACCAGCTCGTGGTTCTAAGTGTCTGGCTCAGGCCTCATCTACCGAAAGACCTCTATAAACACTGCTGTTTTTTTTCTTAAGATGGTTCACCCTGTATAGCTTTTAATTTGATACACCCTGTATACTAATATTTGAATTTCGCGCAGTTTGATAATGTACTGTTTGATACCTAAAACAATAATTTATCATGTCTGCTCTTGAAGTGTCTGCATGAATCAACATAAATTGTACATTTCTTTGCAATACAAATAATAATACCTACTTATGAAATACCACGTAAATTAAATCGCTCTGTATGTAATAAGTTATTTATACTACACTAAATTCATATGTGATATTTAGTAAAACAAAACGTACGTTTATCTCTGCATAAGTATATATCTACATTGATTGAGAATTATGCATAATCGGCAGAAATTAGATTATATTTATTTATAAAATGAACATGGTATTTTATCAGTTCCGGTAATTTAATATGCCGATATTTATGTATTAATTTTTAGAATATGATTCAAACCAATATTATTATATCCAAGTTAAATTCAATAGAAGGAAATGCGTTTTAAATGAGTAATACGGTACTACATATTTGTTCCAATGCGGGAATAAGCCTGTTCAAACAAGTCGGTAGGTACCTGTGTGTGATAAAGCATAGGAAATCATATAGTTAAATACATATTTCTTAGTTACAATATATAAATACACACCCCTCGCATCTTTATATACTTATAAAATATTATAATCAAATCCAGACATCGAATACCACTTTTAAAAACAAAATACTGCTATTGTAATGTAATCTAACCTCGAGCTGTGAATCACGTGACTCTCTCGATGAGTTATACAGACATATCTCAACTTGCTGACTCAGCTTATGTTTATGGCCAGGGATCTAAGAAAAATCTCCGACATTAATAAATCACTCGTTAACATTTAATTGACAGATTTATTAGACTAATTTCCTGGAATTTCGCCTACTCTCGGATAAGGTAATAAATCATCCGCACACCAGCGCCGCCTATAATTTCCGGGCGGCAGAACTCGGAACTACACCTTCTGGTCACTGTCGACCACGCTGAAGATCATCCCCACGTACCACATCCCCTTGCACCCCACCTCCCCCTAAACAGCGCCCCCTATAGTGAGGTTATCCTGAGATTCTATCCTGAAGCAAGCTACTGATGGTCTCTGCTGATGGATACATGCCATCCGGAGCTCGGTGACCTTGAAGTGGTCCAGGAATGGTTTTGCTTATCTACTTAAGCATAAAACTCAAATTTTTCTAAAATTAGAGTTTTATACTTAATTAAATAATTACCCCTCCCCCTCCCTCAATTTTCGGGTATGCTGAACGCGAATCTGATTTTCTTTTGCAGTCTTAGGCATGTAGTTTTGTAGTAAAAAAATTATTAAAAGTCATACTCTGCAAGTACAGAATTAATTTTAACATTTAACACTAACTTGATCACTTTGTACCTGATATAAGTGTCCACAATGATTATAATTAAATATATAATATATAACTGTTAAAAATATATAAATTTGTTGTATATTAAGAAAAAACATTTACTGTAAAACGTTATGTGAAGTAATCAATATGAACTAATTAAATCGGTCATTTTTAATAATTGTGACGTCACATGGCGGCACAAAAGATACCATATAAATACAAAAAATAATTAAAATAATTTTTACCTAAATTTACACCAAGTTTGTGTATTATTATTTTTAACAATTATATATTTAATTAATTATAAGCATTGTGGATTGTGGACACATTAAGTTAGGTACAAAGCGATCAAATTTGTGTTAAAATTAATTTGTGAAGGTATACAGGTGATGGCTTTTAATTATTTTTTTTCTTGAAAAATACGTTCGACCGCAAAAAAATAATTTCAAATTCGTGTTCAGTATACTCGAAAATAGGGGGAAATCAAAATTTGATAGTTTTATGATAAGTAAATAAGTACCCTAGTTAGTTAAATTAAAGTCATTTTTTATATATGTTATCTGTGATTTGTATTTGCGACTTCTCACGGCTATATCCACCCCATCTCCATACAAAAGCATAAATAAATAAGTAGGTATTTAAAATGCTAGTAAAAAACATGTAAACCTATCTTTTAGATAGAGGTATATGAAGTAGAAAATAGAAATTATTAAAAAAAAACGAATATTGCACAAATCACAAAATTGAATACGATATACCTACAGCAGTAAAGCACACCGAATTAAAATAAAAATATGAAATGAACATTTTAGTAATAAAATAATGCGTGGCGTATTTTTAAATTGTTTCATGCCTACTTGAAAATATGATACAAATTTTTAATTGATGTTGTATAAAATACAATATTTACAAATGTATTGTGGATACATATAGCTCATAAATGTGTAGATTGTTTAAATTATTAGATTGATAATGAGAATAATGTGCAAAATTGAAGAATTTGAAACAATTTTTATTTACCTTATCATGTAATTATAAAGCTTATAACGACTTTTATTAGAAAAACATAAGTATAACATGTTTAGCATGTACCTACCCACCTACCAAATGCCAAAATTTGGTAAAAGTAAAAGTAGGTATAAAAATTTGAAATCGAAAATAGGCTAGGCACCAGCGAAAATTTGAAAACAGAAAAATAGTGTGAAGCATTACTCCTTCATCACAGAAAACTATAATTTTGAATAGCAAAAATTAAGAATAATGCATTTCCTAAATTACCAACTACCTGCCTACATGCTAGTAGATAATGAAATACTGGAACTTTTATTTGAAAAAAAGGATATAAGTAAAATGTAGGTAAACACTGTATGCACTGTATATATTTCAAGTATAAAGTAAACACATGGGTGAATCTCGATGAAGAAACTTTGTATAATGCATTCATGCTGAGATGCGAAACAAATATTTTTCATTTCAAAAAAGGTTAGCCATTATTAAAGAGTGAAAACGTTTGCTCTCTTGACGTAGCCTGTAATAAACAACGTATAAGTATTTGAATTTGATAAGTAATAATACAAACTTTTTGACACTCTGCGGAAACAACTTTCTGGACAATGCAAAAGTGTGTATTCGAGTATACACATATTACTGGATTCTGTCTGGTGCCCAAGTTTATCAGTTTTCATTATTATACATGCATATCGGTTTCCACTTTCAAATTTACACCGTTTAAAGGCAATATCAACACGTAACAACTGGAAATTGATTAACAATGATTAAATCTTATTCGTGCTGTCGGCTGACAATTTAGGTTATGTGATGATCGCCTACAGATTGTGGGTGGGTAATGCAGTGCCCTTTATTATCGGTTACATTTATAATTTCAAATAAAGGGTTTTTTGGCAAATTTAATTAGAGAATATTGGCGAGGGCCATTCAAAACGTCGTTTTGGGGCCCTCCGCTACGGTTCGAAGCCGTGCCCGCCCTTCGAAAAGATGTAACGGCGGCGTTAAAAAATATATTGCTGTCATAATTGTTGTAATAAATAAATACTAGGCAGAAAAGTATAAGATTTAATGCCGCGGCTGGTGTTTCATAGCCAAGGCGTAGCCGAGGCTAGGAAACCAGCAAAGGATTAAATCAGCTTTTCTGCCGTGTGAAACATATAATTTTTTCTCCAAATTTGTTTCACGCAAAATCGGCTTTTTTATATTTATTAATTGCGTTTCATTATCAATATCCGAGTCAATATCCAAATAATTAAATGATTTCAACAAAGGTGACTGGCTCTTCGTTACTATGTTTACCGCTGATAACGTTTGTAAAATTGTTTGTGTAATGTCACTGTCAATTGACATTACCAATTTGATGTAAATTATTTCCTGGAACGTTGCATAGCAACGATGAACTTTTTCTGCCTAGGCAGTAAAATTCCACTTTTTCTGCCTAGGCAGTAAAAATATAACTTGTAAGCCTATCAAGTGTCATTAAAAAGCCGCTTTTAATGTCATTTGGAGAAAAATAAATATTGTAGAAGATATGTATTTTTGTAAGCTAAAAATGATGAATTTTACAGACCGCCACAATGTAAACTGTACGTGTTAACCTGAACAATTAATTTTTACGGATTTTCTAATTAGAAAAGCATTTCGCAGGCAATAAATGTCGCCAGATCATTCATCGATTCCGATACCTATGGCAATCTGATGAGATCATAACAAGATCGAAACCGGTCATTGTCTGGTATTTGGTCTTGATGAAGGATGTGGCGACATCCATGGAGATGTTGATGTAATGCAACGCCAGTCGGGGCATATTGCCCGTGGAGTAGTTGTTTTCGGCATCTCCTTCCCATAATTAAGTAGGATTGTCTTCCTCAAAGACAATAGAGGTCGCTGTAATGGCATCTGCTTTCTGCAGATCGTTATCTGTCTGTCAATTAGACAATAATTGTCAGACAGGTAGTAGCAAAGACCCAAAGAGGGCACTGCAGTGTATTTCACTGTATCTCGCCACTACAAACATTCACATATGCCCCTTAGGCAATCAATGTCGCCAGATCATTCATCGATTCCGATACCTATGACAATCTGATGAGATCATAACAAGATCGAAACTGGTCATTGTCTGGTATTTGGTCTTGATGAAGGATGTGGCGACATCCATGGAGATGTTGATGTAATGCAACGCCAGTCGGGGCATATTGCCCGTGGAGTAGTTGTTTTCGGCATCTCCTTCCAATAATTAAGTAGGATTGTCTTCCTCAAAGACAATAGAGGTCGCTGTAATGGCATCTGCTTTCTGCAGATCGTTATCTGTCTGTCAATTAGACAATAATTGTCGGACAGGTAGTAGCAAAGACCCAAAGAGGGCACTGCAGTGTATTTCACTGTATCTCGCCACTACAAACATTCACATATGTCCCTTAGGCAATCAATGTCGCCAGATCATTCATCGATTCCGATACCTATGGCAATCTCATGAGATCATAAAGATCGAAACCGGTCATTGTCTGGTATTTGGTCTTGATGAAGGATGTGGCGACATCCATGGAGATGTTGATGTAATGCAACGCCAGTCGGGGTATATTTCCCGTGGAGTAGTTGTTTTCGGCATCTCCTTCCAATAATTAAGTAGGATTGTCTTCCTCAAAGACAATAGAGGTCGCTGTAATGGCATCTGCTTTCTGCAGATCGTTATCTGTCTGTCAATTAGACAATAATTGTCAGACAGGTAGTAGCAAAGACCCAACGAGGGCACTGCAGTGTATTTCACTGTATCTCGCCACTACAAAAATACATCGTATATGTACGTACATCTGTGTGTATATCGTGATACGTACATGAGTAAACGAATAATACGGTTTATTGCAATTTGGATACTAAGACGGTTAAAAGGGGAAGGTTTTTGCAATTCTTCGATAGTTTTCAAATCTGTCCAAATGAATACTGTTTTCGAGATTATTCCAAAAAACTAAAATTTCGTTAACACTGACGTAGTTTTCAACATAACACCAAAATACTACTACACTTGACGCTCGTTTCGCCAACCAAATTGGCATCATCTGAGGATGATTAAAACTAAACCTAATTATCTCCAGATGATGCCAACTTGGTTGGCAAAACGCGCGTCGGATGCAGTATAGTGTTTTGGTGTAATGTGGAAAACTACCTCAGTGTTAACGTCACACTAAAGGTTCCAACCCCTTTCTTTCAAGATAAATTTGCGTTATATCTGACGTCAATCTTAGCAGCAAAGTGAGAAGTAAAAGAAAATCCCTACGAACTGTTTAACGCTATTGACGAAAATACGCAGAAATGGGATACCTTGTATAATATCCGTATGACTGACGTAGTTTTCCACATAACACCAAAACACTATACTGCACTAGACGCGCGTTTCGCCAACTTGGTTGGCGAAACGCGCGTCGAGTGCAGTGTAGTGTAAGTTGGCGAAACGCACGTCTAGTGCAGTATAGTGTTTTGGGGTTATGTGGAAAACTACGCCAGTGATATATCCACACCAAAGGTTCCAACCCCCTTTAAGATAATATCCCTAGGTATATTAAAAATTTTTCAAATATCCCTTGAGCATGCTTCATTTTACACTATTTTATTTTTCTGAATCTATCTAACAACCAGTGATACCTGAATTGTACTGGAAAAGAATAAAAATAGACGTGTTATATACATAAGTATTGCAATTAAAATCCATGAAAAGCTGACAACGGAAATTTGGTATTAGAGCATTTTACATATTCCCCGTCCCGAATAATTTATATTTTCAATATTGATGTATTTATTGTCTAATAAATTAAATTATCTAAATAGTTTTATAAATCAGTCTACCTGAATTAATAATCGATATTGCTTTAAAATAACTGCCTGTTTGATTGGAAATGAGTAGGTAAATTTTCAAATCTTAATTGTTTTTTAATAAACATCTATTTTAAACTTATAGACTAAACTTACAAACTCATAATATTGAGACATTGTTCTTCAATTATTATTATTGCAGCACATAACTGTATACACCCTATCTCAAACTGAATAATTATATTGCTACTTGTGGCAACGTGACAACATAGGAAAACCAAAAACTTCGCGCGAAAACGAGCGCACTGCCTCTAAGGGCGCCCTCTCATATTGACTGGTATATACTAAAGGATTCTTTGAGTTTGACTGGGTTTTAGATTGTTAATAAATTTTAACACGTGATGGAGCAGTCTTAACAGTTAGTCTATGCTATTAGTAAAAGCACAGTGCATGTAATGAATAAAAAATTTGCTTTAGCTAAAGGTAAAGGAAACGAACCAATTAAAACATGTTTTATTTTTTTTTTGATAAGTAAATATTGTGACTTTCAAAAATAATAAAAGACAATGAACCATATTTATTCGAATAAGTAAACACTAATAATTTGTAATTAATGAAAAAGTAAAAAAAAGTTGTCCTTGGCGGGATTTGAACCTGCAAAATTTTGCGGTTCAGTTTGAAACACTGCCGCTCAAACAACTAGTCCACCGGATAACATTTAACAATGTCTCTAAAACGGTTATGTAAACTACACTATTAACTTTAAACGAATTTTTATTGATATTTTAATTAAAAAAGCATTTCGCTTTAGTATTTTGGTAATCAGAAGTGTTTGACTGTCAGTACTATCGATTCCGTTAGCAATATTTCTCATACTGTGCCCTGGGAGTATAAAATTCAATTAAATGTAATAGCCCATGTTAATTGCCATTAGCCAAATGAAATGGGAAACCCGGTATGTAAAAATAAAATGTAGCAATACTAACCACTTCGTTTTTAACTTTATAATACCAAAAAGACTCAAGCCAATGATTACAGTAAACAAACCGAAGTACATGTTATTTATTATTATATCAGCCGTCAGCTTGCAAAAACTATCTTTTAAATAGGTTCAAATACTGCATACAGAGGGCGCATTTATTTTTGGAATCGCCAATATTCTAGAAAAGCACCAATGCACAGTTTAATGAATTATATAACAGTTACCGCAGTGGCTGTAGGGCCTTTGACATTTCCAGATCAAAAGCGTGCCGCGGCACCTGCGCTCTCAACGACACAGGCAACGTAACTATACAGCCGGTGGCGGATTGCTAACTGCTACCAGTCCGCCCGGGTCGACGGGGCAAGGGGCATGATGTTTTGAACTTTTAATACATTGCGGCAACTGATATATAATTCATTTAACTGTGACCAATGTTATTTTGTATATATTTAAAGTGTGAAAAAGTCGTTTCAATTTATTTAATGAAAACTAATTATTCTGAACTATGATATTTGTAAATTATTGTAAATTAATTTGTCACATTCCTTTACTCTACTAACTAACTTCCACTAAAATTTACCTACTTTTTATAAAGAATTGTTTGCGAAATTTTATTTTACTGAGTTCATATGTTTTCGTGTTTTAGTGGCAACTATGCACAAAATTGCTTGATATATAAAATCATATTTCAGATTTTTATCGCATTTCATTTCCGTATTTATTAATCATTTAAAAAGCTAAAATGATTTTTTGAATATCACCGCAATTTTCTAAATTATAAAATAAAGTCATGTATTTCGTTGACATTTTTAAATTGTACAGCCAATTGTAAAATGTACAGCCATTATATTTTAAATTATTTGAATCATTAAGTGAATATAATCGGTTCTCATTGTTTAGAATTGTTATCTATAATATAGAGAGATATTTTCGTTTATTTTCTACTGCTTAATTTCGAAAAGTAACTATTTGTCTTCAAAACACATCGTATCTTAATACCGGTATTAAAATAATCTCCAGAAGGTTAGAAAATTGATTCATTTTTGGCCCCATATCAATTTGTGTTATCGCCACGAAAATTAATTGCATGTCTAGTAAACTATTCTTTCTCAATTAGAGTGTTTGTCTCCTCACAAACAAATACGTTCCACATCCAATTATATGAATTATGGGTGGTACTTAGGAAGTTTCTCAAAAATAAGACATCAGTTGTATATACATAAATATTGAAAAAAAACGGAACATAGCAACCTGGTTTTTCGGGGAATTTTCCAGGTATAAGATTAGTTGTAAAGTACGTCGTAATTCCTCCCCATTTTGAGACGAGGATAAGAAGGGTTTTAGGTCATTAGAATCATTAGATAATAAGTCTATTAAATACCAATGCAAATTTTGCATTGGGCAGCATGACTGAATGTTCGCGGTACTAGACAGAAGGGAGGAACGTACTTTATCAACCAATAGGATTCATATATTTCAATGTCAAAGCAAAGAAAGTTACGACTTAAAAACCGTTAGTCTCTCTGGCCGCAATTTCAAACCGGGTTTTGGTGTTTGGGGATTTTCTTCATAGTATGAGGGCAAATCACCAAGAGCGTAAAGTACGTTTCTCGGACACGAATTAGACACCGTTAGTTGTTTTACATAAAGTTCATTCAAATTTAGTGTTCATTAGTATTGTATCCATTCGTATCCCTAAATTTCACAACTAAGACGGGTTTCATTAATTTCAGACTCAATTAATTCAGTAATGTGTATTTCTCTTTTGTTTAAGTTTTTCAATTCTATTTAGTTGTTATTTAAAAGTATTACCTAAAGTAAAGTGTTTTCATCCACATCCTCCTAACTACCCTGTCAGTGTCAGAATATAAGAAGTGTCCCAGAAATACATACATACATCGAAGCTCAGGATAAGATAACCCACGCCAATTCGGGATACCTTTTTTATACGAAGATCAAAGCATATCTCGAACCCAGCGACAGAGAAACTGATTTAGTAGCAAAATTAGACTCCCTTTGGAGATAAACGAATAACTAAGTAAGTTTCGTGAAACCTGTATAGTACAACGGGCAGCCTTACATACATACTCTATTGACTTAATTTTTTTAACACATTGTTCTTAGTTGAATTCTACAATCTGAGTCCAAATGGCACTCCGTTTTCCCTAACCTTCCCAATATGATAACAGTTTGTTGAGAACTTTATTAATTTTATTCCACAAATTTATTTCTTTATTTTTCTGTGAATATTTTTCCTATTCTGAGTATGGCTATGGACGGTTGTTCATAACAATAATCGGAATAATCCTCCAATAAGTAGTCCAATAATCCTCCGAAATTGCTTCTCTTTTATTCCTCCCAACTGGGCAAATTTAAATTTCGAGATATTTGTATTATTGGTTACTTGAAATAATCTATCGTTATAGTGATCAGGCTTGTGTAGAGAGAGAGAGTATATATGAAAAAAAAACACAGACACACAACCATTCCCTGGGAAAGGTGACATTTCTCCCCTTGCGAGATTCGAACTCGCGCCGCAGTATACTATTCAGTTAGTCACAAGCTACCACCCAGCACCAAAAAACTGGACTATCGTTGCGGCATACGCTTGACATATTTACCCTAACTAGACGAATATAAAATATGTAATTAAATAAAAATTGTACAATGACTGAACAGCATGCAATCGTCGGCCACCGGTCTAAGTGAAAAAATATAAATATAAATTATATATTATATTCTATATTATAAAAAAACATATTAACAATTCCCAATAACTCCAATAATAATTAACAGATCTTTGCTAACGTACGGTGTTGCCAGATTTTACTTCGCGTATTATTAGACAAAGTCGGTTGTTGTTTCAGGTTATTTTATTACCTTGTAAAATAAGTAATCTGGTGGTTCAAAAGGAAATCTCGAGGGAAATCTGCTTATATTTCCTATGTAAATTAAAAAGTTCTAGTGGTTATTTTAAAAGTAATTTGTAAGTTGGCATTTAAGTATTCATAAAATTTATTGACATACTGAGATATTGATTGCTATCAGAGTCACTAAAGTAATCAAAAATATTTTTTCATTAGATGGATGTTGAACATATAATGGTTAGTCATGGATTTAGCAAATTATTTTATCGATTTATAAAAATGTATAATATACAAATAATAAGTAGGTCATAATAAAGAAATAAAATAACAATTATAAGGAGCCAGACAAAACGTTACTTTGCCATTTCACATATACATAAGTCTACGTTCGTATTATTAAAATATAACTATCTATTCCAATACCTAACAACAACTAAATCTCTATATCTTAATTTTGAAGTAACTGCTAAATACCACGTTGGCCTTTCTTTTGGCCACGGTGACCGTTGGCCACGTTGGCCAAAATTTACACTTTTGTTTTATACTTATTTTCTATTGCTATTGGGCAACCCTGTATTAAATACTAATCTCAAATTACATCATTACGTTAACAATACATACGTACTCTTTTCATATGTTAAGCGAAAACACGGACAATGAGATCAAAAAAATATGTAACAAAGGAAATTTGCTCTTATGTGGTTCAAATAAAACCCTTTGAAATATAAATTAAAAAATGTAATATTTGGAAACCGTGCTAAAAATTAAATATCTAAATTAGAAGTTCCACATGTAAAGTAACTCATCAAATAATTAAAACCACAAAATATATATTTGTGAATTTAACAATTCAGCGCGGATCATATTCATTGAAACATGGAGCTTGCTCTAAAAACATAACATAAGAAATAAACCGAGGTTGTATTTACTTTTCTGCTCTCAATTATCGATAAAGAAAGTATTATTATGATCATTTTAATTTCCAGAAAGTTTTTTAACAAATAACATGGACACTTTACTGACCTCCTGTTCATAGGTTTATTTAGCAGGAGAATATTTTAAAAGGTGAAAGAGAATTTTAACACATTTTATCGGTACGAAATTATTATATAAATTTATATTTTTTGAATGGAAAAATGGCGACTTTGTTTTATTTTTTGTTTCTGCTAAAAATATCTCCAAATTTAGTTTTGTATTAAAATAGCATATTACTGAAAAGTTGAAAAAATATATTAACATAAGTTTATTAAGTAAACATTACCATAAATAATACCTACTGTTCATAGCACACATCACAATCACAAATCACAAATATAAGGAAATACTTTTTACAAAAAAAAAGATACATTTGGTCACTGTTGCTACATTCGAGTCAATATCGTTAACTGCTCCGACTCTCGCGTCGTTCCCCGGTCCACCCATGTTATGTAACGTATACCTTCGGCTTGCAGATACGAAGTGTCACTTTGACGCCTGAGTATCGGTTTTTATCTCTATTTTGCCTCTGGTGCCAGTTTCTGTTTATAGTGCAGAAACACCACTTCTCAGGTAGCCAGAATGAAGATACGGTGCGCCAGGCGATCTTCAGAGAAAATTAGACTTTACACAAAGGCTGGTAATAATACAACAATTAAGCTTTAATACATTTATTTACCTAAGACCTACTATGTACACAGCTAGAGAAATCTTTTAGTTGTCAAATGATGAAAAGCACACATGCGATCTAAACAAGCGGGGTAAATTTCCAGGCGGAGTGGTAACAGGCTAGGCGGAATTATCTACAGCGGGTGACAAGCAACTAAGTCAGATACGGGGCGGTGGTCAGGCGCGTACACGAGGTGAGGCAGCAGTTATTAACAAGTAAACATCAAGCAACTAATAAGCAAAGTAAAATAAGCTACTCTGAAAAGAGAAGTATGATTAAAACAGTAAATACAATACCTAAGTCGGGATTTCCTTTTCGGAGTTTAGTTTACTTCCGCGCAGGTCCTGGGCACGTCTCGTTGGTTCGGGTGGTCGGCGAATACTGCTGAACTTGATCATCAGCTAGTAGAAGCTGCCGGAACGGTCAGTGATAGAACTATTTATACCTGCGCAATAGGACGGCTTTCTGACTTAGAATAATTTCCTCACTTTCAAATCTTTCGTACAAGTAGCAGTGGTGTTAACGGGAAGGATTGATCTTGCTGCGGGATGGAGATCGACTCTCGCTTCTAGTTGTTCTTTGTTGATTTGAGGGTCGGCGGAACCTCGGACATGAGCAATTTCGAAATCGGACTCAAAATGGTATATTTTGAGAGTAATAGACAGAAGCCAGCGAAATTTGTTAAGTACCCAAGTTATGGACTTCGGCAGGCGACTCAATATCCGAGTTGTTCATAGCACACATATTTATTTGGACACTTATACAAATTTCAACTTGAGTCGGCTTTGTGGACTTAGCCAATTATACTTGTAAATCCTGTGACTCGTGTGAATCCTGTGACGTAAGGCGCGAGGATTCGAGTGTGGTCTAATGCCTTCGGGTCAAGACGGCGCGGATTGATAAATTACATTTTCCGGCTAATATTTAATTAGTATCGGTTCCAAAAACATAAATATTTTACAGGTGGCGGATTTATTTAAATATATATATATTAAAATGTGCTTCATTAGACCTATGCTTAATCGCCGACCGAGAGTCGGACCCTAATATAAACCAGTCTAAACGAATTTAACATGTTTAATAAACTAACTCTAACATTTGGTCTTCCTGACTGCAAGTCCTCGGGTCACCATGTCCTACTCAACAGAAAACTTAGGCAGTATTATTTTAAAGAAAGCAACATTTACCTTCTTACTTACAACCTTATTAGGCAATCTATAATAAAATATCTGATAAATAAATGGTAATGGAGATTTCTTTCAATATCAAGAGGTTTCTTTCAACCCCAAAGTTAACATAATAACTAATAAGCACGGCTATCGAGATTTCTTTCAATCTCATGGTTTCTTCCAACCCCAAAGCCAACGTAATAACTAACAAGCACTGCTATTGAGATTTATTTCAATCTCATGAGGTTTCTTTCAACCCCCAAAGCCTAATAACTAAAAAGGCATAACATAATTAACAAGCATCAGTTCACCTTCAATATTTTTGATTTTTAAATAACTTCAAACGGTAACTGGAAACCACTCCATTGAAACATCACCCATCCTTAGTTAGTGATTGATCACCCAAGACATGGGTAACTTATACAAGTCCCATATATATATATATATATATATATATATATATATATATATGCACAAGTTTGCCACTGGAAATGACCTTGATTATGGAAGTACACTCGATCAACACCATATCCCTAACTTTATACTGGCTAGGATCCAAACATATCTTTTCATACTGCCTTCAAAACCTTAGCCTTATTTCTGATGTATGTCGCTGCTGTTTCACGCGAGCGTATTAAGTTAACCGGTCTTGACAGTTTTCTGACTACTACTAATACTTATATCATACTAACTGCTAGGACGAAACCCGTATAACAGTTCTGTGGGTGACTTACGCGTAGTTGAGTTTACAGTGCCATTTAGCTCCATCTAAGCTCCAGATGTAACCGAAGAAACGTTTTTGAATGAAAGTTTAAAATTTTATTTTTCAACTTTCATAACATTTACGACGGATTAATAGGACTCGATAATTTAAGACTTTTAAATGCTAAATGAGATTTTGTAAGTGCAAAATTAGTTACACCAAATTGAATATTAACAAAATTATCTCCGCATACTAAAATTATATCTAAAATTCGAGTAGATCAGAAAAATAGTGACATAATTATACCAAAACAAAAAAAATTCAAAATTGTGAAATACCAGAAATATCCAATTCTAAAGACGGTTTTGCCTTAGTTGAAATATCTAATAAAATAGATAAAGAAATAATTATTTCTCTAACCAGCCCAATAAAAACCAAACCGTTTAGCGAAAATAATTATGAATTATACCACGTTGATGTCGATGTATCCAATAGTAGCCATCAAAAATTAGATATGGATAATTTAATTCGAACAGCACATATGAATAAAGAGGAAAAAGAGTACATTTTAAAGTTATGTAGAAAATATTTATACATTTTCCACATTAAAAACCAACCTTTGACTTTCACCAAATTAAACATAGTATGAAAACTAAAGATGAATTACCCGTTTACACAACATCATACCGATATCTGTTCGTCCATAAACCAGAAGTGCAAAAACAAATTAATTCAATGTTAGAACAAGGCATCATACGTCCAATTGAGGGTCCCTGAAATTCACCAATGTGGATTGTTGGAAAAAAACCCGATGCGTCAGTTTAAAAAAGGGGAAGATAGTCGTCGACTATAGGAAGTTAAACGAGAAACAGCAGCGATGACCGCTACCTCCTTCCCAGCATCATAGATGTACTGGACAAGCTTGGAAAGTGTAATTTCTTTACCACCCTAGATTTGGCCAGCGCATTCCACCGGATGGAAATGAATCCGGAAGATATTCAGAAGACAACTTTTAATGTTGAACACGGCCACTACAAATATGTTCGTATGCGGTTTGACCTCAAGAACGTCCCCGCTACATTCCAGCGTGTAATGGACAATATCCTTCGTTGATTACAAAACGAAATATGTTTGGTATATCTCGATGATATCATCATATATTCGACGTCCCTGCAAGAACATCTTGTTAGCCTATCCAAAGTATTTCAACGCCTCAGGGAAACTAACTTTAAAATACAAATCTACAAATCCGAGTTTCTCAAGAAATAAGTGGCATATCTGGGACATATCGTCACAACCGAGGGAGTAAAACCTAACCCAGACAAAATAATTCCAATACAAAAATTTCCAATGCCTAAAACGGCTAAAGAAGTCAAAGGATTTCTCGGGTTGCTCGGTTATTATCGTAATTTTATTAAAGACTGCGCGAATAACGAAACACTCTGTTTGAAAAATGACGCCAAAATTGAACATACACTGTTATTTATCAAATGTTTTGAAGACTGTAAGATATTACTGACTAATGAGCCAAACTTGCTATATCCAGACTTCACAAAAGACTTTATTTTAATGACAGACGCGAGTAATATCCCTATAGGAGCCATGCTTTCTCAAGGATTTCTAGATAAGGACAAGCCTGTAGCTTATGCTTCTAGGACATTAAACCAATTAGAACAAAGCTATTTCTAGCCATAGTTTGAGCCACTAAATACTTTAGATACTATCTTTACGGTCGAAAGTTCAAAATTATCACGGATCATAAACCCTTAAAATGGTGAATGTCTCTAAAGGAGCCCAACTCAAGACTAGTTCGTTGTCGACTCAAGATAGAGTTTGACTACGAAGTAGAGTATAAAAAATAAAAAACAATACCAATGCAGACGCCCTGTCCCATGTCCAAATTCATACAAAGGAATTTTTCGATTACATGGAAGAAATTACCAAATACTAGATAGACAACGAGACAATACTGACAATCTATCAATGATAGGTAACGCCACGAACAACCAATCATGGACGACGTCGAAGAAGAAGAACAAGGAGCATTGTCACAAAGAAGACTAACACAAGATTCAAAAGAGACCATATCAGCCGAAGAAGTCGATCCTGATGAAAGGAAATACCGTACATACAAGTCTCGAGGAACCAATACAAGAAATGCCTACTTCGGAAAGGTGTCTACATTTTTGCGACCACCAAATAAAATTAGATTTCGTATTACATTCACCGGCTCAACCTAAAACCAAACATATAAGTCCCGTAAAAAATCATCTTAACGCTCAAATATCTGAAAATAATTTAGAACAAGATATTATAGACATATTCAAAAATTATTTAGATCCGAAATTTATTTGCGCCATTTATTTTAGTGATGAGTTGTACTTACCCACCAATATGCGAAATTCTGAGAAAGACGTTTAATGCCGCTTTCAAGCTACTTAAGTGAAATACAATTTTAGAAGACGTCACCAATAAAGATAATCAAGTAGATATTATAAAAAATTATCATGAAGGCAAAACCAATCATCGCGGTATGACAGAGACAGAAATGCGTATAAGACGACTATTGGTCTGGAATAAAAATGGCATCACTAGATATACAAATTTATGTGAAATTTTGAAAAACTAACTATTTCACCTACATCATCTAAAGCTTTTGAGATTGTACATGCTGAGATTTTTCAAGCGCATGGACAAAATTTTTTTACTGTAATCGATATATTTTCTAAATATCCTCAAGCACCCCCCTAACGGCAATGTTAGGGACAGAAGTAGTAAAATCATTTTTAATTTTCATAACACATCATGGTCTGCCTTCACTAATATGATGAACAACGGTATTGAACTAAAAAATTCTGCAGTTCAGAAATTTTGCAAAACCCATCAAATTTAGACACATTACACCACTGTCAATAACCCTCAATCAAACAGGTCAATCGAACGTTTCCATTCGGCAATCATTGAACAACTTCGCGTAGTAAGAAATAAAATCAATGGAAAAATTGATATCTTAAATGCTAAACCAAACATTCAGTAACCAAACAAAAATCAATACCAATAATATTGATATCAAAAGACCCCCTTTGATATCGATATAAATTAAAAACTTATAAACAATCACGTTGAAGAACATCGTGAATTGACGAAAGAAACATATAGAACGCTAAATGAACAACTGACTGAACAAAAAGAACGTACTATAGAAAATACTAACGAAAGACAAAATAGACATGATTCACTGATATACGAACCAAACTTAGATCTTGCAGAAACAACTACATACTTCTAAACTTTAATAAACGAAACATTTTGGTTTAAAATAATTTGTTTTAAAAATTCGAAAGTTGGTTCCGGTATTATAATTTGTATGTATGTATTATGTCAGCGGCAGTTGTGCATGTCAACACTTCAGGAATGTTAAACAGATATGGTACACAGAACAGATTCAATACCGTCAGCAACTTCTTATTTAATTTTTCATTTCGAATTAACAAGACCTCTCAATATCTGGGCATTGGATCATTGGTTTTAAACATAAACACGTTTCTAATGTTTTCGCCCACAAAACAGTTTCGGCCGCGCACGTGCCGATACTATAAACATTTTGGAAGAGTCCAGTTTGAAGACTTGATATTACCAGAGAATCGTGCTCTCTTAAAACTTTTATGAGCAATTATCAATAGGTACTTGTGTAAAATTCACTGTTTATAATATCTATAACATATTTGTGGTGCAGCTGTGTGATTCATCAATCATCATAAACTATTATGCTGACACAGAAGTCTTGATCAAACTCGTTCCAAGTTCAGCTCTACACTTTCAGTGAATTTCCAGCTTTTGCTATCACCAGCACATGGTTCACTTAAATTTTGTGCTGTGGCTTTGTGACAATTTTCATTTGCAGAATAATAATTGTATTAGAATTGAATTCAGCCAACCCTATGTCGGTCTGATCGACACTTGCGCAGTCTCATAATCTGTCAAGGAGGAAGCCGATCTGGGTGTTGACCCGGTGGCCATATTAAATTGCTGTAACTACAATATTATCTGCTCGTGTAGTGTACCAGTTAAAGGTAGCAGCGTTTCCTGCTAATTTACTTATGCCAGATAGGAAACCGCACCAGATGATGTCTTTCTCCTCTTCGTTATTGTCCAATTTCGCACAACCATTTTCCAGTCTCTTCAACCATTTTAATCACACTGATATCTCGCTATTATCACACATTTTCTGGTGTTTAATCACATTGGGTAGCATCCCACTTCTGATATAAAAGTTCAAGGCACAATACTCACTAAAACAATAACAACTATTTATTGGATACAAATTTAACCACCCAACCACCTCACCGTGCGACCGTGAGAATACATCATAGAGACTACTCTTAAACTAAAGTAACGCATCCGTATCCCGTTCAGGTTGTATGATCGAACGATTCGCCCCACTTTCACGAAGCTGCTCGAGAACAGGCATCACTAACAGGCTTAGCTAGAAATGATGTGGGCTTCACTGAGTATATGGTTTAAACCACCCTTCTTTCAATTTATTTGCTATATTAATAAAATATTGATATTATTTTTAGAAAAACTATTTGTTTTAAATAAATAATGTAAGAATAAGAAAATAAATAAAATATATAATGAACCTATTTTGATTAAGCAATGGTTAAATACAACCAATAGTTTAAACAACTAATTATTTTGTTATGCGAAATTAATACAAACAAAAAAATAGAAAGATTAAATCGTTTTTCTCTTATTTAGTCTTTTTCTTAGTTTTTTTTTTTAGGAATAAGGTCATACAAGGTTTTATGAGTCTATCTCCATAAGGGAGATATGCAAAAAAGGGTACTATAAGAGCAATGTGCTAGAAAAAATATTAATTCGTTGCTAGGCACAAAGTCCTTCTCCAACACAACGATCTTATGGGCCACTTTCTTAGATATATCTCCCTTATTATTAGAGGTAGAGCTATAAAGCCTTATACAACCGTAGGTATTCGTTATTCGTAAAAAAGAGTTCTTTGCAAATATGTAAAAAAAATAGGTACAACCTGTAAAAAATTAAATATATTATGTAAAATAAGGTCAAAAATAAAAGAAAATCGAAGATTCCAAACCATTTTTAAAAAAATTGGGTATTTATAAAATATTGAATTTATTCACTACTTTATGAAAGCAATGCATATTTAACATGTAACGACACGCACTATCAAATCACTCTTATCAGCTCACTGGAATCAAAACTAAGAGCAAAAAATGTTTAGTAACCTATTTTCTATAATCTATTAGTTGTCACATTAATTAAAATCTGAGCCATAAAATTTAATCAGCTGGCATCACTTTGTGAACATCTAAAGACGTTTTAACTAACCACACATTATGTATTTTAATTAACCGTACTTTTAACACAAACGGCGTAAACTTTATAAACTGGGAGTATTATTGATGTGCCACCTGTTGCCCTACACAGTTTCAGGATCAGATTTTCGGAGATCGATATAATTTTACATCTCTCTTGCAGAGGTGGGAACGGTATCAGTCCTTATTTTTATTGTATTCCTGCTAAATAAAAGGTGTGTTGAAGTTTCAATGCAAATCTGAATTCTCAAGGTGCTATATTCCAAAAATATTGAATGAAAAACTTCACCTAAAGACTACTTAACTACCTATTACGTTAGTACTAGGTAGTTAAGTGCTTAGTATTGAAAGGAAATCATAGTTTCCGATTCAATCAGTAGGGGCGGAAAATTGAAAAAACATTAGTTTAACGTAGAAATGTTCTCAGGACTATGGTTTATGTCCTGTAAAAGGATTTCTGTGCAAAAATTAATTAAGATCGTTTCAGGAGCTATAGTTGTCGGTTTTTCGTGTGTTTAAAAATATTTTTATGTTTTTTTTTTTGATTACTTTAGTAATAATCTATATTCAAAATTATTTTTTCCGTTTCATATTAAATGCATAAAGACAACGAGGAAGTTCTTCGATCATAGGTACTAATTTTCCGCAGGCTCGCGGCAGCCGATAGGTCGAAAACAGTAAACAATTACTGTTTTTGTTCACTGTATTGTTTACATTGTACATGGTAGATAATGTCTGTAACTTATTTGTGGTGCATTTTGACGATTCATAGTTTGTTTCTTTTGGGATTACACCACCTGTAAAATAACAAAAAGCAGAAAACCAGAAGCATACAAATTAAATATTCAAAGTGTAGTAACAAGGGAAACTTCTTAAGTTTGCCCCAAAAAACCACTGTATAATGTGTGATAAAATAATATTTGATATATTAACTAAATTTTATCGGTGGTTTTTCAGTTTTATACAAAATTCTATAATATTATATGTCATATTCTAAAATATGTCTAAATAAAATAGTTATAATAAAATTTAAAAGAAATTAAACGCTTAACTAGGTTTCTTCTATACGTTTCGAGATGATCCTCAACTCTTCTTCTGTAGACTGTTTGTACGATAAGAACTCTTTATGTAAAAACAAAGAAGGACAAAAAGTACTTCTTTTTATATAAAGAATTATATAAAAAGTTATATAAAATTTTTATTAGTGAGTACATGCTTTGTTCAAAGTAAATTGTAAACCTAGTGATTTAATCCTTAATAAATAGTCTTTAGAAGTACATTTATGGCCTTTTATTTATGATCTTGTTTAACAGATTTTTGAGATCATTTAAAGTTATTTACTAGGTGTGTTTGGCGGTGGAAATAAATTTGTCTGGCGCCCTTGAACACCTATATTAATATAATTTTATAAACTTTCAATAGAACCACCCCATCCCCATTGCGTTGGCCAAACACCCTTCTGTCCACTGACAGCGGTGGTGAACGACCTTGTACGCTAAGGGTATGATTTGTGGGTCGCGACTATACCAAAGAAAAGTGCTGTAAGGAAAATCTGATTTTAAGGAACTTCCGTAATTATTTCCTCGGTTTGTACGAAATTTCAACCAAATTAAGTATTTTGTATGTAGGTAGCAAATGTTCTATTTTATTCCATTATAGGTATGTATCAAATTCTATAATAAATATGCTTATATAAATCATAGCGAAGAGTAATCATTAGACACACCTGGAGAAATAATATGAATTCACATTTGTTTTATTCAGTTTGTATACAGGGGTTTACCGAAATGCAGTACACTTCTGTATTTTAAATAAAATACGTGCTATATGTACATATTTTTAAAAAGTTTAACGATGATTAATCGAAAACATGAAATGATTTCTGAGGCAATTATATATTTTTTATTTGTATTAATTTAGCATAATAAAACTATTAATTATTAAAAAAGAACACACACAGAAATGGACAACCACTCCCTTCTGAAAGCCATTTTGAGTATATTTGGCATTTTAACATTTTTTGGCATATGTATTCAGCTAAATAAATTAAATTAACTTCTTCATGAAATTATGCAAATATCCAGTGAAGTTTATATTTGTATTTTTACTTATAAGCAAAGAAATAACTTATTTAAAGGGATACGTTATAAACAAGTAATGTGCGTGCTATTTGCTATTAAATTATAAAAACAATTTTCTGAAACTTCGATGTATTTATTTTCTTTGTCAAAGTAGTTATATTACGCTAAAATTGATGATATATTCTTATTTTTTATTATTTAATCAAAACATTTTTAATTTATTTAGGTTTTTGTTTGAACATTTATTTATTATGTATTGCTAAGATTTGTTCAACTCTGTTCAATAAGTTACTTGAAGAATTGAAGTTAATAAATTATAAAAATTTACTGAGATGCATGAATCCTAAAAAAGGTACAGGGTATTCGCGTATATTTTGACCCCTACCTACAGGGGTTATTAAGAAAGTTAGAAAAAAAATTTAAATACAAAAGTTGTTTGGTTTTTCACGTGTTATCTTTTAGCTAGGTCGAACAAAGAATTCGTCGGTCGTAAACTTGGGAAAACCAATTGAACATAATATTTTTAAACGGGACACCCTGTATAATTTTACATGCTTGGGGAAACATTTTTTTTCTGGTTTCAAAAATATATATTTTGTTGACATTTCCACTGACAGTTTTCGAAATATTCGACAGGAGTACCATAAAAAAATACAAAAAATACAAAGAACTAATAATATTTAACAGTAAAAACTAACAGTAATAAAAAATATTTAACGATTTTCGATGTAACCTCCTTAGTTATTTAAACATTTTCTAATATTTTCATTTTTTAATATTTTTTTACGATTTATTGTAAACCTTAAATATTAAATATTTCGAAAGCTGTCAGTGCAGATGTCAACAAAATATATATTTTTGAAATCAGACAAAAAAGTTTTTTACAAGCGTCTAAAATTATACAGGGTGTCCCATTTAAAAATATTATGTTCAATTGGTTTCCTCAAATTTACAACATGCAATTTTTTTTCGACCTAGCCAAAAGATAATACGTGAAAAACCAAACAACTTTTGTATTTAAAACTTTTTTCTAACTTTCTTAATAACCCCTGTAGGTAGGGGTCAAAATATACGCGAATACCCTGTAAATGAATTTTATTTGTTTACTTGTTTTTATAGTGTTGTTGTTTACTTGTTTACTTGTTTTTGTTTATTTGTTTTTATATTTATAAATAAATATAAAAACTATGTGTGTAAGTAAGCAAATATTATTATGTGTGATATATTTTGCTATTAATATAATAAAAATAATACACCCATATACAGAGCTGGGCAAATACTCTGAAAAAAATATTTAAATATTAAATAATAAATACTTTAGAAATACTAAAAGTGTTTAAATATTAAATATTTTTAAAAAGGGAAATGTATTTAAATGCTAAATACTGACATCGAGCAGTTCAATACGTCAGGTATTTAATTCTGTAAAAAATATTTAAATATTTTCTAAGTATTTAAATAATAGTATATAAGTATTTATATAATATTATATATTATTATAATTAATATATAGTATTTAAGTAATAATAATAATAATAATAATTTAAAGTAGGGTATCTAGTTATAAAATTTTAGAAAAGAACTGCAAGTAAATGTTCAACCTCAAAACCAGTCAGAGCTACCCGAAAAACGCGTCGCGAGCGAATAATGGTGCAAAATGACTATTGTACTCGTAGCAGCATTACACAACACACACCTTTGCGCTAGCTCTGTAGGCAGGCATGCAGGTCTTGACAAGTGAACTTGTGAATCTGCATCATTCATATATTCGGAAATATTTCTTCTATTAGAAAAGTAATATAATACTTTTCAAATCATTTAAATACTTTGATAGTATTTAAATATTGCTAAAGTATTTAAATACTTTTAACGTCAGTTACTTAAATATTAAGTATAAATATTTCAAGCAAAGTATTTGTAAGTATAAACACAAATACTTGTTCTATAAATATATTTAAATACTGAATATTTAAATACTGAGGAGTATTTAAATACTTATAAGTATTTGTAAGTACAAATAGTGCCCAGCTCTGCCCATATTTACAATATATAAGTTACAAAATAATATACATGATTGCGTTTTTCTTGTTCTATTTAGGTAACTTGAAACGAAAACTTGAGTTCAAATGCAGCTACTCCCCTAAATTATGTGAAATTATATTCTCTTATTATATTAAATTTTGGGGGCTATAGTCTTATGAGTCTTTGTGATATTTATCTAATTTCAAGAAATTTTCGTCAAAAATATGTCATCAAATCTTGAAAGAAAATGTAATATATTTTTTAAGCAAAAAATAGTTTTAGATAACTCCACAAATACCAGTTAAAATGAGTAATTTTTAATTTCAACAAAAATAGATTATTTTAATAAAAATGATTTTAAACATGGCGTAAACATGATGTGCCAAGAATTTGAGGTAATTTTCATCAAATGTATGATTTCACTAAACACTTCTATACAGATTTTACGCATTCAACTATCGTTATTTTATGCTAACGGTCCATTGTCGTAACAGGCATTATGTCAAAAGTATTTTGTAGCTCAGAAATTGAGAAAAAGTGATGCTCTGTGGGTGCGCTTTTTTTGCGCTATTATTTGTTTACATTGGTATAGTAAATGGGTTAGTTACTTGCACTAGTAACTAGCAAGGCAGCTACTAACCTAGTGTAAACCACATAGGAAAGTACTTGTACTAGTACTGGTACAAGTAATCAGGACAGGAAAGTGAATAGCCACCCAGGCTATTTACTTACCACTTGTAAAGCCACTGTCCTTTCCCCACCACTGTACCAGGCACCAGTTTACCGGGTGTCGTGTCCACTACACCAATGTAAACACTTCCTCCCTTGCTAGTACCTATAAGCATAGGTGTTTGTGTGTTGATTGACAATAAAAAGTGCGTTAAGAAGAAGTGCTGATGTTCTTTTGAATTCCTTCTACTGATCCAATCTCTGACCTATCTTCTCTTTGGACGACAATTTTCCTTTTCAATCTCTCTAAACAATTTGCTTAACTCTCACAAATATTATCCTGGTTCTGGCGATGTGACCGCCCTACTGGTACTAGTGCGCATAAAATATGCTTTCAAGTGTAAACACCCACTGTCCCTCATATGTGACAGTAGGCTAGCCAGGCTAGCTACAAGTACAAGTAACTAGGCTTAGTAACTATACCAATGTAAACCCGCCTTTAGTTTCGTCGCTGTACTTTTCTAGTATCAGAAAGCATATGCATACTTAAATATACTTTACACGTAATTTTAGCATATAATTAGTTCAAGATAGTTTATGATTTATATACTTAGAATGCAACAAGTTGTTATTTAATGAAACACGAGGTATATTTACTACTTATACGGTATTTAATAAAGACCGTGTATTTTTTAATTGTTAAAAACTGGGTACTATCAATTTTTTGTGATAAACTGATAACTAATGGGATGTAATTAACTGTTGACATTAATTGAAGTTATAAATAAATTTTATGATTAACTCTTCCAAAGAGCTGAAGATTCAATATGTGCCACTAAAGCAATTTTTTGAATAGTCTCATAATATAGCCGGTGGAAAATTTATATTATAGTGCATCAATAATACCTCCTAATGCTCCTAATACCATATCAAAGAGCAGTTACCAGAAATGGCATAAGGCATATTTAGTGAAATACTTACTAATATTTGCTGCTTAAAATTCTGTGAAAAATTGTAGATTTAAAATTTAGATAGATATGGTAGATTTAAAAATAATTATTTGACATATTATTCATATAACATAACTATTGGAGTTTATAACTCCATTTCACCCGCATCACTAAGACAGTAAAATATAGCTCACATCTTTTCACCATTAATGCTCTTTATTTTTTTTACCATATTAATGGATTTTTAAAAGATCAATAGAGATCGTACAATGAATTCTAAAATATTTTCAATTCACGTCGAAAATAATTATTCATAGTCAATATAATTAAAGTTTAAAAACCGTTGATTCATAAGTACAAATACCAATAAATATTGTAGAATATATACTGCTGAATTTAATTCAGATACGACTTGCTCGAGTTAGGTCTTGAAATGCTCTAGCTAACACTACAATTTGCGGGTATTTTTAGCTGCGATTTTATATCTAATTTAAACTAAATATATAAAGTAAATTAAATACAGACCTACAATACTAGAAGGAAGAATGAACTTGAAAAAAATGTTAAGTTAGTTTTTAAATAATAACATTTAGAAAATAAATCCATAATTTATTCTGGTCATTTTCTAGTGATTTTTTTTGGTGTACTACCACGATACGTAACGGGTTTCAATTAAAAAAATCTTAAAATTTAAAAGGCTTATTGGTTGAAAAATATTTATTTCCACTTAACATTTTAACAGTAGCAATGGACTTTAATTGTCTGTTTTCATGTGCAATAAAAATAGATCCTATTTTTTGTATAATTATGTGTTAGGCTTTATTTTTTAGTATGTACTTTGTGTATTGTATATTTTATATGTTCATCTCTACCAGTTGTATTTTTTATAATTTAAGATTATTGTATCTATTTTTCTGCTTATTAAGGAAATTACACAATTATCAAAAGTCAAAATAATTAAAAAACGTAAATTAATGCTAATCAATTGATTAATATTATAAATTACTACAAAAAAATGCTCAGAACAAAATATAGGCGGTTCATGTGTGGTGAATTGGTTTCCATTTTGAGCAAAATAAAGACTGAATTAATAAAGCTGTAAATTTGAGAATTCGATCTATTTTATTATTTGACCTTAGTAGGAACCCTTCAAATAGAAACATTTTTTATATTATATTTCAACTGACTTGTTTTCAAGGACTGAGTAGGAAAACTGATGTTTTTTGTAGTGGCATAAATTTTTTAAAATTTTGTTGATTCTGAAAGTTTTGTATATGTTGTCGTTAATAAGTTACAAACAATACCACAAATTAATAATAACATATTCACATTAGGTACCTATCGATTGATGCAATCAGAAAAAAAGTGAAATATTTTATTGCATTCAAGTGAAAGATTTACATTCAAAGAAAAATTATTGTCCAAAATTTATGATTTTAAATTAATCCTCGACATGATTTATTTCTGGATAATGTTGGTTAATTGAGGATTCTTCATAGGGTATTTAAAAATACTACCTTTTTCAGGATATTTTCAATTTTGTTCAGAGGGCTAAAAATATAATTCCGGAAGGGAAACGAAACAAAATTAAAACACGATGATAATGACAAGTGAAATATAGCTCCGATGATAATCTTCAAGTAGGTGTATAATAAATTACTGAGTTGAAAATATTTTCGTTTAATTTACCAATTGAATAATTCGCAAATTAATATCCAACACGGGAAACATTATAAATTAAATTATATCGCAGATTTAAACTGGGTTGCCAAATATTATTTTGATTAGGGTTCTGAAAAGTACAAGAGTATATTTTCAATAATTTCTTCTACTTAAACTAATTTTTGCACTACATGTTCCACATCTAACTGCTATTTTTAATATTGGTATGCGAATATAGTTATACTAACAGAGAACTTACTGTTTCTTTAAGTGATTAAAATTATACCTACTATGCGCATTTATCAAAAATAACCAAGAAACTTCTATATTTGTAAATGTTGTATTTGTAGACCTCTACGTCTTAAATCGAAAACTATGATTTCCACACCTAAAATTATCAAATCTGCAATATTCTAATCCAATAAATTAAAGCTATCTATTTATAAAAATGATCCGTCAACTGAACTTTTACAAATGTTTAGAAAGTACATTCGTTGCAGGCAACTAAAATCCATCAAAATTATGAAATAATTTTCGTCTCCAGAGAAATCGCTCACATATTGGAAATCAGAATATATATATATAACAGAGAGTCTCACATTCGATGTTACAGCACATATCTCCGTTACTATAGAGCCTACTAAAAAATGTTTTATATAAAAGTTGATAAGGCCTGTAATAGTATGCCACTCTGAAAGTTTTTTAATAAAAAATTTAAACGCTTCAGTTAACGGTAATATATTGAAAACTGTTAACTTTAAGTATAGTATAGCACATGTTACATGACACTTGTTTGGAAGTAACCCTAGGAACCGAGTATCCAATAATATATGTTCTATAGTAACGGAGATATTTGCTGTAACATTCAATATGGGACACCGTGTATAGCACGTCAATTTATTAATTAATATTAAGTACAATAATTTTGGCAAATTGACTTTTCCAATCACTTAACCTCAAAATAAACTTGCAATATCTTTGGCACAAATTTACTGACTTCGTTTAAGTTCTCTATCATGTGTTTATTAGCAATAAATTAATTTATAATTTTAGTCAAATGAAAAATGAAATTTATATTGTAGATTTGTTGAAGTGTGAATTCATATCAACTAGTTTTTTAACATTTGTCTATTCTTTGCTGAAACATAAGAAAACTCCAAATTGTAGAATGAGCAACTTTTGTTTTGGGAAGTTTGAGTTTCCATGTTCGATTCAAAATGGCAAAATAACAGATACTAATAAGTTTTTCACTAATTAATAATTAATTATTATATAAGCACAATATTTTTCACACAATAGGACAAAACGATTTACAAAAGCGAAACCTTCGAAAATTGGGTGGTAACACGGCGATCATAGACATAAATCTAGAAAAAAGCGGCAACAAACAGCTGTAAATGTATGGTTATGGTGCTTATTTATGAGTTGTTTGCAAATTCAAATTTTCGCGCCTCTCTCGCCTTTCGACAGAACTCACCGGATCAGCGAAAGGGGCCGAATGCTTCCGAGGTTTCCGTGATAATTAGTGTCGTCTGGGAAGAATGTCAACTTGGTATTAATGGGAGAGATTAAAATCAATTGATGCCTGACTGCCCCTCTAACTAATGAGGTTTTCTAGATTTCCCTCATTCAGCTCGCGAAATAACAATATGTCGCCCCTTCACCTACACAAGTCTCAGACTTTCGGGCTAATCCTTGTGATTAGAGTGAGGGGTAGAGATATTATTATTATTATTACAACGTTTTATCAACAACATGAATGTTAAACATCCATCCCTATGTCCAAATGACGTACAACTGTTTCGACCTGTTAAGTATCTACAGCACCACTAAGGTCATGGGGAGTGAATATAATCTATGTAGTTGAACATTCAAACCTCAATTTCGAAACATTCTATGGTGTTATATTATAATAATGTGCACTACCTAAGATGGAATGCAAAAATACAATTAAGCTTTACGTAGTTCGACCTACACAAATATACAAATGTGTGTAAACCCTCGCATGTTACAATAGCCAATGGCAAATATAGATGGATTTTAATGAGATTTTATTCTTCAAGCCCTATTAATACTATTATTGGCTCATCCCCGTTGGATCTTAACCTAACCCTGTTATTCAGTATACTTGAATTTATATAAACAAATCTGTTACAACTGGATTTAACACATGTACAGGGTTTTTTTTATTATAAATACAGCCCCCAATTAACTTGAATTTTAATAGATGTAAAAAATGTCAAATACAAATGTTTATTTTTACTAGGTAATAACTAGTATGTGTACCTAAAACCTACTTAGAGTTATGCGTAAGATACTATATTATGCAGATACGAATTTGTTCGAAAAAATAAAACACACTTTAGAATTACCCATTAATTTAAATAAAACTTGGTAGTTCATATTTCAAATATGAAATGTTGATAACTGTAACCTGAAACAGCCGGTACGTATAAATTTAATACACAAATTAATTAATATGTAATTTACGGGTGAATAATTGCTAAGTATATTCAAAAGTTTAATAAGTTGAAAACCAGCATTAAACTGTGTTAACAAGATTTAACTAAACTTTCTGAAAAAATGTTTACAGTTCGGTAAACTAAATTAACCCTAGCTACCCTCTCATTATTCAATTTTCTATTTGAGGATTAAACACTAAGAGTCTGCCTATGTTTAAGATGTATGGAACCCTGCTTTTGTCTAGAAATCTCGATGCTAAATATTTTACATCTCGAGGCTTCACTTATTAACTCCACATACATTTTTTGTTCAAAAGTTACTTATTTTTCAATTTATAAGGTTCATTATTAGAGGTATACGTTTTTTAGAATATTTTTGCCTATAATGATGTGTCTTAGAGCTTGAAGGTTGAAACTAATTTGGACATTTGAAAACAAATTTAAAAAAAAATATTTTTTATTATTTTTACCTTGTAAAAAAATATTATGTAATTAATAATTCATCGCAGTCTCCTCTTTTGAGATTACACCACCTGTAAAATAACAAAGAAACAGATAACCAGATGCATATAAATTAAATATTCAATTTGCAGTATCAGATAGAAATAAAATACCAGACCTCATAGATTTCTTTATAGTACAAAATATTTCAGCAATCTATATTCAAGTTGATGAAGCATGAGACCTGAATTCAGATCACTCTCCCACTCTTCTCACCCTCAGCGAAACCATTAATAAAAAGGAAAAAGCTCCAACATTAACAAGCAAATTAACAGATTGGCAGAGTTTCAGTATGTATTTTGAAAATGCGATCGATCCAGCAGTTCCATTAAGAACGACAGAATAATTAGACGAAGAGAGGGAATTATTCGTTACCAATACAGAACAAGCAGCATGGAATAATACCCCCCTATAATCCAGCGGACAAAGGGAAACAGCTAACCTAAGAAAATAAGAGACTTAATCTCTGAAAAAATAAAGATCCGGCGGAAATGGTATAACACCAGAGCTCCAGTAGATAAAACTAGATATAATAACTCAGCATCTAAAAAGGGAAATAGAAAGGATTAAAAATGAGTCTATTCGTGAGAACCTCAGTGAGTTGACAAATAATCAAAGCACTGACGGATCCCTTTGGAAAGGTACAAAGGGATTAAAAAGACCAATAATGCAGAATGCTCCAGTGAGAAATACAGATGGTAGCTGGGTTAGGAATAATATGCAAAAGCCAAATAGGTTTGCAGAACATCTTGAAAATGCATTTAAGCCAAACCCAGGAGAGGAACTATCAGAGTTGGAAATACCTCAGCAAGAAATAAACATCAGACCGACTTCCCCTAAAGAAGTAGCAAAAGAGATAAAAGAACACATTGATCCCAAGAAAGCACCAGGCGTTGATCTAGTCACTGGAGAGGAATTGAAACAACTGGCAAAGAAAGCTATAATCTAACTAATACATCTCATTAATGCTTCATTCAGATGTTAAGGTATGTTCCTAAAATGTGGAAAGTGGCCGAGGTCATTATGACACCCAAACCAGGGAAAACCCCCATGAAGTTTTGTCTTATAGGCCGATATCCATGCTACTTGTAATATTGAAATTGTTCGAAAAAATTCTACTGAATAGATAGAAACCAATCATGGATGAAGGAAATTTAATCCCAACTCACCAGTTTGGATTCAGGGAAACCCACTCCACCCTAGATCAAGTACATAGAATCACTGACTTAATAAAAATGTCACTAGAAAACAAAGAAGTCTGTTCAGCGATATTCCTTGATGTTGCGCAGGCTTTTGATAAAGTGTGACATGATGGGTTAAAATATAAACTAATTAAGCTACTCCCATATAAATACTCAGAATTATTGGAACCATATATTTCCGATAGGCTCTTAAGAGTCAAACAAGATGAAGCATACACTGAATTAAAAGAAATCAGAGTAAGAGTACCACAAGGAAGCGTCCTAGGCCCTATCTTATACCTGATCTACACCAGTGACATACCACAGTTAGAGGAAAACACAATAGCCACGTTTGCAGATGATACTGTCATCCCTGCGATAGGCAAGGACTATGAAGAAGCTGCAAATAAACTGCAAACATCTGTTAACTATATCAATAACTGGACCAGAAGATGGCGTATCAAGCTGAATGAAATCAAATCAGCGCAGATTAATTTCACAAATAAAAGAGAACAACAAATACCTATTAACATGAACAATGCCTAGATTCCATATGCAAACTCAGCAAAATATCTTAGCTTCACATTAGATGCAAGACTTCGCTGGACCATGTTAAAAGAAAAGAGAAGAGCTAGACATCAGATATAAGAAAATTACTTGCTACTTGGTAGACACTACTTGCTTACCAACTTACAACAAAATACTGTTATATAAACAAATCCTCAAGCCAGTATGGACCTATGGAATACAGCTCTGGGGCTGTGCCAGTAAGAGTAATACAGTAATCAGTCAAAGATTTCAGAACAAAGTACTGGGGAACATCGTCAAAGCGCCTTAGGACATTAGAAACAGCGACCTTCATCGAGATCTTCAAATGGACACTGTAGAGCAATTACCAAATTTGCAAGGACTCACAAACGACTACTCCATCAACATCTTAACATCGATGCCAGCCAGCTCCCCTACAACACTAACATTGTAAGAAGGCTCAAGAGGGTTAAGCCCTTTGAGTTAGTGAATTAATTATATCAGTATAAAAGCAGGGTATTGTGCGGTTAGTGTAACATGTTAGTTTTAGTGTAATTAAGTTACCAGATCCTAAGGTACACTAGTGAGTAAGACTTTAGTTAAATTAGGATAGAACCAAATTACTCATTGATCTCCCTTTGCTCAGATTGTAATAACAGCAAAATACCCTTCAAGGGGTATTTACTATATATATATATATATATATAAAGAAAATATAACAGACAACCTAGGATTTAACAAACTAGTAGTAAAGGCAAATCCCAAAATGGGACTTTATTATTTCAAACCAATTAAGTCAATAAAAACCACATGTGACGTTGAGAAAATCCACGCAAAAAAATAAAACAAATCTTTGAAAACATATTTTTGCCTTTACTTTTTGCTCAAAACAATATATTTCTAGAAGTTTTAGACCACTGTTAGTACCATTTTTGGGATTCCTCGTACCTACATTTGCACGATTTTTTGGTAATTTTTAAGCATGATCAAAATAATTTCAAATTTCCTGAAATTCGTCGTATAGGAAAGAAAATCATAAACACTCGACAATTCAACTTGTCTTTATTAAAAAAATACATCACGGGCTATATAATTAAACAAAAGCAGCAACACGATACTTTCCAGCTTATTAAATATTTTAATATCTAGAAAATTCAGACAACATTCACAGATTGTTAACTTAACTAATTTTTTAAATAAGTTGCAAGCATCGATTGGTAACGTAGTTACTACACACACTAATTTTGGTTGACTTTTGTGCATGGATTCGTAATTGAAATTTTCATAAAAATTGCAGTCTAGAATTATTTATTTATTATGTTATTTTTATGTGGAGTACGTAATTGTCAAAATACTACTGATTTTTATTTGGATGAATCTTCTGGCCTATTCACAGAATATGGGGATTAATTCTATACGAAAAGCAACAAACGTGTATTTAAGCTATGATAAAATTTCATAGTTGTCCAAATTTGGGGCTCCAAGATGGTTCATTAAGGGCGCATTTGCACTTCCTTGTCAATGAAGTAGTCAAAAGATGAATTAAACGCTTTCAGAGTGAACTTAAACAACCGAAACATAGATGTCGCATTGAAAATATAATTGGTTAAACGAATTGTAAAGTTTTAATTAAAAATTCACAGATTTCGCAATTCTTGCAACTTACCATTTGCGACTTACTGACTTTGCCACCTTGTATATCACATTCACATGAGAGCTCAGATTCTCAGACTTGCCATTTGCAATATACGATTGCCAAACTATGCGCCCACACCGCCCGCTCTACTCGGCCCCCCACTGCCTAACCATGTCGGTGTGACATGCTCATCGCGTTACACTTTTCATCGAAACGTACCCATATACGAGAACTTTCACCATCCTATAAGTATTTTCAAAGCTAAAACCATACTGGTCGACTTCAATTTAGGGATTTTTATATTGCAAGTCACCAATTTAGCAGCCTTACATGAAACACTACATATATGCTTTCCTTTTACCTATTAGAACCGTTCTCGCACTGTGAAATAGTTCAAGTACAAATGATTATTTTAAACATTTTTGGTAGAACTGTTCCAAAACCGCTAGGTGTGTGTTAATATAATCAGTACATCTTACAATTAAAAGGAAAACGACTATTGTGTCCCATTATAAAATGTGTAATTGTCCATGAATAATTAGACCAGTTTTCAACACGTTTTTACTGTCCTTAAAGTAATTATGGGCTTTCATATATAGTAACGCACTAAACACAACATATCCCTAAATAATTTAGATACTTTTTGACAGCAGTGTCATCTAGCAGTAACTTAAACTGTTACGCCATTATGCCCAAAGCAAAAAATTCTTTATTGTTAATTGACTTTTCCGCATTGTTTAGGAAAAATGCACATGAAACACAATTTTTTCTTAGTTTATGTAATTTAAACAATTTGCTCTGAAGGGACATAATTATTATGCAAATTTTCATTGAATTTGTGTTGAATGAACAGGTCGTAGCGCGTCATTTTTAGAAAATATTATTTGATAACTTAGGACAAACAAAATTATCGACATATTCAGGTATGTGCAGTGACGTGCCGGATAATTATCCATTTATAATTAACTGGCTAATTATCGATAATTATCCGTCGGCTAAAAATTCTTTCAAAATTAGCAGGCTAAATATTATAGTGCCAGTGGAAGAAATGGCCTCATAGGGAGATATATTGGAACTTTTATTTATTTTTTAATTGAATTTAGTTTGTTATATTTATTTATATTATATATTATATTTATATTATATTTATATTATATTTTTATTTTTTAAATTGAAAAGATTATTTTTATTTTTGATGCACTTAATTAAATGATGAGATTAGCTAACGGCTAATTATAATATTTTTAGCCGGCTAAATGCTAATTATATAATTAGCATTGGCTAAATATATAATTAGCGGCTAAAAACCCATCACTGGGTATGCGTTTCGTTACAAACCCCGCGACTTATAACAATTTCATCGTTTTGTTTTTAAGAACAATGCTTTTTGTTAGTGACAAAATGGAACACTGTATTGGCGGTGATAACGTGACCTTAAATAAATTTATAAAAATCAAGCGAAAAGAAACGGAAATCTCTGTTTCTCAAGTATTTAGGTTAAATGAATATCTCTTTTATAGAATTAGAACAATGTTTTCATGTTTTGAAGAGATTTTACAATGTTTAGCAGCTCTTTATCTTGATGAAAGTAAAGACGTAGATATCATTTTGAACATATAAATGATCAAACAAGTAGAAATGATTTATATACGTTTTTGTCATATCAGAGAATATAAATAAAACATTTATTAGAATCGCCATACAGCGAGTCTTTTCTGAACGAACGGTATCATTTGTAAAACTTTTTGTAGAACTGCCTTTTAGTTTCTACAGCCGCCGATGTCAGAGTTTTTACCAAAGGGCATTGGTCAGCTTCTTTGTTAAAGTCTACCTTACCTTATATTTTCCTTTATAAGTTTTTCCGATAATATTCTTCAAACACCAGCATATCCTGCACTAATTAAAAAATTGTGTGCACATTCACTAACATAACACGCGGATTTTATGGATTACTACTGGAAATATAAATTTTATGACAGCACAAGCACTATATAATAGTTGAATGTTTATTGCATCGTATTGTGCTTTGAACTCGTTAATAAAAGTTTGTTATATCTCTGCATAACATTGGCTGAAATATTAAGTAATTGTCACTATGTACCTAGTCTCTAAAAATATGAATAGGTATGCAAATAAAAATATAATGTTCCGTCTCTATTTAAAAATGCGTGGTTACTGATTTGGTTATTACGTGAGAATTTTATTCCTTGGGTTAAACAAATGAAATTCCTTTGAACTATTCGAAAATAGAATCAGTTGTATAAGTGAACGTATCCGTTGATATAAACAAAATAGTGTTTTGTATTATTTTAGACCTAAACATTAGACCAAAAGAGTCTGTAAAATATCTTATGAAACAACTATATAGTTTTCTGCAGAGGCAGAATCTTTTTCATGTAATCTATATTTGAACAGTTTAAATAAAAGTTAAAATAAGTTATGTCATAATCATAAATACAGGTCATCTATACAGGGTGATTCACGGTGAACTTGTAAGCGTTCATTTTTACTATGAACTATACCTACATGTCTAAGGATTTTGTATAACTCTTGTATATGATTTTATTTTTCTTTTTGAAAATGTAGTTCTACTGCACTCGAGATCTAGAATGCTGTGTAAAGGGATTATTTATTTTTAATAAGGGTAAGGTTGCATATAAATATTTGGATAAAATTAATTCATGTCTTTACTTTAATTTTTGTAAGATTGGTACTACCATAACTTCTTGAATTTGTTTTAAATTTCATACCCATTGTGTCGAAGAAGTTGCTTGTGTACATCCTAATCGAAAGGTCAACTCGTGATTTTTACTCCATCAGGTTCAGGTATGGAATAAAAAGAAATACAACATTATTATAATATTTCATCGCTGTTGAAAATTCATTTATCTTTTAAATGAATTTTCAATTTTTTATGAACTGGATTTTTTGTTTAAATATAATTTAAGTTATAGTTGAATATCTAATTATACCTTTTACAGTGGACAATCACAGTAGTAACTAAATTAGATATTTGTTTTATGATTGTTAGCGCCCAGATCATAATAACCATTTAGAAATTTCACCTTTACACCTTGTCGAATCACGACCTAGCTCCCCTAATAAAGAAAGTATTTTAGAATACTAATAATAGTAATAATAATAATAATACTTTTACGTATTGTTATTATTATTATTATTAGTGCTCATTACGTTTACTCAGGTCACACGATTCCCGGACTGGACGTGGGGAGTAGCTACTGTTAACCACCAGCGGCCGACCCTGAGAATCGGAGCCAGGGAACCGGTCGACTCGATTTCGACAAAAAAAAAAAAAAATAATAATAATAATAATAATAATAATAATAATAATAATAATAATAATAATAATAATAATAATAATAATAATAATAATAATAATAATACTGTGAAGTTGGTGGTACTGATAATAGGAGCCACCGGTGGAGCAAAAGATACACTGCTTTCGGAACTGAAGATCATACCGGCATGCCGAAAATCTTCTAGCCGGAAGAATGCAGAAACACATTCTGGTGAAAGGTCATTCTGGGCTCATTACGTCTACTCATGGCACACGATTCCCGGAATCAGTAGTTATTCACCCCACGGACGTGGGGAGTGGCTACTGAAAACCACCAGCAGCCGACCCTGAGAATCGGAGCCAGGGAACCTGTTGACTGGATGTCAACAAAAAAATAGTATTAATAATAATAGTAATAATAATAATAATAATAATAATAATAATAATAATAATAATAATAATAATAATAATAATAATAATAGTTTATTATCCGCTTGATAGTACAAAATCCCATAAGAATATAATTATTCTTGAGAGAGAATAATGTAGTTAACTTAAATATAGACTAACATAATCTACAAAATATTACCTAATGAAATCCTAATTCCATAAAACTACCACATGGGGATATAAAATACGAAATACTTATAATAAATTATACAATATTATATATAAATAATAAATATATTAAGTAAAGCTATAATTTCAAAAATTAGGTTAAAATACCCAATTAGGTATATGGTAATTGCAACAAATTCACATATAAGTATGCATGTACAGGGTGTCCAAAATAAAATCCTCTATCCCCTTATCTCAGAAAATATAAAAGGTAGAGAAAAAAGTTATATAGGAAAGTTTTTTGTTTTTACCTGAATTTTTCATTTTTATAACTTTCTTGAATACAGGTTGTTTAGTTTATCTGATCCATGCATCAACTTTCTTTTTTTAAATGGGACACCCTACATTCAATTACGTTTTTGAACTCGCCTTAAAATTCTAGGTCGACATTGTTAAGGGTATCCTATACCTATCATTTCCCGTTACGAAGATATTAGCATTCAAAGAAAAAAATCTTTAAAAAACACGTGCTCAAAAAATCGGCAAAACAAATAAGACAACCAAAAAAAATTTAAACAGGGTTTATTTCGTAAACAATTAGACTCTGAAATTACTTCACTGAATCGATATTACCTTATTAATATACAGGGTGGTTTTGAGAGATGGCCCAAACATGTATATTTAAAACTCCAGAAAATCGAAAATTTCTTATGGAACATTTCTTATGGGATTGAGTGAAGTAATTTCTGAGTCTAATTGTCTACGAAATAAACCCTGTTTACATTTTTTTTGTTGTCTTATTTGTTTTGCCGAGATTTTTTGAGCAGATGTTTTTAAAGATTTTTTTCAACAAATGCTAATATCTTTGTAACGGTAAATGATATGTATAGGGTACTCTTAACAATGTCGACCTAGCATTTTAAGGAGAATTCAAAAACGTAATGGAATATAGGGTGTCCTATTCAAAAAAAGAAAGTTGATGCCTGGATCAGAGAAACTGAAACTATTCAAGAAAACTATAAAAATTAAAAATTCAGGTAAAAACAAAAAACTTTCATATTTAACATTTAAGTTATAACATTATAACATTTAACTTATCTGTACCTTTTATACTTTCTGAGATAAGGGGATAGAGGATCTTATATTGGACACCCTGTACACAAACATTCCCCATTAGTTCAAATTACGTTATCAAGGATAAATATTTAGTTCAATTAAGTTGTGGATTTCTACTCTAGGTATTGAGAATATATAGCGCTTGTCGCCGGAGGGGCTATTTACCTACCCCCTGTATACGTTTGGGTGGTGCGCGTCACCGAGTACCTGCGGGCCAGCCCTATGACAAAACACGGTCGAGAAACCCGACTGGTAAAAATCTTTCTCTTTGGTTCTTGGCTTTCGTAGAGTGCAGTAGTGATTTTGTGAGTGCCTGTGTTTATCTGGGTATGTGCTAAAAGCATTTATTTATTCACATTTTCGATAACTTGAAGTTTTGATCATTGCATTTTCATCTCATTTATACATTACATTATTCCGAAGCTAATTTAATAGATTCGAATTTTATATTATTTATATATTGCGTGTTAAAGGCAAACCACGTGCACATTATTCACCACGTGGCTCATTTATTTTTACTCACTTTTAAGCATTAATAATATTTAATATTTGCATTTAATAATACTCCTATATTACCTGATTTAAAGAAAGAACCATTTAAAAGAGTTTAGATTCAATTGAGGTTTTCATTACTTAATATTCATTCACTTCGGGTGTTATTATTAACAACATAGAACTAATTTGCTGGGGCACCGTTTCCACAAATTGGTTCAAAACAAGAAAGTCGTATATTGCATACACCATTGGTAATCGCTATTACGAGACACTCTCTTTGGGAGCAATTATCATTGCTAACTTTGGGGTGGCGATATAAATATAATACTTCCACCGCTAGACAAGACTGCAGGACAAAAAGTGGTAGGGTTCACTAGACAAGCTGAAAGGCATTGTACTGTTTAGTGGGCAGTTTGGTCTTCTTAGTGCCGCCAGCGGCGAAGCAAATTAAGTGTGGGCCAGGAAGGAAGACTGGTAACCTCCAACGGGGACGGACGTCGCGGATACTAACTATTCGCGTACGAGCAGCCCGTCCCAGGCAGAAGAGCGTAGTATCATCCACCTGTGTACATCGGGGGTGTCGCCTAGTTGGCCAGCAGCGGCTAGGACGATCCGGGTGTGTTGTAACACTCCCTTGGCTAGATTTAACCTAGCGAGAGCCACTTCGAGTAACAGGCAAGGTATTTAAATCACTTTTTACCCCTTTTTCAACCGTAAATACCGGGATGATGCGGCGACACGCTTCAGATCTTTTTAAATAGTAGGATACTTGATATACTCTGTATATATAACGGTAAGTGATTGTATAACTTATGGCCCAAATAGATGAGATTACATCTTTCTTTATACAGGACTTATGCCAAAAAGTTAATTAAGAGATAAATTATTAATGAAATTATCAAATATTATGGTTCTGTAATTTTGTATTTCCTCATTACCTATTATCCTAGGTATGTAAAGGAATAACCTTATTATTTTTAAGATATGTCGCAAACAACTATTTTGCGTGCAGCATTCAGCGACCAAAATTGAATTACAACGGTATATCTTCATATAACCTCAGCTTATTGTCTTTGATACATTTTTCTTTTTAATAGGATTATCTACATTTTTAAATAATGAAATATTAAACTAGCATCTACATAACATAATTACAACTGAAATTGTAGTGTAGCTACAATTTCAGTTTTGTCTAAAAAATTATAAAAAAAAAATATTGTTTGGTTATTGCTTTGCGTACCTAGGATAAGAGGTAACAAGGAACTATAAAACTTTTTGCACCATAATATTTGATAATTGTATTAATAATATATCTCTTACTTAACATTTTGGCTTAATTTCTATATAAAGAAATATGTAAACAGTTAAATAAGCCCATAAATAATATTAAAAATATTCTATAGGTATGAGATTTCTGGTTAATCGATTTTATCATTTTAGGAGGGATATAGATTTTCTTCCGTGTGTCATAACTATGTTCACTTTTTCTCAGGTGAGATGTATTCCTGTGTTGCCAAATATTGGAATGTAAGAAGAAAAGCTGCCGAAGATCCAGGACGTCAGTTTCTATCTTGTATATAAAAAATCCGAACGGTAAGTAATTTATTCTTTGTACATTATTTTTAGTATCTTCTTTTGTACAAAATTTAAGTTATTTAAATGTGTCTTATCAACCCTACGCCATGCCACTATAGCAGATAAGATATGGGATTCCACTACACTAGTGATTGTTTTAATTGTTGTGCAATAATAGATTGTTTTAATTGTTTAAGATCTAGTATATCTCTAACTATCATGAAATTCTGCGAAAGGTGCGAATATGTTAATGCTACGAAAATGTGCAGTTTTTTAACAAAAGTGTCTATTAGAAGTATTTATCGTGCAATGAAAATTGGTGAAAATGTAAAGAAGCAAAATATCGAAACGCGCGGAAGGAAAGAAGTTGCATTTTACAAACACGCGATTTGTAGGAAGATACATGGATTTTATTTAAAAAATAAAATTCCATCAAATTAAAACTGCACTCACAGAATACGAGAAGATTTGCCTAAATTGTCCCGAAGTTTTAATACGTACCTACCTACTATGTAGAAAATGAATTTTCATTAAGTACTTAAGACGAAATCGAAAAGTATGCTAATAGAAAAAGATGACTAATGACGTGTTATGATTATCTGTTATGTCGAATAAATAGAAGGAATAGCATTTAGAAAAAATAGAGAGAGAGTTGTGCCATGAAAACGAAAATTTATTATCACGACGAAACATGGATAAATAAAAGACATATTTTCCACGGTTTGGCAAGATTTACATGTCAATGGCGACGAGATGCATTTTTAGAAGGATTTTTTACGGGATTAAAGGCGCCCACTGGAAAAGGACGGCGATTTTTAATTATTACACATATCGGAAGGTGTGCTTTAAGGTGCATATCGGTGGTGCATGTCATTGTTCAGTGATGTTTGAATTTTTTAGTGCTATTGGTTTTACTAATTTTGAGTCACGCAAGTGTTAACTCACTTGTTATACATTCAAAGTATTAAGGTGCGTACAGACTTGCAACAGAACTTCGGAACATAACACCGTCGCGCAACAAGTTTGGATGGCGTTGGAGTAGCGGAGTGGACGAAAGAATCTACCACTGATTTGTTAAACAGTTATCGCAATAAAATAAATTTTGTGGAATAACAAAAATCCGAAATATTATAATAAAATATATATCTCCAAGAATCCTAAATAAAAGATAAACTACAAAACAAATTTTAAAAACCACTTGAAATTAACAAGTTTTTCAAGATTCAGCAATCCTATTCAATTCTAAAACATAACAAACAAGTAAAATAAATTTCGACAAATTGAAACCATATTTTGAAAATGAAAATTTATTTTCAGGTTTCTCCTGCTGGTCCGAGCATACTGTTGGAATATACAATCATGAAGAGAGTGGAATTGTCATAACAAATCAAAAATGGACCTTATTAGTTCACAAAAATATATCATCTTTAAGACTAGCTTATGAGCATAATCACGAACTATTAGAAATTCTTTTAAAAGCAATTAACCCAACTTTTGAAAATATGAATTTATTCAGAGGCCAAGCTTACTAACCCAAATATCAAATCCAATTTAAGAAAAGTTATATGAAATAATTTCGTTAGCAAACTCTATAAACGTGAAATTCTAAATGATATTGGTACAATATTTAAATCAATCACCGAAAATTTAGATTCAGAAGATGGGCAATATTACACAGACGCCATAAACAAAATAACTCATGACGAAGATCAAATAGAAAATTTATTAAAAAACCAGATCTCTGTTAGAACATCAGTAATTCAAAATTTTAACACAACTATTCGAAAATTTCAAATCGATGAAGAGACTTTCAATCGAGATATAAAAATGATTTCCGATTAAATTCTATAGAACAGCAGATGAAATAAAAATTATCGAGCTAAATTAAATTTTTTAGACAAATGTGAACTTCTCATGGAAAGTTATTTGTATATCGAGAATCAATTAGACGATATTCTTAATTCAATTACTTTCGCGCGTTTAAAGATCATTCATACACCAATTAACTCCGGAATTAACCCCGAAAATCTGATATATCACAAAACTTAGGTACATCAAAATAAATTATTGTCTAATTGACAGACAGATAACGATCTGCTTTTCTGCAGATGCCATTACAGGGACCTCTATTGTCTTTGAGGAAGACAATCCTACTTATTCATTTATTATGTGCATTCCAATGTCAGACCTTAATGGATGTAAACCGCTTTACCATAACACAAGACTCTGTTCAAACGTTGAGTGACGAAGTTGTTTTTGTCACTCAACGGTTCAAACTTATTTTCATACCCCATTGATAATAATGCTACTTGTGAAGCCCGAATGATGATAAACCTTAGAAGCCTTTCGAAAAATTGCCAAACAGCTTTAGTATTTACAAAAAGATACAATGTCCAACAACTAATAGAAAACACCTAGCTAATAATAAATTCCGAACCACTCCAAATTACAACCAATTGTCGAGAAAGAACTGCAAAAACAGAAATTATCTTTAAAAATTCAATTCTTAAATTACAACCTGAATATAACGCATTCATAGTGCTACGAAAGCACACGCCAATTCAAGAGATACCTCTGAATCAAAAATCAATACTCATCCAATATTATTACCTTATAATTGTTGTGAAGGAATGTCGAAAACTCTGTAAACCCGAACTACCAAAATTAAAGTCACTCAAATTAATCGACCTGAATATGGAAGACCTAGAAGTCGCAAAACATGAATTAGATGAATATTCGAAAAACTTTAATGACCTAATTAATGGGCCCTTTGTAACCAAACACATCTCTTGGTTCACTTACCTTATCATTACAACAATAATTGCAGTTGTTATAATATTATACATGTTCAGGAAAAACAAAAGACGGAAACTAGCTATCTCAGTTTCTTCAAACTCACCACCTCCACCACCTGGATCTGGAAAAGGAATTAGCAGGTTTACCAGCATCCTTCCCAGAAGAAGACCATCAATCACCCGAAGATCGACTTGAAGAAGATATCGAACTTAATTAGTGAACTCAATTAATGAACTTTCAGTGAAAACATTAACTTTTATAATTTACCTTTATTAATATTTTACAACATTGTTATACTATACTAGATATTACCTATTTACTTTGTGGACAATTTCATTCAGCTTTACACAATGTTAGGCAACTTGAAATCTTGATCTTATTATTCAAATGTTATCTCTCCATTCCCGGCGTAACTTAATTAGCTACGTGCTATAAGCTGCATTTATGCAAGTCCGGTAAGATATCTTATTCAATCATCCTTAGAATTAAATTGTGACTTCATCGTCGCCGTTGACAAAGCATTCAGAAGTTATAAAAAATAGTAAGGTATCTTCCGACAGTTAGTGTAGTAACCACTAAGAGTTGTAGTTAGCTCATAGTAGTTGTAGTTTTACCACAGTTGCAACTCACTCATAATATTATAAAACATTTTACAAGATACTTCGAAAAATCTTAAGAAAAATAAAAGCATTTTAAAAAATAATTTTTTTAAATATATAATATAACATGTCGTATTTGAAAAGTACTGTTAAGTCAGTAAATAACATGTATCTTCTTAACGGACATGGAATATAAAATTGTTGCTGTAATTACTTTCAGAAATAATACGTCTAATTGTAGATCTTTGTAATCATTTGAACCTGAATTCTTACAAATACACTTCGATAAATGAAACCAGACACGACGCAATGCCTCCTATTTGCAATTCTGAGCCTGAACAAGACGGTTATTAGAACATTAATACAAAATAATTAATTTAATTATAGTCTTTAATGAAATTTTCAATAACTCATTCTTTCAGAGGATAATTGTACTCTTCTCATATTTTGAAATTTGCAAGTCATAGTACAGTATGCTAGTTACTTCAATCAGTTAGCCAATATTGACCAAATGATAAGATAATATTTATCTGGATGCTTTTTCAACGAAAGAGTTAATTACACTTATTATTAAACATTTTCTTATAGAACTTCATTATGAACTCGAAAAGAAAATTAAACATCCCGTTATTGAGATTTCCAATTGATTCTGATTGACTTACCTTGAATTTTATCATTCGAAACAATTGCCAACACTCCTGTGAAGTTCGACGTTCTAAAAAAATTTGTAGATTTACAGTAAACAAATGACAGTAAATAAATGTAAAAAATTCAATGTAGTAAAAACCGAAGACATTGCTAACTTACTGTTATTAATATTATAATTTAGTATATTACTAGTCAAACATTTAACTAACCGTTTAAAAACTATTCTTTAAAAGTAATTATAGTATGTTTTAACTCTTACGAAAAGATATTAGTGTAATTACTTTTGGGGGTATATATTTTATATTATTTATTTCCTTTTTTAAAATTTAATAATTAAATTATATAAATAGTATGTTCTAATAATACTTGTATTTTTTATTAACTAAAAATAATCTCGTAACAAAAAAAAAAAAATAAAATCAGTATAGTTGTCATTGCTATATTCTTTACCAGTCTGATGAATTTCCTGAAACAAAAGCTGTATTTCAGTACTAAAGAAAACTGCAAAATGTATTTCGGCGAAATTTTTACGGGACACTGTTGATTGAATCTATAAATTTTGTGCTAACTTTATAAAAAAATAAATGTATTAAATATAAAACCACTGACATTGCACTCCGCGCATTGTAGGTATATAATAAAGTGAAAACTGATTGAAATGACCTCATTGCTTTAAATATGAGAGAAATGAAGTAAAATATTACATCTGCAACGAAAAAGTTGGATCAATCATAATCATAAATATTGTAAATGTTAGTAACCAGTAAACATTTCAAGTAGTCTCCAACATATCAGCAACTCTCTTTCCAATCCTACAACTGGTTTTGATAACTACCAATGGCTAGAAGCGTCCGCTGCCATTATCATTGACACAAGACAGGCAACGGATAAGGAACACCGTAATTTAAAAAAGCGCCAGTGGTTTTCATTAAATTATTCTGAAATTTTAGCTGGAACCATCTGAAATATACATTTGAAATAAGTCAAATCTCACAATATTTTAGTGAAAACAGATGACTTTTGGGTACACTAGCTTACGCGTCTTATCCATTCTTTAATAAAAGCTATTGTATGTAGAGGTTTGGTCATGCAGATGCTGGCAATGAACGTTAATCGCAGTTCTCAAAGAAAAAGGCAACTAAATTGGAGCTATTTGTATAGGTCTATCCCTGCGTAGTGGAATCGCGTATTGTTTTTCTTCTTTGAATTCACATGGGTTGTGCCCAGTCTAAACAAGAAACTCCTGCTGATTATTTGTACTTATAGGCCATATTACTGCCAAGTAATATGTTCTATAACATTACTGTCTCCATTTTAAAAACATTTCGCTTCTCTTTTTATTTTCATGTCTAAATGTCTTCTAGTTTAACCGGAAATCTCACAGTTTGTTATTTCCAATAAGTAATGCTAATTTCACAATTAAATAAAATAATATACAGGGTGTCCACCTAGTGCGCGTAAGTCCAATATCTGGGTTAATAAAAGAGATAACTTAATTTTTTTTTCTACAGGGTTGTCTAATATCCCGAGCTGCACAAAATGAAAATATATTTACATATTCAGGGTGTTCAGTTTTTCCTGGACAGGTACCAACTTCGTTTTTCTAAATGGAAATATATATTTTTTATTGCTTTTTCGAACTAAACCCTTGATTTTAGTAGGACTTTCATCAGCCTTCCCTATACCTAACTTAAACTGTTTTTGAAATATTGACGGGTGAATATTGACATTTTTGCAACTTTGACACCCTGTAAAATCTAAACGGTTTGAGATCAAGCAAAACGGTTTGCACATTCCTATCTTAACTTTTCATAAGCTATCGTTTGGTACTAATTTCAAATTTATCCAGGAATTAAAAATTTTCAAAATTTTCAGAAAATTTTAAATTTTTGGATAATTCTGAAATTAGTACCAAACGATAGCTTATGAAAAGTTAAGATAGGAATGTGCAAACCGTTTTGCTTGATCTCAAACCGTTTAGATTTTACAGGGTGTCAAATTTGCAAAAATGTCAATATTCACCCGTCAATATTTCAAAAACAGTTTAAGTTAGGTATAGGGAAGGCTGATGAAAGTCCTACTAAAATCAAGGGTTTAGTTCGAAAAAGCAATAAAAAATATATATTTCCATTTAGAAAAACGAAGTTGGTACATGTCCAGGAAAAACTGAACACCCTGAATATGTAAATATATTTTCATTTTGTGCAGCTCGGGATATTAGACAACCCTGTAGAAAAAAAATTAAGTTATCTCTTTTATTAACCCAGATATTGGACTTACGCGCACTAGGTGGACACCCTGTATATTTCTGGTATATATAACAATTCTTAATTTAAATATTTTTTATAGCTTTTATACTAAATTTACTAATATTTATTTGATAACTTAACTCTGAATTTGTTTCCTTTTGTATACCTCGACACCAAGTATCATTGAAAATATGATAACTAATAAACAACTATTGGAGAAAACATGTGATTAGTTCATTTTTCTGTTTAGTATCTTTACAAAATATGTACATTGCTCATGTAATAAAATTAACAGATGAAAATAGATAAAGGATATACAATATTGAATTTTGAAGTACAGTTCTTGAATATCGTAAATATAATTTTTATTTCAGTTGACACACATCCTTGAAACATTAAAGAAATATAATGTATATATGATACGATAAATTATATGGAGTCGCTAAACGACATACATATAGGGCCATTAAACGCATCAATAAATTTCACCCGGGGATTATTTTTATGGCGCACTTTAACCTAAAAACGAATATATACAAAGTGTTATAATAAATATAACAATTAGAAAATAACATTCTACATCTGGTCCATATACGGCGCAAGTCCAGAGTAATATGAAAAACCAATTAGAAGTCAATTTCTCTAAAATTCAGCAAAAATTAAGTAGGAACACAAAAACACATATTTAGAAAATATAAGAGTTACAACATTATAAACGAAAAAAAAAACAAATAACTTTACAATATAACATTTTTGCAAACTACGATCTACAATAAATTTGGCTGCTGGCTTATTTTAAAAAGATATAATATTCTCCACCTTTCAAAGTAATGTGCATTTTTTAATAATTTTCTTTTGGTCTATGGGGCTTTTCTAAGATCGGACTGTTTTCAATACATCAATTTCTTCAAACCCCACATTTAGTTGAGTCGCTGACCGAATGATTTAACAAGATTCGCCATAGGGTGAAATGGAGATTTTTTATGCACTGTTTTATTAAAAAAAAAAAACGATACTGTTAATACAGAGTGATCATGTAAGTGGCAGTGGTCAATTTTAGCGACGTTTCAGCTGTTAAATTACTTTTTGGACTATATTTTACTTTTCAATTTAGAGTGCCTTCTTTCAACTGTAATAAGTTCTGTTGGTCCCACAGATAAAATAAGCATATGGGTATAGATTGCTTATCAATTATACTTTTGAATAGTACCTCAGTATCATTATGGTACAATTAAAGAAAAAATAGTTTCGGGTATATGAAGAATTTCAACGCCCTGCAAGTGGAGAAATTGAATGTGTTTGTCCAATGGAATTAATCGGGGTTGGTCAAGGGATTCTAAATTCAAAAGTAAAGTAGAATCCAAAAAGTAATTCGACAGCTGAAATGTCATTTATGTTATATCGTTGGATTCAGAAAATGACGTAGATTCCAAACATATACCTAATATTATACATAGTGTTCCATTAAAATTCGAGTGTTGGTATTACTTCCGGTAAAACCGGAAGTGGCAAAAAGATATTTTTTATGTCAAAAAGTGACCTCTAATAAGTACTTCCACCATGCCAAATTTGAAAATTGTATCTAAAAAATAAGGGCGAAAGAGGGGTATACCATGAATCTGTGCCACACTGTATTATATCAAAAACAATAAACACAAAATAATTCTCATTCATGCGTACAAGTTCCGCATTAATAATTTATTTACTTTATCAAACGAATATATTAATCATTTCGAAATTATGAGAATTCAACTATATATATCGAATCCAACAGTTTTTGATAAAAATTCATGTATAACACAATTAGAGCCTAAAAAGCAAATTATAAAATTGGTCAAACATTTTGTTCGTAAACATTACACTTTCAAATAACGAAATTACGGTATATCAATGGACTTGAAATCTAGAATTTTGTAAATAAATGGGACAAATAGAAAACTGTTACAAATGAAAAACAATATTTGGCTAAGTTAAACCAGAATTTGAAATCGTGAAAACCAACCCTAATTATTTTTTTTTTTATTTCTGACAAGTAATTCGGTAATTTGCAAAATAGATTTGCAAATCAATTAAAACACATTGTATTGTTTCTTCTTTACTATGTTACGTTTTCGCTTTTTTAATTAAAGATTCCAAACCCTTATCAGACAACCACTCTGTGATTTAACAAAGATTATACACATCAGAAAAAAAACAAATTTTTATGGAACTCATCATTGCTTATAATCATATTGTAGTCTTTAATATAACATTTAAACAAACACACAATTAATTCTTACAAAAATTTGTCTTTCGAAATTTATAAATGTGCATAAATTTGATTACATCATATATAAGTTTTCTAGTGGTAGTTTTAATTATATTTAAAAAAAGAAAACTAGATAACGGTGCACAGTAAAAAAGAACAAATGTGTTTTAATTGATTGTATACAAATTGACTTAATATGTTAAATACAAAATAACAACAAAGTTAGGTATTATTCACGGGGTTCACAAGTCATATAATCACCCACTATGTAATTATCAAAGGATTGGTAGGCTTTTATCTTAAGTTATATTTCTGTCTCAGCGGAATGCAGATCAAGCACTTTTGTACTCACAGCTGCATTAGAATAATAAGTTAGTCTTAGTTTTGTATCGAACACGGTTAGAACTCAAAATTAGTAGAAATAAATATTTTTTTAAAAACTGGTTTTTCTGTTAAAAGAACATTTCTGGCGCAGTCGGTAGGATATCGTATTACAGTTTCTGTGAATAAGAATTCTTTCGATTTTTATCGTTAAGTGACACAAGAATCTTCAAGTTTTTTTCGCTAATATTTGTCAAGTGCATATTGTTCAAGTTAGTGAGAAAGACAATCGTAGGTGAATTGATTAGCCTACAAAAAGACGTAAAAGCGGATCGAGCAGCTTTTAGAGAAGCAGAAGCCATTTTTAAGATGAGTTTTCTACATTCCTGTGATTGGTGAAAAAATCTCGCCGCTGGAAAATCAGGTCAAATCACAAGAGCCCGTAGCAGTAAGAAAAGGAAGTGGGAACTTGGTACCCATATTTCCACATTAGAAATAAGAAAACGAAAATCGACTTTCAAATGAAAATCACATTTCTGTCAACTTTGATAAGTCAATTCTAGTCATTTATATATAGGTTCAGAAGGAAACAACTATAAACTTTGACAGCACAGTTAATATTTAAAATCACAAATATTAAAATTCATCTTTATTAAAGCTAATATTAAAGTATACAAATTAAATTAAAATTTCACATCAGAATAAATACTACGAGGAAACCTGAAATATTTCATCTTGAGAAGTTTAACTACAAAATTTAATAATTACAACTTTGCAATAACCAATATAAATTTAAGTGTAAATTTATTAAAATATTGTTTTGTTCTCCTTCTAAAATATTTAGTTAAGATAGTTAAGTATTGAATATTATTTCGGTTGAAAACTGGAGGATCTTATTGATTTATTTAATAATCTTAATTGCGAGAGTTCACCAGTTTTGAACTGTAAAATGGACCACGGTCTTTATCGTATTTATGCTGATAACATACCTATTTTTAATGGTGATGAACACATTTTACCGTCATATATAAGAGCTAGTGAAGAATTAATACTAGCATTTCAAAAAGAATCAGAACCACAAAATCCAATTAATAAGTGTATTATCAGTACAATAATAAGCAAATTACGTGGACATGCCGCTAATATTGTTTGCCCAAGAAGTGAACTAAATACCTGGGCACTAATAAAAGAAACGTTACGAAACACGTTCTCAGATGGTCGAAATATTGATTGTTTATTAAACGATTTAATGTCAACTACACCAAATAAAAATGAAACATTTACCCAATTTGGACTAAAATTACAAACTTTGCGTAGCTTGTTAATTTCAAAATTAAATGAATCTGGTGACCCAAAAAGTACTAAATTAGTAAAAATTGCATATTATGAGCAAGCAACTTTAAAGACATATTTAAATAGTTTGTCAGAAAAGATTCAAATTATTGCTAAATGTAGAGATCCTGAAACCATTGAAGAAGCCATAAATATAGTAAAATCTGAAGAAGCTGACATTGAATTTAAACAACGAACACAATCCAAAAATCCCCAAACTCACACACAAAAACCTAGACATACTTTTAACCAACAACCGACATTTTATAAACCACATGTTCCAAATTTTTATACACAATGAAATGTACCATATTTTGGACACCCAAATATGCCAATTCCATACAATAATTTCAATTTCCCACAACAACAAAATGTAATACCTTTTAGACCACCATTCCAAAATACTAATAATTATCAAGGTAATAATTTTAATAATAGACCAAGAACCCCCTTCACTCAAAATTAAAATCCCCAAAATATTTGGCCGAGTCAAAACACAAATGTATTTAAACCAGATTCCAACGTAACAAAAAATTTGCCAAAACCTAATCCAATGGAAGTATCATCCGGAAACACAAATATTCCACAAATTAAAAATTTTAAAGCTAGAGAATTATTTACACAAGTAGTCGAAAATACAGAGGATTATACAGCTAATTCACAAGAAATAGAAAATTCGCAATCATACGAGGATAATGCATGTAGTATAGAACCAGCAGAAGAAGAATATTCTTACTATGAAAATACACCTAGATTACCCACAATTATATCAACCTTACCCTATTCAAACACCCTGTGAGAATTTTTATCAACCCCAAAATGAATACATTCATGAAAACGAAAATTTTCTCCAACTTCCAGACAAAGATACAGACACATAGACACAATAATACTCAATAACATATCGCAAGACCCCCCTTATTTTTATTTCCCAAAATTAAATTCTAGATTTTTGTTAGATACAGGTAGCACTCGCAGCTTTGTATCGCAAGCTTTAGCATACACATATTTTTCTACATACATTCAAACAGAGCCTTTTCAAGTAAAAATAGCACACGCAACGTCAATTCATGATAAAGTAATTAATATCCCAATCAATTTAATGTTCAACACAAATTCGAATCAAATATATAAATTTTACATCTTTGACTTTTCAAATAAATACGATGGTCTTATCGGACTAGATTTATTACAACAGCTTAATGCCAAAATTGATTTGTCAAATAACGTTCTGTTAACGGAAACAGATCAAATACCCATTTATACAATACAAAACACAGCAAAAATTAATACCAAATTAAAGAAACCATATACTATTAAAATACCCGCGCGAACACAACTAGTTGTTCCTTTACCAGTAAAAATTAAAGCAGGACTTGGTATACTAGAACATCAGTATTTTGATAAATTAGAAATGCCTTCAGCATTAGTTAACGTCAATTATCACATTGCAATTACAACCCTAATAAATCCTTGCGAAAATCCAATCGAAGTAACATTTTATGAATTAATAGATATAAATCAAATTGATGAAACGGAGACAAATTTTATCGAAAAACAGATACCGAAATAAACACAAGTATAGATAATCTTCAGAAACAAAATTTAAAAAATTTACGCTTATCACATTGTAACGCGGAAGAAAAAAAATTAATACACCAGCTTTGCTATGAATATCGAGATATTTTCTATAACGAACAAATTCCCTTAACATTCACAAATTCTATAAAACATAAAATTAAACTAACTGATGAATCTCCTTTATTTACAAGAAGCTATCGATACCCGGAAATACACAAGCAAGAGGTAGACAATCAAATGAATAACATGTTGAACGCTGGTATAATCCAAGAATCTTATTCACCTTATTCCTCGCCTATATGGATCGTGCCGAAAAAAATGGACGCATCTGGGAAAAGAAAATGGCGAATCGTCATAGACTACCGAAAATTAAACGAGACGTAGATGACAAATTTCCACTGCCGGACATTACCGAAATTCTAGACAAATTAGGACGTAGCCAGTATTTTACAACAATCGATCTAGCAAATGGTTTTCATCAAATTGAGATGGAATCAGAAGACATCCCGAAAACTGCCTTTTCAACAAACAAGGGACATTATGAATTCAAAAGAATGCTCTTCAGCTTAAAAAATAGCCCTTCAACCTTTCAAAGAGTGATGAATAATATCCTCAGAGGTCTTCAGGTCGAAATATGCTCAGTTTATCTGGACGACATCGTCATATTTTTGTCAAGTCTTCAAGAACACCTTGTACGACTAGAAAAAGTATTTCAACGTTTAAGAGACGCAAATTTCAAGGTACAACTGGATAAATCAGAATTTCTAAAACGCGAAGTAGCATATCTAGGTCATATCATAACTAAAGATGGCGTAAAACCAAATCCAGAACAAATACGCGCCGTTAAAGAATTTCCCATCCCTAGAAATCCTAAAGAAATTAAATCCTTTCTCGGTTTAACAGGTTACTACCATAGATTTATTAAAGATTACGCGAAAGTCGCCAAACCTCTTACGGTTTGTTTAAAAAAATCTAATAAAGTTGAACATACTCCTAAATTTATCGAAGCTTTCAATCATCTTAAAACTTTACTAATTAGTGCACCTATTCTTAAATACCCGTTTATATTAACGACGGACGCTAGCAATTTTGCACTTGGTGCAATACTTTCACAAGGCGAAATTCCTGAAGACAGACCGATAGCCTATGCGTCAAGGACATTAAATGAAACAGGGTAAATATACAGCACTATAGAAAAAGAGTTTTGGCCATTGTGTGGGCGTGGAAAACTTTTAGGCCTTACCTTTATGATCGTAAATTTAAAATATATACTGACCACCGACCTTTAACCTGGTTATTTAATTTAAGGGAGCCAAACTCAAAGTTAGTTAGGTGGCGCCTAAAATTAGAAGAATTCAACTATGAAATCATATACAAAAAAGGTCCATTAAATATTAACGCGGACGCTTTATCAAGAATCCCCCTCCACATACACGAAACTGAATCCGTTATTAATAACCCAGGTAACATAAATTTCGATGTTATCGAATACCTTCAACAATTGATCAATGAGATACCAACTACAAGTAATGAAGAACAAAAAAAAAGGAAGTTCTACAGACACAGCATCAGAAACATCTCACGAAAATTCACCAAACAAGAAACAAAGAGATGATATGCAAGAAGAAATCCCACAAAATACCGTACATACCAGTACAGAAGTACAAAATAAATCAATCCCTACAATGGATGGAATAATCAATAATAAAACTTTACAACTTATCATAAACAGAGGACCCCATCCAGACACTAGCTATAAAGAACGTACAATAGACGGAAATAAAATTAAATACTTTAAAATCTTCCCCAATAATAAAAAAGGTATAATAGAAATACTTAGAGATCATGCAAATCCAAATTCAACTAATTACTTATATTTTATTCATAGAGATTTTATCCCATTATTTAATGACGTAGCCAACGAATATTTTCAAAATTTAAAATTAGTAATTTGTTTCAATCTTGTTAATAACGTAATAAATAAAGAAGAAAGATTAATGCTTACAAAACATCAACACGAAGGTAAAACGAACCATCGTGGTATTAATGAAACCCATGAAAAGTTAAAATCCAACTATTATTGGAAAAATACGAAACAAGATATTATCGAATATATAAATAATTGTGATACATGTCAAAAAGCTAAATATAATCGTAATCCACCACAGGTACCACTATGTTTAACTGATACGCCAAGTAAACCTTTTCAAATTATACATATAGATTTATTCTTTTACCAGGGACAATCACTATTAATGATAATTGATAAATTCACTAAATTAGTACAATCTTATATTGTAACAAAAACACCTAAATCTATAGTTGATGCTTTATTAAAATACTTTTCAACTTAAGGTCTGCCCGAGTAAGTAGTATCAGATAACGGAGCGAATTTAAGAATGACCTTGTTAAAGAAATGTTAAAAATGCATAAAATCAATATTCATTTTACAACACCCTCACATATGAGTCGAATGCACCTATCGAGAGATTCCACTCTACCCTATTAGAACACTTAAGACTATTTAAAAATAAACACCCACAAGATACTTTAGAAGAACTTTTACCATACGCAATTATTGCTTATAATAATACTAGACACTCTTCAACGAATCATACACCTTTTGAAATAACATTTGGTCATACAAATCTTAGGGACCCCTTTGACTTCATTCCCCAAAACTTTTATTCAGAATATATAGCATCACACAAAGACAAAATGGATAGTCTTTATGCCAAATTAAAAGATGTAACTATCACAGCAAAAACTAAAGCGATCGAAAAAATTTATGAAAGATTAAAACCAAAACCTTTCAAACTAAATCAAATTGTGTACCGAAAAAATCCAAATGCACGTTTAAAAGATAAAAACAGATTTATCGGACCTTACAAAATCATAGAATTATTGGAAAACAATAAAGTAAAAACACAAAATTTAAAGGCAAAAAATAAAATAGGACTATTTCATTCTAAAGAATTAATGACACGTGATCAACTTATTGCAGATGACAAATCCTCCAACTAACGATAAGCATGCCTAGTTACCATCAATATAAAAACAATCCTGGGATACTACCCATCACCCTTGGCACCGTCAAATACTCCTCAGACCACTGGACATTTACACAAACATTTGACCTCCAACCAATACTGGAAGAGTTCGTTGCATTAAAAAGTAAATTTCATGTAATAAAGAATTCCTTAGAAAATAATACCATCCATAAAAATGAATATTTTAACTCATACAATGTAATCAGCACCCTTGAAAATAAAATAAAAAATCAAATCATTCAGCTTATGCCTGAGATAAAATTAAGAAAGAAACGTGGCCTCGTTAATGGCTTAGGTTCAATAATAAAATGTCTTACTGGCTTGTCTTACTATCTTGATCAAGAAGACGCTCAAAAATATAACACACAAATAAAAAACCTTCAGGACAATCAGAATAAAATAAAAATCATAATACCTGAACAGATTTCGCTAATGAACATGTCAATTAAGAATTTTGACGAAATTGCTCAAAATATCTCTCACAATCAGTTAATTTTAGAATCACGAATTATTCAAATCGAAAATTAAATTAAAACAACAAAGTTACAAGAAATAGATAAACATCAATACTTCATGACATTTACGGTCTTAAACCAAATAATGTTCATATATCAAGTTATTTATGACACATTGGAAAGAATCGAAACGGCAATAACATTCGCTAAATTAAATACATTACATAATTCTATAGTAAACCCAGTTGTCTTTTCTCAAGAAATCAGAGCCATAGAAAATTATATAGGATCATATAAATTACCATTTGAAAACAAATTATAAAATATATTAAAATTAGAAAGATTAATTGAAATAAAAAGCTTTCTAAATGGAACTGCAATAACATTTATTTTAGAACTACCCCTTGTTGAATCTACAAGTTACCAATATTACGAACTTTATCCATTCCCATCTAAGATAAACGATTCATACTTGACAATTATACCCAAAACTAAATATTTGGCAATTAGTGACATGTACTTCCTAGAAATGCATAATAAATGCACAGAATTTCCAAATAAAGAATTCATATGTAAAAATGAAATAAAAAATCAAATTGATAACGACTTAAACTGTGAATTAGAAATTATTAAATACTCCAGAATAAGTTCAGCTTGCAATACTAATCAAATTAATGTGAAATCACCTATAATCTATAAAATAAATAATGCTAATTATATAACAATAATACCTGAGACACTAATCGTTATTGAAAATGGTAATAATATAAAAACCAACAAAAACTTATATCCAGGTAGTTACTTAATACAACTTGATGATGAGTGTTATATTCAACTCAAAAACTATAAATTAAAAACTAGAAAACCAAGCCCAATTTTAGCAAATAATATAGACATTCCTAATATATACATAAAATCAAATTTAACTAATACAAATATTAAATTTAATGATTTGAATTTAAACCAGATAAACACTAATAAATTACGTAACTTAGAGTCAAAACTTGAAATCCAAAAAGTCAGAACTGAGGAAATCGCTGTTCAAACGATCACAGAAAACATTAGCATAGGAACTATAATCCTGTATTTAATTTTAAGCATATTAGCTATATATTTTATAATAATAAAAATCGTAAATCCTTGGATAATTAAAAGGAAACTCAAAAATAAAAGAAAATCAACAACTTTTGAAAATGAAATCAAAATTTAAATTTTGCTAATTTAGAAAAGAAAAATTTAAATTTCTCTCTTATTGACGGAGGAGTTATATAATCACCCACTATGTAATTATCAAAGGATTGGTAGGCTTTTATCTTAAGTTATATTTCTGTCTCAGCGGAATGCAGATCCAGCACTTTTGTACTCACAGCTACATTAGAATAATAAGTTAGTCTTAGCTTTGTATCGAACACGGTTAGAACTCAAAATTAGTAGAAATAAATCTTTTTTTAAAAACTGGTTTTTCTGTTAAAAGAACATTTCTCACGGACATGAAATTCTAATGAATATAATGAATATACATGGTATGATTATCTAAAAAATTTTTACAGTTTTTGTGATAATCATTTTAAATGGCAATTGCAGTATTATATCAAATTGTTTATGATTAACTGACTAAAATAGATGCAAAAAATATTCAACAAAATTGGTTAAGAGTTTAGTCGAATCAGAAAATTGGTAAGTTCTATATTTAAGATTCGTTCCTAGTGAGAGAAAACGGATAAACTGATATTTATATAAATTTGGAAACAAAAATTAAAGTTTCTGCTACAACTTGCATCCAGCGCCTGGCTGAGGCAGGAATGTAAGAAAGCCAGCAAAAAGCGGCCGGGTCTCTAAAAACCACGGCGTACCGAGTTAGACAGAAAAACTATTGTTAGGATTCGCACTCGAGTCATATATATATATATATATATAGTATATATTATATGGCGAGTATAGGTGTATTGTATAGTGTTTATACTGACAATTGAAACTGGCCAGTGTTAAGGCACAGGACCGTGCGCATTTGTCTTCATACTTCGTCCTATGTATTTAGCAATGGTATCGTGATTCGATTAGTAACTAAAACTGTACATGTGAGTCCTACACTGGACATCTAATCAGCCCGATGAACCTTCTACAACTGCGCGCTGGTGTAAAGAGAATAAACAGACTGGTCTGCTGGATGTAAATAATTTTTTTGTTTCCCGTGCCGAGTGCTGAAATATCATCAATAATTTTCCAGTGCAGCGCGTAAATACCAATAACCAAGCGTTCTTTAGTTTTGTTAAATAAACAATAAAAATAACAATAATAAACATAAACAATACTTAACAATAATAAAATACGTTATTGGTTACATTGGCTACAAATAATAGGTACTAATAAACACAAAATAATACGATCTCTATAACATTTTCTTAATAGCAAATATTTCTACCTCCGCCCATGCAGAATAAAGAGATGCCGACTGTTTTTGCCGGCTTTTAGTTTTTATATGGTTTCAATTGTGCGTAAATACACTATACGAACCTAGTCGTTGATATATCTATTATTGTAGTAACGTTGTTAAATTTTAGACGACGAAACATGGCACTTACAACTGAATGCCCATATAAAACCATAATGAGGCATATTGGCACTTACAACGTTATGGAAATGCACGCTTCAATTATAAAAACAGAAAAAGTGGTTTTTCTATATTTTTTGTAAAACTTAGACTTAGAGACTAGTAGATAGGTATTTCAAGTTTTTGTAGAAAATTGCTAAAATGCCATCATGTAGTATAGAAACATGAGAAAAATAAGTTGGTATTTTTATTATTGATCCTCTCTTATAAGTACCTACTTATATTAGACATTTTTATATTGTTTGCAATATTTTCTACATTAATAAAAGTATATATAAAATATACTCATATACAGGGTGAGTCAGTTTATACTAGCAGGACTCTGGCATTCGATAGAACACCTTATTTTAAGTGAAGTTTGTCATATAAACATATGTCGGGAATCGCTTCGTTTTTGAGATATAGGGTGTCAAAGTTTTGTTTTTTTTTTTAGTGTTTTCCACACAGCTCCTATAGTTTTTAAGATAATTTATTAAAATTTTTACGCTAGATTACCTATGATGGTCCACAAATTTTGACATATGTAAACGATTTGAAAACGTACATGGTGATATTTTTTCGGGGGTCAGGCCCTCTTTTATCGTCCAGAACTTTTTTGTAGTGCGCCACTGACTGCTGATTTGTCAAAATTTGGATTCCATGTTCAATTTAGAAACTTTCTTATCTCTTGCATTTTTATCGTAGCTGTAACAGTTATCGAGTAATTTGAAAAAGTCTATGGAAGAATATTTTATTAAAAAAAAAAAATTTCATCAAAACTTTCACTAAAAACAATTATTGTCAAACGAAAGTTCATTAATCTAAATTGTCAGAGGTTACATACTTACAGTACAACTTTTGCCACTAATTATTTTTTTGTAGCATTTTAAAGACTTTTAATAACTAAGTAAAATAATTAAGAAATAATAATAAACCAAGGTCTACATCATGGCGACGAACAACGCAGAGTGAATTTTTGACGTTAGATCCTTAACACATTAGAAAATAATAGAACTTTCTTATCCAACGTATTATGGACTGATGAATCTTGCTTCACCCAACGTGGGATAGTAAATTTCAAAAGTCAACATATTTGGGTAGAGCAAAATCCACGTGCTATTAGGCCAAGAAAATTCCAAAATGAGTTTAGCTTTAACGTATGGGTAGGCATTTTTGAAAATCGTTTATTTGAACCATATTTTTTGCCAGAAAGGGTCAGTTCGCAAAACTTCTTACAGTTTCTAGAAACCGAGCATCCTAATATGTGGGAAGATGTCCCTCTAAATTTAAGACAGCAAGCTTGGTTCCTGTTGGATTGCTGCCCAGCTCACTTTGAAAAAAATGTAAGAGCTTGGTTAGACGACAATTATCCAGAGAGGTGAATTGGACGTGGAGGTCCACGTCCAGATATAACACCAGTGGATTTTTTTGTGGGCCTTTTTTAAAGAAAAAGTGTATGCCACTCCTGTTCAAGATGTTGACGATCTTAGAGGGCGTATAAGGCATGCTTGCGAAGACATAAGAGTTCATCACTTAAGTTTCAGCAAGAAGGTCTATTGAAACGCGATGCCGATTATGTATCCAACAAAATGGATTATATTTTGAAAATTTTAATTTGAAAATAAAATTATTTCGGGTTGTTTGTAAAGTTATTTGTATTTGCCTTGGTTTATTATTAGTTCTTAATTATTTTACTTAATTATTAAGTCTCTGAAATGCTATAAAAAATAAATAATTAGTGGCAAAAGTTGTACTGTAAGTATGTAACCTTTAATAATTTAGATTAATGAACTTTCGTTTGACAATAATTATTGTTTTTAGTGAAAATTTTCATAAAAATATTTTTTTTAATAACATATTCTTTCAGAGATTTCTTCAAATTACTCGACAACTGTTATAACTACGATAAAAATGCAAGAGACGAAAAAGTTTCTAAATTGAACATGGAATCGAAATTTGGGCAAATGAGCAGTCAGTGGCGCACCACAAAAAAGTTCTGGACGATAAAAGGAGGCCTGACCCCCGAAAAAATATCACCCTGTACATTTTCAAATCGTTTACATGTCAAAATGTGTGGACCATCATAGGTAATCTACCGTAAAAATTTGAATAAATTATCTTAAAAACTATAGGAGCTGTGTGGAAAACACTAAAAAAAAACCAAAACTTTGACACCCTGTATCTCAAAAACGAAGCGATTCCCGACATATGTTTATATGACAAACTTAACTTAAAATCAGGTGTTCTATCGAATGCCAGAGTCCTGCTAGTATAAACTGACTCACCCTGTATATAATATATAAAAGTATAGGTGTATTGTACGAACCTAGTCGTTGATATATCTACTATTGTAGTAACGTTGTTGTGTTATTGGTTAACAGTTTAAAGTTGTGTTCAAGGATTATTGTAAAGAATTAATATAGGTGTTGTTTTTGGGTGAAAGTGTGTATCATTTTCCTTGGACTACTCGGCAAATCCTAACAAGTGGTGTCAGAAGTGACGGAGCAACATTTCAATAATGAGATAAGAAGATTGGTTACACCCCCTACGCAACCACCAAAATGTATGAGCCAGGTTGAAAAACAATTAAAAATATTACAGGAAGAAATTGGGAAAAAAAAATTCATCGACAGTTAAGGTAAGCGATGAACCATTGGTAACTTGGGAAAATGTGCCCGATTATGACTCTTCAAAAAAGAATGTTTCTATTCATGGATAGTCTGAGACATTTTTGAAACCTGTTTTATTGTTACTATTTCTCATATTTGCTTTTCACTACTCTGTTTCCTGTTAGTTAACAGATAATAGGTATTTGACAGCAGTTGGGCAGTACAGCCTTGTATTATTGTAGATGTCTACTTTGATAATAATTATAAAAACAGAAAAAGTGGTTTTTCTATATTTTTTGTAAAACTTAGACTTAGAGACTAGTAGATAGGTCTTTCAAGTTTTTGTAGAAAATTGCTAAAATGCCATCATGTAGTATAGAAACATGAGAAAAATAAATTGGTATTTTTATTTTTGATCCTCTCTTATAAGTACCTACTTATATTAGACATTTTTATATTGTTTGCAATATTTTCTACATTAATAAAAGTACCTATATTTTGTCTCATATGAATTATTTCCATAATATGGTTATATTTGGAAATTTATTATTACCATAAAAGTTCCACAGTATGGGAGTAACCGGAGCAAATTACAACAGGGACAATAATCACAAAAAAAAAAGGTACAAAGAAAATCAGGGTAAAATTTTCTTTTTATTGTTTATACAGGGTGTCCAGTAAAAATGTGACATAGGTTGGAATCAGTTACGACTGAGTTGGTACTAAATCAAATATCCAGAAGTCTGGTATTGAAAGTTAAGTAGCTGGCTACGGCCAGGATGAGATAAAAGGAACTGGTTACGACCAGGGTGTCTGAGTATGGCCAGAATCAAGTATCTGCATACTATCAGAATAAAGTTTGGACTAGTTACGACTAGATGTGTGGAAAAGAAAATATAAGTATATACGAATAATAAGTACCATAAGATGTTGAAAATAAAAATTGGAATCACTAGAATTCTAGTGAAAGAAAAAAATTTTTTTTACAATGTGTAGTTAAACCAAAAGAGGGGGAGGGGGAAGTGTATACACTATGTCACGCTAATAAAAATTTTCTTTTCTGGTAAATATAGGTTGACCGTCGTGTCCTCAGGTGATGAACTCTAAGTTTTGGGGACAAAACGGAACCAGGATGGCCGACTGTTAGGAACAACTTGTATCCAGCGCCTGGCTGAGGCAGGAATGTAAGTAAAAAGCGGCCGGGTCTCTAAAAACCACGGCCTACCGAGTTAGACAGAAAAACTATTGTTAGGATTCGCACTCGAGTCATATATAAAAGTATAGGTGTATTGTACGAACCTAGACGTTGATATATCTATTATTGTAGTAACGTTGTTGTGTTATTGATTAACAGTTTCAAGTTGTGTTCAAGGGTTATTGTAAAGAATTAATATAGGTGTTGTTTTGGGTGAAAGTGTATATCATTTTCCTTGGACTACTCGGCAAATCCTAACATTTCCATTAGTAATAAATGTAGTACTGAAAAACAAATGAATAATACTGTCAAAATTCTATATATCTGACTTGTGTTCGTAACCTGTTCATAGTGGTTTGCAAATTTTTTTGTAAATAATACAAAATATGTCACGATTCTTATACCAAATATGGTATATATTATGAAAACTGCACAGTTCTTATTTAAATGAAAAGGGTGCAATATTTGAGTATTTCTTACCCACTATTGATAACATTGAATTAAAACTAATACTAACTCTTAAACAATATCCTAGTAGTTACACAATATAATTAACAAATTTGTTCACTTAATATTTAGTGGAATTAAAATTATTTAAAGGTCAATATAAATAGTGAATTTTGTGAGTATTATTCATTTATTTTTCAAGCCCCTTTATAATATGAATTTTTTTCTTGCTTTATATAAAAACCCGTTTATCTCACTAGGAATGATTTTAAGTATAGTAAAACATCTTACATAAACAAGTTCTCATTTTCCTCCTAAATTCAAAAATTCTTGCACGCATTATTAAGTTTGAATTTGAAAAAATTGTGTTTTAATAATTCTGGATTTCGACTTTGAACTGATTTCTTTTATATTATAAAAAATACCCCTTGAAGGGTATTTTGCTGTTATTACAATCTGATCAGAGAGAGAGCAATGAGTAATTTGGTTCTATCCTAATTTAACTAAAGCTCAAAATCTTAGAGATAAGGTCTTACTCACTAGTGTACCTTAGGGTCTGGTAACTTAATTAGGCTAAAACTTGCTACAAATTTTCTGAAGAATTATTGTTTCTACAGTGTAGATGCGTATAGTGATTATACATCCCGAATATAGGACCTGTACCTTTATGGTAGATTCTTTGTTTTATTGAACATGGATTTAATCCGAACCATTCTATTATTTTTGTAAAAACATTTATATATTTATTTTATAGTCGACTGTCATCATAATGCTGTCATTATGAAAGTCAAAATCGTTAAGAATCTGACACTTTCTAGCACCCGTGCTGTAATGTGAAAGAATCGTGCCATAAAATCCACTTTATGGCACAATGCTATAGTAACCATATGCGAACATTCTACGATTGCACAAATTTAAGTTTTTAAAACTTAAATTGTCTGTTAAAACCACAGTTCGACTATAAAATAGCGTATGAAATTCGTTTATAATGCTCGATTATGGCATTCGTGAAGTGTTAGCGCATTCGCTTCGCTCATGCGCCAAAATTCACTCATGCCATAATCTGCTGCATTATAAACTAATTTCATAATATACTATTATAGTCGACTGTCATCATAATGCTGTCATTATGAAAGTCAAAATCGTTAATAATCTGACACTTTCTAGCACCCGTGCTGTAATGTGAAAGAATCGTGCCATAAAATCCACTTTATGGCACAATGCTATAGTAACCATATGCGAACATTCTACGATTGCACAAATTTAAGTTTTTAAAACTTAAATTGTCTGTTAAAACCACAGTTCGACTATAAAATAGCGTATGAAATTCGTTTATAATGCTCGATTATGGCATTCGTGAAGTGTTAGCGCATTCGCTTCGCTCATGCGCCAAAATTCACTCATGCCATAATCTGCTGCATTATAAACTAATTTCATAATATACTAATATTAATAGCATTAGTGCATTTATGCATTCATTATATTATGTACTATTTTACTATGTGAAATTGTGACATAAATGTACTGATGTATATGAAGTCAATAAAGCTCTATCTATATACCTACCTATTATTATTATTATTATTATTATCATTATCACTATCACTATCACTATCACTATCACTATCACTATCACTATCACTATCACTATCACTATCACTATCAGTATCAGTATCAGTATCAGTATCACTCTCACTCTCACTCTCACTCTCACAATCACTATCACTATCACTATCATTATCATTATCATTATTATTAATATATTATTATTATTTGGTTCTCCATATACGCTTCAACTAAGGTCGTCGCGCCTAACCCTGAATTCACCTATATTTGTCTGGGATTTATTTCGGCATAGGTACCTATATAACATTAATATTCTTAGTGGATTCATTATATTTTCTTTTCGGATTACACTACCTATAAAATAATAAGAACAAGCAACCAGAAGTATTCAAAATAAAATATTGAAAGTATAATATCAAGCCAAACTTCTAAAGTTGGGCCAAAAAATTACTGTATAATATACGAGTACAATAAAAATAAAAACAAATTAACCAAATTTCATCAGTTCTATTTTTAGTTTGATATAAAATTCTATAATACTACAAAAAATACAAATTATATCTAAATAAAGAAATTATAATGAAATTTAAAAGAAATTAAACTAGATTTGCACTTAACGTTTCCAGTCGATCCTCGTCTTGTCATCAGTAGAAGTTTTTATTTTATTTTAAATACTACTAACTGGCTTCCTGTATTTTATTATTTTGGTACTGTAATCACAAAAAAAAACTACAATGAATCACACAGCTGCACCGCAAGTAAGTTACCGACATTTAAGTTTTTTTTAAAAAATATAAAAATATTATGTTTTGTATTTTCCTATATTTTGTTCGTTGTTGATCAAACCTGGTTTGTCCGTTTTCCTTTCTTGGGTTTTTTCAATCAGAATTTATTGCATGCTACTGTAATAACCACTTACATACTTTCTAAAATCTGTTTCTGCTTATAATATATTTGCAAGTCAAAGATCCATCCTGTATAAAGGGAAAACAATGGTATCACGAGCAAATATTTTTATTTCGTAGTGGTAGAAGAATCCATTAAGTATCCACAGTTTTGCCATTAAGCTATCCCCTCCTTAGATATGAAATAAGTTTCAGTGACATAATTATTAATTTATATTACTTTGGATAATCCTCAAGCTCTAGGGCCCTAAAAGGATCCCTGAATACCAGAATCATCTCCTGCATACTTGAGTGAAATCCATTTATTTACGGTATGTGTTGTAACTGATCTGCGGCAACCTAGCGGAATACCGAGGATTATGCTAAGGATTTAAGTTTAAGCTCGTGCCATGATTTATTTTGAATATTAGAAGGTAAATAAAACTCAGTCCCTTGATTGAAAATTCATTTTACAAACTATTCATATTATGCGTCATAAATAATACATATTTTTTTTACTAAAAACGCAGATATTATAGTATCCATGGTAATAATAATTTTTCTGAAACAGAACGTTCGAATTAACATTTTTATTTTAGTTTTTGATTGTTTTAGTTTATTAGTAGTTTGTTTGTTAGAAAACAGCAAATTATTAAATACTGAATAAGAATCTGAATTTATTTTATTACGCAACAGACACAAATTTAATTATTCCTTCATATTTGATTAACCATTATATTTCTGTTCTGTTCTCATTATGTCAATATAGTTCTGCAGTACATAATAATACATATTTTAAAACATTATGGTTCAAATTATATTGGTTTAAAATATATCTACAGCATTCTACTCGTGCCATATTGTGACTGAAGTTCGGAAAATGCCTGAATCACCTTCAACATCGCGAATCGATCGACGAGCGGAATGTTGTTCAAAATATACAATATGTAGTAGGTACATACAATTGATCCATTACCATAGTTCTTGCTCTATTTCTTTTTTCTCCGACATTTTTACTGATCACTGTTCTTCTATTGGTTTTTATATTTAATGTTAGAATAGTATATTAAACAACGACTAATTTTATCGCACGCGTCCAGGTCTAGAAAACAAGCCGCAAAGCGGCAAGTTCTCTAAAGGACAAGTGCGATAAACGTCTTATGAAATACTATTTTTTCTATTTTTCACATTTTATACCTATGAAAACAGAGAAAACTCGGCAGAAAATTTTATTCCCGTATAGGGATTTTTATACATATTCTGGGTCAGTGAGTGTCATTGACGTCTATCAACTTTTCTTTGCTTGAAAATGTAGTTAGGTTATGATTTATATACCATTTGACATAAAGTAACCATATAGTTACTTTATGCCAAGGATTGTTAACTGTTTACAGGATTGCTCGATCGCTCAATTTTGTCATCCGCCTTTGTGACGTTAGCGAAGATATATGTAATCAAATTGTCAAAATATACCTATTTTGTGTTTATTATATTTCACATTTGCAAGAGAATTTTCGTATTTGAATGATTATTAATATTATTATTTATTAAAGTTTGTAATAACAGTATAAAGTATACCTATTTCTACAAGTTCGAGATCTGTGGATCTTTGATGACGTCACAATTATGGATTACATTGTAGTATAGGAATCGAGCAATCCTGTAAACAGTTAACAATCCTTGACTTTATGCATTTGTATACCATTACCATAGCAACTATAGCACACCATACAAAAGAAAGGATAAGGTAGGTAAATTTGTTGCTACCAACATTTAAAAACAAAATGTTGAGTGTCGAAAAGTGTTTCTTTTCGTCACGCAATTGGGTTTCATAATGACTCGTTATAGATGCAATATAGAAAAATTATATTTATTAGTGCCTACGTTATATTTATTGTTGTTATATATTCCCAGTAATTTAGTTGTACCTGGTTGTGGCCCTATTCTATTAAATACAAGAAAAAAACTACTATAATAATTGTACTATATTTACTATAATATACTACTTATTTTTGTAAATTATTGGATATTTGTATCTGTTGGGCAATAAATCTATTATTATTATTAATTATATCTTATAGTCATTTATAATATTACTGCATAAAGTTAATGGTGAAATTCTTTTGTTTAAAATATATCTTCTAGAAACGGTGCCGTGCAGTGTATACCATTACGAGTGTATATTGTAATTATTTCTTTCTTCGGTAGTATGAGTCTTTTGTATTCGACTTTTTACCACAAAAGATAAATTTTTACTAAGATTGGGGTAATTCAGAACATTTTGTAAAAGGTAAGCGATACTACTTATATATAGAATTGGCTTCCTTATTATTTTACAAAATTATTGCTTCGAAACAGTTGCCATGAAATAATAATTAATCTAACACGACATACAAACATTCCATCATTATTTTTTTTTCTAATTATACTTGAATTAAATAAGTTAATATTATACGTAAAATGATGAATAAGATAAATAGAGATAATTTCAGCCATATGACAAATATATTGGAAAACAGTATGAATCAAAGGATACCGTTTTTGAGTAATAGTCAAATATTTTGAAAAAAACGCTCAACATGATGTTTTAAAGGGAACATCTTTTGACGTATTATGACGGATTTATCTATTTAGGTACTTGGAACTAGTGAAAGGATAATTCATTATCTACAGCACCTGGGTCTCACCTAAGCAGCCAACCAAACTATTTATGCGAAACAGATGGTGATAATTTTGATAATGATGGTTTGATAATGAAGGAGATTTTCATCAAAATGGCTATGGAAAGCCAATGTTCTGCTAGTATGGACGAATCAGCGGAGTAATCATAAAGTACGTATCAGGCTGTTTCATGTTCTTGTTCACAGTCTCTTTAGATGGATGTTTCACTTACTCTCTGTCAATCCGTTGGTTCATACTGACTTAAAAGTTATTTTATGGTTTCGTAGTGTTAGGAATAGTTGTCTATTTTCTGTTTAGATTTTAATTTCTTTGTCAATAATGTTTGTGAGAATAATGTCTCTAGCAGCCATTGTCCATAATCTCTCGAAAATATTCCATAGCCGGCCTCTTCCTTCATCACCAAATAATTATTAATCAATATGTATCATCAACTGACAGTCTAAAGTAATTATTAATTGCTAGGTATCATCCCCACTTCCATACAATTCAATGGTTCGTACCTATTAAAAAATGGCGTAAGCGAGCAATTGAAATAAAAAAATACTTACATATATTTTCACGTTTGAAAGACCTTTCAAACACTGTATCACGTGACCACTGTCTTTAATTAACACCATAAAGGAGTGACCCTGTAGGGGAAATAATTTAGCTATCTATTAAAATAATCTATTTTGAAAAATGGAAGGTGGCGGTTTCCGGGCTTTTTTACAATTTTTATAAAGGTTATTGAGAATGATATCTGTAAAATTAAATACATCTTGGAGTAAAAATATTAAAATATTATAAACCTTAGGAATGTAGACCTTGATAAAGCGATCCAGCTGTTTATTTAGAAACTTTTCACAACGATATCTTAAGGAAGAGATAACGATGAAACGTAGCTATGGTTCTACATGCAGGGGAGAAAATTAGATAGAACCAACATTAAAAACTTTCGTAGTTAATTTTATGTGATTTTATTATTGCGGCGACAACGACCATAACCGTAAATTAATACTCATCCAACCCAAATTATTCTTGAATATTTTTAGTAATTGTGATTGTCTTAATTAGTCAATACTCTGTTGTAGTTTGACAGAGGTATTAAACCATTTGCTAGTTTTAAAATGATACTAGCAAATTATTTAGTTAAACAGGAAGTTATAAAAAAATTATAACAAACCATGATAATAGGTGTTCCCATCGAAATTTCCTTGAATAAAAAACGGTCCAACAAAATGGTTGCCCAAAATTCCGGCCCAACCATTCAATTTCTGAGGAGTCAGCATGAAATGAAATTCCCTGAATGAGGATTAATCACTCCTTAAATGAGGATTAATCACTGCAATAACGACAATGGTGTCTATTCACTTCGCCATTCAACTGAAATGTACATTCGTCTGAAAAACACGTATTGTAGAGAAGATTTGGGTTCAGTAGAAGTTGCTCACTAAAATATTCGCAAAATTGGCTACGACGATCAAAATCATCTTCATGTAACTCTTGAACCAACATTATCTTAAATTAATGAAACGTGCATTTTTTTTAAAATTCGATGAACATTTGGACTGAATACGCCAGAAGCTTGAGACACCGCTTTGATCGACTGATTATTGTCCATCTGCAAGTAACCGAAAACTGCCACTTCAACTACTTAATTTAGAACTGGGCGATTTACTTCGCGTTTCTTGTTTAGAAGCGAACCCGTTGCAACAAACTGATCCATCAGTTGTTTAACGTACTGATGGCTTACATTTTTTTTCGGAATGATTAGCATTAAAAATTCGTGCTGTAGCTTTAGCCCAATCGTGATTTTGGTACCAAATTGCAACAATTTCTACTCTTTCTGCAATAGAATAAACCATTTCGAAAACAAGTTTACACTTTCAACAACAGACTGAAACTAACGATTTGGTGGTCGCAAGCAAAAACCAGCGGTGACTTTTTTTGTTATTTGAGCAGAGATAAGGTTTCAATTCGTCTAAAAAATAGATATATACATAGTATATATCTATTGCATAATAGATAAAAGGTCAAATCTCAACCGATTCCCAAAAATGATTCACCAATATATTCGCAATGGAAAGGGCTTTAAAATAATGAAATGAAATGTGTTAGAAGTAGGGTAGTTTAATTTGAAATTTTAAAGTTGGGTTTGCTAGGGGTTAGGGGGATGAACATATCAAGTTGGCTTGACTGTCAATAGTGCCCCACCCAAGAACAGAAATCGACGAGTCTCGGCGAATTCTAATTTTTTTTTCTTAATATAATCTAATCTAATCAATTTTAATTGTACATAATAACTGCACAATAACAATTTCGTATAAACACATTTTAAACCCCAGTGAGGTAAGGAGAAATTCTTTTTTGTCTCGCATGCGATGGAGTAGCGGGATAATTGTGTAAAGTTCTTTCATTAATTTAGTGATAAATAAATCGCAGTGACTTTATCCTAACATAGCAGAGCGTTTAACTAAGGTTTATTGCAATTTAGTACGAACGGTCACGCCGTGTTTTAACAGTCTTACACAACACACCATCTAACTAAGGCCCCTCACATCACGCGAATTGTCGATTACAGATAAAACTTAAATTTGGACAAGCACGCATCATTTACATAATGTAGAGCAAAAAGCGTCTCTAACAGCTAGTTATTTGGGCACATGAATTTCTTAATTATATCAACAAATACGTCAAATGTAAATGACAATATAAATGAGTTATTATATAACTCCATATTGTGAATTTTAAAATATTGTATAACTCCATACTGTGAATTGTAAATGCATTTATTGAAATAAATATCAAAAATTATATACCTGTCTACAGCACATCTTGGAAACAAAGTATAGAAGTTACCAGATTCTGCTGCAAATGCATAAAACGGAGGCCTTAGGAATCATTGGTATGTACATTGCCATCACTTGGCCTCAGTTGACCAATATTATGACCGAAACTCACTCTTTCTTGCATTGAATATATCTAGAAAATGAGTAATATCTCTAGGAAATACATTGAAAATGTTTTTTGCAGTAGAAGATATTCTTTTGAACATATTGTCTCGGTTAGTATGATAAATAAATCCTTCAGTCTTTTCACCAGTGTACTAAATTTTGAAAATATTTTCTGATTAAGTAAATATATCGTAGATAGTGCAAAATAAATATTTATAGACAGTCGTGGATGTTACAAATTTTCGCTCCTCTGCAGTTTAGTGTTAGTTTATGGTAAAGTGAAAGATCTCCCCATGGAGTATAACTAAAACAAGACTACTTACACTCTTACGCTACGATAGGCCAACATATTTACAGGGAAAGTATCTGTTGAGCACTAAGAAATTTTACACTGAGAAGAGGATTTAATTGAGATAAATGAAAATTTTCACCACCGATTAAATTAGTTATTTGTATTTGGCGAATTAAAGATCTAATTGGCATTAACATAAGATTTATTTCAATGGGAATATTAAATATTTAATATTATCTAATAAATCTAATTGCCAAGGAGAAAAACATTTAATCTGCTGAATTAATGGAAATAGATAGTGACTTCGATGAATAGTGATAAATTAGAAGCGCTTGGAAAAAAAATATTATGTTAAACTCGTACAAAGAAATAATTTACTTAACAAATTAATTTCTTCAAATCAACTCAAAATTCATGTTGATCATAAGACGATTGGTTTAAGAAATAAATTGAAGTATTAAAAACATAATGCAAGAGCGAAATGGAAACAAAAATATTCTAAATCACATCTTTAACAATGTAACAAATATATAGCCTATCTATGTATAGTTCTTCAGAGTACTTCCATATTACAGCGATACAGAACCTCAGAAGTCTAAAAGCACTGCCGAGTTGAATAGAATAACGATTATGCAATATCATTATGCAATCTCTAACAGCCAATCAAATTGCTCAGCACTGTTCGGGATTCAAACATCTTATCACTTAATACAGAACCTGAAAGTAATAGAACAAAAATTCTAACTAATATTTTAATGAGGCAACCATAATATTTTAATAAGTAAAATGACCACATACCTCAGTGGTCCAAGAATATGTATTTACATAAGACGAGCTGTATTTAATTTAGGGTGAATTTTTAATCACAATATTAATTATACCAAATAATAGACAGAAGGGATGATTCTGGTAAAATAAATTTTATCAATTAGAAAGTTAAATTATTGTTTCGCAGCCAGCTTGTAATATTTTGTTCTGGACCTATAAATTGGTTTTGATCAAATTGACTAAAACAAAACAATTTACATATTGTGAGAGATTCGGTATCACAACGGCTCCTCAACAACTTTCATAAATAGATTTATGCCCCTAAGGCACACTCCTCCTATATTTTTCTAAGGACTTGGATATAAAGTTATGAATAATGATAATAACTGAATACAAATATCAGTTATTATATAGGTATTGAACCTAAAACATCTGTGGCGAAGTGGTTCAATATCATAAAACATGTATTATTACCTCGAGGGACGAAATATGCTCAACCAGGACTTCTTCCAGGAAAGTAATTTTATTTCCGTCCAGATTATTAAAAAGCCATTAGCCTCCACACAAAAGCAATTTGAAAGGATAACAAAATTGTGTTTTATTTTTACCTCATCTGCTTTCCGTAACCACAAAACATACTAATGGCTAGAAAATAGCAAACATAAAGATAAATCGAATAAACCCACCAACAAATAAGCTCAAGAGGACCACCGATGTGATTTTGTACAAGTATAAATAGGTACCTAACCGCAGAATGTTTTCTAATATTATCTAAGGGATATTGATATATGTTTAAAATTATAGGCAAAAGTAAATATATAATTATTATATTATATACTTATATGATTTTATTTATATAATTGATTCATGTTTTATGTTTTAAGATTTTTATAAAACCCTAAGGGATTACTCCAACTATTTGAAATAAAAGAAGCCGAATCTACTTAAAAAAATACTAAAGAGCCTCAGTATTATAAAAACTAATATTGCCTTTTAACAATACGGTTTTTGTTAGTAGTGGTCAGAAACACACCGTAGTGTCGTCTTTGGGTCTTTGCTACTATCTGTCTGACAATTGTTGTCAAATTGACAGACAGATAACGACTTGCTTTTCCGCAGACGTCATTATAGCATTGACCTATATTGTCTTTGAGGAAGACAATCAAGACAATCCTACTTATTTATTTGCAGGAGACGCCGAAAATAACTACACCACGGGCGATGTGCTCTTACTGGCATTGCATTACTTCGGCATCTCCATAGGAGTCGCTATAATTGTTATTAAATAAATAATAAATACGGTTTTTGTCTTATCATTTCGGTCATGTGTCAAACACATCCTCCAAAATTTCAATTATGAACTGCGGGCATTTTGAACATATAATCAACTGACATGAATGTAATTTGAAACTATTGAAATTGACGTATTTCGACATTTTTGACAGAAATCTTCAATTCACAAAATAATCACAAGCTTTGGTTTCATGTGCTAAAGCTTGTTTCGTAATGGATATGTTAATGAATTGATGTCAAGAAATATTTATGTTGTACTTATAGACACAAGACTGAGGGAAAAGATTAGTAATTATAATTAATACCTTTAAAATAGACAGTTCTTATAACATTTTCAGGTAAACTTAGGGGCGTAGCTAAGGTGGGGCAGGGTGGGGCGCTTGCCCCCCCCCCCCTAGCTCACGTAGTCAAGCGAAAAATATACGAAAATTTATCTTGAAGGGAGTTGGAACCTTTGGTGTGAAGGTATCACTGACGTAGTTTTCCACATAACACCAAAACACTATACTGCACTCGACGAGCATTTCGCCAACCAAGTGGTATCATCTGGAGATGATTAAAACATCACTTCAATATTTAATTTCAAAATTGGCGCGCACCGACCGTGTTCGCGACACAGACACGCAACGCCGCTAGAGATACTACGCCGCTCGTGCCGCTCGCCCTTCTGGCTCATTCCAGCTCGCATACAAAATCCATTCATTTGGTCGGTCAGTGTCTTGAGTTAAGTTTGTAATTTCAATTGCACGGACAACTCAAAAATAAATTTGAAAAAGAGGTTTTGTCAAGGTTTGGCCAAAACCCTCGTAGGTTACTGCTGAAATAAGTTTTAGTAGGTTTGTCGACATGTTGACAGTTTCAAATAAAACCACTTTTTAATACCTAAGTTTTCTGAATACTTCATAACGATTTCTTTGCTTTTGCCCCTCCCTGAATGAATTCCTAGCTACGCCCCTAGGTACTATAACTAAACTAATATTTTAGATATAAATAAATTATTTAGAAGACATTGTTTTCCTTGTATATAATAAACCTTTATTTCAATTTTATTTAGTAATCATAAATCAATTGCTTTTTAATGTTGCTAAGTCTTCACTAAAAAAAAACGAATAATGTCAATATTGCATTAAGAAAGCTAACCTGATTCACATAACCTAGTCATTATTATAATAAACTAAACTCTAGTTCTAGTATAATAAACTTCACCTTCTGACACTAGTTGTCGGTACACCAAAACGTCTCAATTATTAATCTAGTTAATAGACAAGAACTTCATTTTGTAATTTTTATATCTAATCATGGAGTCATAATTTTTACAACTTTTCGTTTCCCTTCATGCCACATTGATTTCAATTATTATCCGATATTAAATAAATTATTGCTTAAATTAAATATGCTTAATATGAGTACTTATTTGTACTCGTGTAAATATAAAAATAGATGACCCATATTCGCCATAAAGTTCAAAACATAACATAATGTATAAGTTTTCTGGTAAGTAAATAATAAGCAACATTGAATATAGCACAACATTAACATTCCAATATTTCACAGTTCACTTCATTTAATTTTACTATAAGATTACGGTTAGTTTACATGAACAGCAGATTTGGTAACTGATACCATATTATTATTACACATATTAAATTATGTGAACTAATTACAATTTTGCTCTTAGTTAAAGTTTGGACACAATTATTATAAAATAAAATATCAAAGCAAATGGTGATTTGATCATAGTTACCTAAAGAAAACATTGAAATATTATAATATTTTGGTTAAAATAGCTTTGCATACAAAATAAATAACAAAATTATATATGTCAAAGTGAGTGAGGAAACCATAGAGCTGATTCAGCTAGACATTTATTTCCCTATATTCAAATGTAGCATTTGACAAAATAAACCAAATACTAGGTTGCAATGGACCTAATTTAATTTGGGATTTGGCGTCCTTTAAATTAGGTAAAAAATTTAGCTCTGGCTGAACTCTACTACTCTACTAAAAAGGTGTTTTCTAGGTTGGATACTAGTGGGTATCATATACATAATGTAGAAATTTAATTAATCTTCGTTACAAAGTATAACTACCAAACCTTTCTCTGAGTGCAGAATCATTGTAATATGTGCTTCCACAATGTTGCACGAATGAAGACGGAAAATATTGCAATACTTACTTATTAAATATTATATACAGGGTGAATCGCGATTCTTGCTATGTATTGGTATCCTTGTTATTTGAAGAGATACGAAGTTGGTTAAATTAAAGAATAGTTGAGCAATTACCAGCACTCAATAGTGGTCCCGGAAAAGTATTGACAAAACGAGCGGTTCTCAAAATATTTAGCAAAACAGTAAATTTCCAAAAAACTTAAATTAGCTCTAGCTCCGTTATAGAAATTTTCAAATAAAAAATTGTTTTGTATATATGTACATGCATAATTATCTGTGTTTTAATGCAACCAGAATTTTTTTTTCGCCTACTATATTCTAATATATGAATATCATCTTTTGTTTTTCTTATGGACGCCATATTAGAATTTGACATGGTTAAATAGAGAAGAAATCAAGGAATCCGGCGATGTGTCACACTTAGGGTTTTTAATGTAATTAAGGTCTATAATTAGTTGTTTAATTTTTATTAATCATAACATTGAGCATCAATAAACAAAATAACATAAACTCATAAAACAATTCAATAGAGTGTAACAAACTGACAAATTACTTTAAATGGATTTAAATATTCAAATTACCATGTCTACCATTATTTTGTAGACAGTTGTTGCAGCGACTGGAGACACCATCAACATCCTTCCTAATTTGTCTCAGTGGCAATGATGTAATTTCCCAACGAACTGCATCTTCCAATTCCTCTATTAGCTCGTAAACTGTGTTGTAGATTTAAAAAATCGAAAGGTGTGAGGTCGGGTGATCTTGCTGGCCACAACACTGGTCCGTTGTTGCCTATCCATCTCCCTGGAAATCTTTGGTTTAGATGTTCTCTTACAACCTGAGTGTTGTGGGCGGGAGCACCATCTTGTTGGAACCATCGTATCTTTTTCAGTTATGCTAGAGGTAACTCGTCAAGTGCATCTTCAATGTCATTTTGAAGGAGGTCTAAATATCCTTGTCCGTTCAAATTATGATTAAAAATAATTACACCAATCAATTGATTGTCAATTAGACCGCACCACACATTAAAAGCGAATTTAATTTAGGGTCAGACTTCTTGAAGAATTCTCTTGAAGATTTTCCTGACACCATAGTACCTCATTGATTCTATTGAAAATTCCACAATTAGTAAATATAGACTCATCCGTCCAAAAAATTGACCGCTGGAAGTTTCTGTCAATTGTGAAATTTTCAATAGGCACAATGAGGTACTATGGCTTCAGAAGAATTCCCATCTTCTTCAAGTTCGTCAATCTTAAATTTGGTTTTAATGTGTGGTGTGGTCAAATTGACAATAACTTTAGTGGTTTAATTGTTTTTAACCATAATTTGAACGGACAGAGATATTTATACCTCCTCCAAAATGAAATTGAAGAAGCTCCACTTGACGAGTTACCTCTAGCACAACTGAGAAAGATACGATGGTTCCAACAAGATGATGCTCCCGCCCACAACACTGAGGTTGTAAGAGAGCATCTAAACCAAAGATTTCCAGGGAGATGGATGAGCAAAAATTTTCCAGTGTTGTGGCCAGAAGAATCACTCGACCTCTCAAGTCTACATCACACCTCTTAATTTTTTCCTGTAGGGGTATCTAAAAGAAAAAAATCTACAACACAGTTTATGAGTCAAGAGAGGAATTGAAAGAGGGAGTTCGTTTGGAAATTACATTGCCACTGAGATAAATTAGGAGGGCTGTTGATGGTGTCTCCAGCCGCTGCAACAGCTACCTACAAAATAATGGTAGACAATTTAAATATTTAAATTAATTTAAAGTTATTTGTCAGTTTGTTACAGTTACAAAATTCAACTGTTTTATTCATTTATGTTTATTGTTGTGCAGTTCGTTGGGAAATGACATAATTGCCACTGAGACAAATTAGGAAGGATGTTGATGGTGTCTCCAGTCGCTGCAACAACTGTCTACAAAATAATGGTAGACATGGTAATTTGAATATTTAAATCCATTTAAAGTAATTTGTCAGTTTGTTACACTCTATTGAATTGTTTTATGAGTTTATGTTATGTTGTTTATTGATGCTCAATGTTATGATTAATAAAAATTAAACAACTAATAATAGACCTTAATTACATTCAAAACCCTATCTAACCTCGTCAAATTCTAATATGGCGTCCATAAGAAAAACAAAAGATGATATTCATATATCAGAATCTAGTAGGCAAAAAAAAATCTGGTTGCATTAAAATAAAGATATTTATGCATGTATGTACGAAATAAATTTTTATTTGAAAATTTCTGTAATTAACGGAACTAGTGCTAATTTAAGTTTTTTTGAAATTTATTGTTTTCCTAAATATTTTGAGACCCGCTGGTTTTTTCAACAATTTTCTGATATCACTATTTAGTCCTAGTAATTGCTCAACTTTTCTCTAATTTAACCAACTTCGTATCTCTTCAAATAACAAAGATACCAATACATAGCAAGACTCGTGATTCACCCTATACTTCGTGAATCAGGACACCCTTCTAAACAATTTTTGGTAAGTGCGATTCCAATGAATTTTTATATATATATTAGCCTCCTATAGATGTACTTGTTGAAGCTATTACGATGGTCCAGCTGCTAATCCTCAGCCTTCTACGATTTTTTATGCAATCAATTTTTTCGAAAATTACTTTAGGGATTTTTTTATTAAAAAATTGACATCGTGGCATTCTTCAGCATCACTTAAAACCCCTGTGGCCCAAATTTCTTCAATTTGTATCGAAGAATAATTCTTTTATAGAGCCTTAAATGTTTCAAGTTTATTGAATTTGGGTTTCGCTTAAAAGATGTAGCAGCCATTGGAAACTCTAATAATTATTGTTAATCTAGAATATTGTTCTTTTACTTACCTCACAAATTAATAATAACGTTAAAACACACTTTATAGTAGTCCCCTATATCCCTCAATCCCTAAAGTAATTTGAAAAAAATCGTAGTAGGCTGAGGATTAGCAGCTGGACCATCGCAATAGGTTCAACAAGTATATCTAGGATGCTAATATATACAAAAAAAAATCATTGGAATGGCGCTTACCAATAATTTTTTAGAAGGGTGTCCTGGTTAATGGGCCACAAAACATTGTTGGTAAGCGCGATTCCAATGATTTTTTTTTGTATATAGCATCATAGATATACTTGTTGAACCTATTACGATGATCCAACTGCTAATGCTCAGCCTACTACGATTTTTTTTAATCAATTTTTTTTTAAGTTACTTTAGGCATTTAGGGATATAGGAGACTACTGTAAAGTGTTGTTTTAACGTTATTATTAATTTGTGAAGTAAGTAAAGGAACAATATTCTAGGTTAACAATAATTATTAGAGTTTCCAATGCCCGCTATATCTTTTAAACGAAACCCAAATTCAATAAACTTGAAACATTTAAGACTCTATAAAAAAATTCTTCGATACAAATTGAAGAATTTTGGGCTACAGCGGTTTTAAGTGATGCTGAAGAATGCCACGATGTCAATTTTTTTATAAAAAAATCCTTAGAGTAATTTTCAAAAAATTGATTGAAAAAAATCGTAGTAGGCTGAGGATTAGCAGCTGGACCATCGTAATAGGTTCAACAAGTACATCTAGGAGGTTAATATATATATACAGGGTGGTCACTTTTACGAAGCCCACCATTGGCATCTTGAAAAGGGTAAAATATAAAGAGTGGCTCAAATTAGAAAAAAGTTGCGCATTTTTATGCTTTTCAATTAGCTGAAAAGAAATCCGGGGTATTTTGGGTAGTTCCTGAATTATCGCTGAAAAACTGAAAACGTGCATTTTCTTATTTATGTGAAGTTAGCCACGCTTTTCATCCACGCTTTTGCATCCACGGTTTCTTTATCCACACTTTAACCCATAAATATATTTTGACATAATTTCTACTAAATAACAAGATACGGTTATCAGATTCATATTAAGTTTTCCGAAAAAAATTTACGACAAAAAACCAGTGGCGTGCTATACTACTTACAAGGTGATTAACAATATCAATTTTTATATTACAAACGATGAGTTTCCTCAACAAAATTGTCACTGATTGATTGAAAAGTAACTGGATTGCAAAAATATATCAACGGGTTTTTATTACATGGCGTCAGAGGCGTGCCAAAGACAAAAAATAGGAGGCGATGTTTAACAATATCAATTTTTATATTAGAAACGAGGAGTTTCCTCAACTAAATAGTCACGGATTGATTGAAAAGGAACTGCATTGCAAAAATATATCAACGTGTTTTTATTACATGCCGTCAGAGGCGTGCCAGAGACAAAAAATAGGATGTGATGTTTAACAATATCAATTTTTATATTAGAAACGAGGAGTTTCCTCAACAAAATTGTCACTGATTGATTGAAAAGGAACTGCATTGCAAAAATATATCAACGTGTTTATATTACATACCGTCAGAGGCGTGCCAGAGACAAAAACTAGGAGGCGATGTTTAAAAATATCAATTTTTATATTAGAAACGAGGAGTTTCCTCAACAAAATTGTTACTGGTTGATTGAAAAGGAACTGCATTGCAAAAATATATCAACGTGTTTTTGTTACATGCCGTCAGAAGCGTGCCAGAGACAAAAAATAGGAGGCGATGTTGATGTTTAACAATATCAATTTTTATATTAGAAACGAGGAGTTTCCTCAACTAAATAGTCACTGATTGATTGAAAAAGAACTGCATTGCCAAAATATATCAACGTGTTTTTATTACATGCCGTCAGAAGCGTGCCAGAGACAAAAAATAGGATGCAATGTTTAAAAATATCAATTTTTATATTAGAAACGAGGAGTTTGCTCAACAAAATTGTCACTGATTGATTGAAAAGGAACTGCATTGCAAAAATATATCAACGTGTTTTTATTACATGCCGTCAGAGGCGTGCCAGAGACAAAAAATAGGAGGCAATGTTTAACAATATCAATTTTTATATTACAATAGAGGAGTTTCCTCAACAAAATACATTTCTTAGTACCCAATGAATCGTGATAGATCTTGCTATAGTTGCTATAATAAAAATGTTTTATCTCAAACAGTCAGAGGCGTGCTAGATGGAAATGTAGCGGCGGAAATAAATAATGTCAATATTATGTCACAAACGAAAAGATTCTTGCACTTGATACTGTCACTGGATAGGTTAGAAATAAGTGCATCGCGGTAGAATATTAAACTTTTTGTTAGGTATATGCCGTGAAAGGCGTGCTAGATACAAAGATAAAAATAGTTACTTGAGAATTCATAAAAAATTGCACTACAATATTATTTAATATTTGTTATTATTACAAGACTTCAGAGGCGTGCTAGATCCCCAGCTAGAACAAAACCGATCCCCAGTTTGTGATCAAATATGTCAGGGTCCCTTGATAAAATATTTACTACACTTCAAAAATATGTGCACCGCGAAAATATTTTGAGTTTCTTTTTATTATAAGCCATCATGTGCACACTAGATTGTAAAAGAAGAGTTTCCTCGATAAAATAGTCACTGGACTAGGAACTGGACATTTGAGAAAAAAGTGTAAACTTATATTTTCAGATAGAAAAAAATAGAGAAGCGGCCTTAAGAATTTATGTATAGGTGAATTTTTGTGAGTACAGGGATCAGTATTTTATATAAAAAACCAAGTTCTTTAATAAGCCGACGTTTCGTTTATTTTATAAACATCCTCAGGACACTAAAATTTACAAAAAACATATGTAGAAAAAACAAAAAAAGAATCATTACAGCAATTCAACGGATGTAACCATACACGCATAAATTGTTCCATGTACACGTACACCCCACACACATATAAAATTAGGTATGTACTTGCAATTATAGTTTGGTTATTTATTACAAATAACCGCACTGATACAGATAATTTAAGTGAAACTTATTTCAATATAATATAATTCATTATTAAATATAATACCTACTAATTAATATAAATTAAATAAATACAAATAATAATAGATCATTTATGGGGAAAAACAAAAAAAAAAATTTACATCTCACACAAAAAATACTAAATTAAGTAAATTTAGTTAGTAATTTAAGCATGTCGGAACCAAATATTATTTTTAAGTTTCAATTATACCTCTACCTAATGCATGTATATGAATATTATCATGAAACATCTTATAAATGTAACTATAATATATCTCAAAAATATTAAACAAATAATTGTAAAATGTAATCTTCTGCAGAATCTCTGAAGATGGCATAATAAAGCCGAAACGTCAGAAATATATATATGTATAAAAAAATTTAACCTTTTTTATATGTAATTAAGTGACCGATATACCCAAGAAAAACAATCTGTGTTAAATCTCTAACGGTCAAGAAAAGAAAAGTTAAAATAAATATCTACTACACAATTCACACATATCGTTTTTTAAAATGAACGTATCTGGCAGTTTGTTGTCGATGCATTCTATATGAAATATTCTTTTTCAAAATTTGCAATTGACTACAATATTTCTTCTGCGGTTATCAGAACTTCCACATATTAGACATTTATTGTTAATATTTTCAGAATATTTGAGTAGACGTATCTTCATTTCGAGGACAAATTTCTATATTTCCTTTTCGAATTAGAAACAGATAGATATGGAGCGGTGACTGTCCAAAGGCGAAGATACTTACGTACTTAAATACTTAAAACCATGGTGTGGACGAAGCGAATAAGTAAGTGCTTTAATTAGTTTCTAATATTTTCGACAATTAATCATTTATCATGTAGAGGCTGGAAGACGGTAAAACTCCAAATATCATGCAGATAAATTCTCAGTATAATTTTATGATGATTTTGAAAAATTAGTGTTATTTGATAAAAAATAACAAAATTTAAATGGCTGCTAGAAATGTCAAAAAATATTCACAATAATCGTAATGTATGTGTTCATCGAACACATGAATAAAATGTAGCCGTGCATGAAGACACTTATGAGGATTCATATAATAGCAGTCCATTTTATAATATTTGTTTTGAACTCTCACAAATTCTCCTGACTGAAATTAAATTTATTTTTGTATAACGACCATTCAAAGTGATATTTTTAATGGCTTTCAAAGATGTTAAAAGATGATGTTTAGAAAGCGAATGCGAATTCTTACAAACTTACCACTATTTCCTTTGACCGGATTAATATTTTTGTAGTGCACTTATTTTTGAATTATTCAGTGACAATTTTGTTGAGGAAACTCCTCGTTTGTAATATAAAAATTGATATTATTAAACATCGCACCCTATTTTTTGTCTTTGGCACTCCTCTGACGGCATGTAATAAAAACCCGTTGATATATTTTTGCAATGCAGTTCCTTTTCAATCAATCAGTGACTATTTTGTTGAGGAAACTCCTCGTTTGTAATATGAAAATTGATATTATTTAACATCGCCCTCTATTTTTTGTCTCTGGCACGTCTCTGACGGCATGTAATAAAAACCCGTTGATATATTTTTGCAATGCAGTTCCTTTTCAATCAATCAGTGACAATTTTGTTGAGGAAACTCGTCGTTTGTAATATGAAAATTGATATTATTAAACATCGCCTCCTATTTTTTGTCTCTCGCACGCCTCTGACGGCATGTAATAAAAACCCGTTGATATATTTTTGCAATGCAGTTACTTTTCAATGAATCAGTGACAATTTTGTTGAGGAAACTCATCGTTTGTAATATAAAAATTGATATTGTTAATCACCTTGTAACTAGTATAGCACGCCACTGGTTTTTTGTCGTAAATTTTTTTTCGTAAAACTTAATATGAATGTGATAACCGTATCTTGTTATTTAGTAGAAATTATGTCAAAATATATTTATGCGTTAAAGTGTGGATAAAGAAACCGTGGATTCAAAAGCGTGGATGCAAAAGCGTGGATGAAAAGCGTGGCTAAGTTCACATAAATCATTTTCTTTCTCCTTTTATAACTTTTTTAGTTTCCAAAGAAACATTGTGAAACTTTGCAGTGTTAGATTTTTCGACATGAGCTTTCTAATGGAAGTGACAAAAATTTTCCACGTCAACTAGATGTCCAAATTTTCGTAGTCAACTTTTGATTTTCTTATGGCCGCCATATTGAATTTTGGTACCGTTGAATAGAACGAAAAATTTCGATCTCGACCATGTGTAATACATAGGTAATCTAAAGTGTTTTCCCGCCAAAAATCAATAATTTATTATTTTTTTTTTTAAATCAAGTTGTCTCCGAATAAAACAATTAACTACTGATTTTAAACTTTTCTGGAAAAATATCACTTTAAGAAATAATGTAAGAAGACCGCCTGTCAAGTCTGTTAATACACATGACATTTTGGAAAAGTGAGAAAGTTGTTTAACTTTAAAAGTAAATTATACATAACGTTTTTATTAACAATCATAGTAAAATTAATTATAAATTTTAAATATTACATTCTTAAGCTGGTTAACATTTATAAATACTGTTCAAAGTGACCTCCTTCACGATCAATACATAGATATGTTCTACGATCCATGTTTGCTGTTGCGTTTTGAATAGTTGCTGGTGTGATTAATTGAAATACTTCAACAATTCTCCTTCTGAGGTGTTCAACATCTTGGACTGGCATATTATAAACTTTATTTTTTGCAAACCCCCACAAAAGATAATCAAGAGGATTAAGACAGGGAGATCATGGTGGCCAAGCTATTAGACCATTTCTCCCAATCCACGAATCTGCAAAGCGCCTATCCAAGTATTCTCTCACAATTCTAGCGTTATAGGGTGACCCATCTTGCTGGAAGTATTTAAGGTTTCTGATTGTCTCTAAAGGTAAATTATCAAGCATTTCTTCAAGTTGGTTTTGCAAAAATTCGAGATATGTGTTCACACCTGTGACCCTATTTGTATTTTATAAGGTTGGCAATATTGTTCCCCCGCCACTTTTGTAAAGCTAACTGGGTGTATGTGCGCGGGAACCAGAGAGAGTCAGTCAGGCAGTGGAAAAGTATACACGTTCTGTTAAACAAATTTCTATGTACCTATGTAATACCAGTAATAAATGGTTTAAACAGTCCATCATTTCATTTCCCTATAAGGGTGGTCCTTCAAATTATTAAAGTAAAATACCACGACAATATGAATTATCTGTTAAGGAGCCACGTAAAAAGATTGGGCCAAGTAATTTGTCTCCTAAAAGACCACACCAAATATTAATCGAAAATCTAATTTGCGGTCTAACTTCTCGAACTACATGTGGATTTTCAGTTGCATAGTAATGTTTATTTCTCCGGTTGAACATACCACTATTCGTAAATATGGTTTCATCAGACCACAGTATTTTGCTGCAAAAATCAGAATCCACACCGAGTTCATTGCGAAACCAACGACAGAAGTCGGATCTTCCTTGTTCGTCTCCTACGTGTAGTGTTTGTACTGGTTTCAACTTGAAATCGTGTACTTTATGTTTTTTTAGTATTTTCTGAACACCAGATTTAGATAGGTTGCAATCTACACCTATCTTTAGTTGTGACACTTCGGGATCAATATGTACTTGTGCTAACACATTTATTTCACTAACTATTTCCATTGCATTGCGGATTCTCCGATTTTGAAATGTACCATACTGATTCACGTGATTCCACAAACGCCGAAAAGTAGTCGGATTTGGCTGTCTTCTTTCGGGATACAATTCACCATAAACTCTGGCTGTGACTGGCGCATTTCTGTGATTACTTAGATAAAGATTGTACATGTCAATTTTCTCATGTTGAGGAAAATATCTTGCCATTTTCACAAATGAAAGAGACGATGATATCCTTTTTTCACTGTGTACACAACTAATTTGCTCAGCTACTATGAGAGCATGATGAAATGTCAAATTGGTCAATTGTTTTTCATGACAATTTGATTTTTAGATCAGTCTATGTATAAACTTGTCAATTTTCAAGATATCAGTTAGTAGTAGTTAAAAGTTTTATTGGGTGGCAACTTGATTTAAAAAATTATTATGTAAATTAGGTATTGACTTTTGGTGGGAAAACACTTTGATTACCTTTGTATTATACATGGTTGTATGTTAATACATACTCTGACTGTTAATAAAAACATTATGTATAATTTACTTTGAAAGTTAAACAACTTTCTCACTTTTCCAAAATGTCATGTGTATTAACAGACTTGACAGGCGGTCTTCTTACATTATTTCTTAAAGTGATATTTTTCCAGAAAAGTTTAAAATAAGTAGTTAATTGTTTTATTCGGAGACAACTTGATTTAAAAAAAAAATAAATTATTGATTTTTGGCGGGAAAACACTTTAGATTACCTATGTATTACAGATGGTCGAGATCGAAATTTTTCGTTCTTTTGAACGGTACCAAAATTCAATATGGCGGCCATAAGAAAATCAAAAGTTGACTACAAAAATTTGGACATCTAGTTGACGTGGAAAATTTTTGTCACTTCCATTGGAAAGCTCATGTCGAAAAATCTAATACTGCAAAGTTTCACAATGTTTCCTTGGAAACTAAAAATGTTATAAAAGGAAAAAGAAACTGCACGTTTTCAGTTTTTCAGCGATAATTCAGGAACTACCCAAAATATCCCGGATTTATTTTCAGCTAATTGAAAAGCACAAAAATGCGCAACTTTTTTCTAATTTGAGCCACTCTGTATATTTTACCCTTTCCAAGATGCCAATGGTGGGCTTCGTAATAATAATTTTTGGTACGAAGTTAGATGCCAGTGGCGTTCATATTTTAAAATTATTTTGGCACATATAAGTCGTTCAATATTAAAATGCCAAACCGAACATACATTTTTTTAAATGGAACACCCTATATATTTTTAGTTTTAGCACTTAATATATCTAAATTTACACGTGGCGACGTTGTTGCAAATTTTCTATGAAAAAGGTCGCTACTTCGCATTATTGTAGCTCTCCATTTAAATGAGATATGACGTCCATTTTCTCATAAAATACATTAAGAATATGTCTTTATTGAAGAAAATATAACGATTTAAACAAAAGTTACATTTGCTATAAAGGGTGATACATTTCGCATATCGTAATTTTACTTCAAAATTTTAAATGGAGCACCCTGTATATTATCATGTCGCCTTAAAGAGCTCCTTTTCAGCTTTCTAACGATACCATACTACTTGGTGGGCTTAAATAAATTTTATTTGTTAAAAAAAAGGTTTGAAACTTGACGAACCGTTGAAATTAAGATAAGTTGTAAAAAGATAATTGAATAAAAAGTTTATACTGGCAGTTTATTATTAGTCTTATTGTTAATAACAAATTGTGAATCACACTTAATAAAAAAAGAATTCAAATTTTAATAAATAACGAAAATAACCTCTTCGTGGTTGGTTGTAAATTCTAAAGACAAATCCATCCATCCATATATATTAAAACGCGTCGATTCTGTCTCGCTCTAAATTCCGTCGTCGAATCGACAAACTTTCAAAGCTATCTCCTCCGAGGGACGATCTCCGTGGACCACCGGAGGTCACCCCCGGCCTTTCTCCAATGCATAGAGGTATTTTCGTCCCGTTTCTTACGCGTTTTCCCAATTTAAACGCCTTTTCAAAAAACCTCTGCAAAATTTTCGATGATCGCCGTTAGGCGAGAGAGATGCGGCTAGCACCGGCGTTTGTCCTAGCGCCTAATGGTCCCGTCACGCCCGCCGAAATACCGACTTTTCCCGGGACTCCCGAGACCTTTTTCTAATTTTTACGTCTTCGAGAAGGGCTTCACGCGAAAGTTCAGTCCTTTCTCTAATCCTTTGAGATTTTTTTTCGAGACCGTACGTCGACTCCTTCTACATCTATTTCCTCTTCGAAAATCTCCAGTCGCATCCGTCTCAACTTCTTTCTCATTTTATCCGCAGATGTGAGATCGCACTAACGAGACAAGCACCTCTCACGAAAACTGTCAAATTAATTAAACTTCAAATAAGTTATTTTCATTATTTTCCTATGAGAAATATTGCTAACGGAATCGATAGTACCCACTACCAAACACCTGATTACCAAAATACTGATGCAAAATGCTTTTCTAATTAGAATATCCGTAAAAATTAATTTACGGATACATGTTTACATGTTTAACAGGTTTTGCGGCATGAAGTGAGAAGAGACAATTTAACGCAATGGTATCGTCGTAAGATTTCAACCTTGATATCGCGTGTTCGAATCACGACGAAGGCAAGTTCTTTTTTTTAAATTTTTATCATAGTTATTTATTAGTATTATTATAATATGTAGATTTTGACATGAGTGGTTAGTTATTCTGTTTCATTGCCCGTAGTTTTTATTCTTTCTGCAGATAAAGTTTGGAATTAATTCGTTCATTTTGGCGGTCTATAAAATTCATCATTTTAGCTGAGAAAAGTAAATAACTTTTACAATATTAATTTGTTGCAACAATTATGACAGCAATATATTTTTTAACGCCGCCGTTACACCTTTTCGAAGGACGGGCGCGGTTTCGACCCATAGCGGAGGACCCCAAAACGACTTTTTAAACGGCCCTCGCTAATATTCTCATTTTTGAGTAGGTATACTGAACACGAATTTGAAATTATTTTTTTGCGGTCGAACGTATTTTTCAAGAAAAAAATAATTAAAAGTCATCACCTGTATACCTTCACAAATTAGTTTTAACACTAATTTGATCACTTTGTACCTAACTTAATGTGTCCACAATCCACAATGTTTATAATGAAATATATAATTGTTAAAAATAATAATATACAAATTTGGTGTACCTAAATTTAGGTAAAAATTATATTAATTATTTGTATTTATTTGGTACCTTTTGTGCCACCATGTGACGTCACAATTATTAAAAATGACCGATTTAATTAGTTCATATTGATTACTTCACATAAGGTAAGTAAATATTTTTTTCCTACAAAAATTTATATATTTTTAACAGTTATATGTTATATATTTAATTATAATCATTGTGGACACTTATATCGGGTACAAAGTGATCAAGTTAGTGTTTTAAATGTTAAAATTAATTTCTAAAGAGTACTTACAGAGTATGACTTTTAATAATTTTTTTACTACAAAACTACATATAAGACTGCAAAAGAAAATCAGATTCGCGTTCAGCATACCCCAAAATTGGGGAGGTAGCCAAAATTTTAGAAATATTTGAGTTTTATGGTTAATTAAATAATTACCTTTATTAGTTCATAATTTTTTTTCCTTCAATATACACCAAATATGTGTATCTTTAACAGTTACATATTTAATTATAAGCATTGTAGACATATATTGGGTATAAAGTGATCAAGTTACCGTTATAATAAATTTTGGAAGAATACAAGTTATGAAATTATTTTTTTTTTCTTGAGAAAACAGTTTCACAAAATGTTTACTAAAAAATGAATTATACTTTCAGCACTTAAAAAATAATGTTTTACCATCAAGAATAGAGTACTTACCCCTACAATTCATCAAAATATTATTTAAAAAAATCGTTTGGTATAATTATTACATCATCATTCCAGATAAAAAATTTCAGCGTTCTGTCTCTAAATATATTATTTCATATACAGGGATTATCTCAAATCTCTTTAATACGCAGGTATGTATTTTCTTAAAAATAATATTCTAGAGGCTTTTGTCACCCGAAGGGTGACCCCAGGCCGCAGGCCTGCGTCCCCCGGCAGGGCTAGAAATGGGAACGAAAATCGCGATAGCGATTGTTTAGCGAAATGTTAGCGAAATGTTTTCTAAAAAATTTGGTGGCCAATTGAAATACGAATTACTATTTTTTTCTACAAAATATTTCGTTTTTTAAAATCACTTATTTGTGTAAAAAATCTCTTGTTGGTTTTATTAATTAGGCCAAAATAAATATTCCAACTAACAAACTTTATAAATAAAAATGTTATTGTATGATGATGTATATCATTCCTGTTCATCGTATAAAAATTCCAGCATTTGAAGAACATGATTTGAAATACAGAAGTTAATTCGGTCAGAGAGGGACTAATTTTAATGTCCCTTCAGAAGCTGCTTAGACACCGATTTTATTTGTTTAAATATTTTAGTTGCATTAAAGACAAAATGTAATAGGTATAACATAATAATATTAATATTAGTTTCATATCATACAAATGAACAAAAAGAAAGTGAACACTAATAAGTAAGCCATATTTTAGGTATTAAGTGATAATTTATGTTAAGAATTGTTGAGAATGAACAATCTTGTCTGCCGTTTCCACTCTCAATATAAACCTCTTAGTCGTTCTCTTTTCTTTACAATAGACTAGTTAAACAAGTGCAAGTTGAAAATGTCTTTCACACTCGCCAATTCAAACAAGAAAAAGAAAACGTCTGGAATTAAATTGTCGATTTTACTTCCTTTCTGGTTCATAGTCCATGGACTGAATTTACATTTACACATAGTTTATATACGAAGGCATATGTTAATTTATTGATAGGTATGTACCTACCATGCAGATTTATTGAATGAATAGAATAGCATAGATAGAATAATGTCCCTGACAAATAAAATGATATAAAAAATGTTGTGGTAATTAATTTAAAAGAACTGTTAGAATCATTTTCCAAAGTGATCTGCTAGACTCAACAAAAATATTGAATAATAACATCCGATAAAATAAAATCAAGTCAGCGTATTTCTTTACGTACCCTAAAAAGTTGTGTATACATATGAGAAAAATCAAAATTTTAAAATTACTCGTTTACTAGTTAAATGTTCCAAAAATTATATTGGCTTTTAATATTAAATTAGTTATTGGTAATTTGTGATTCGTAAGCATCACATGGCATGTGATGCTGTAAATATTTGAAACACGAATTTTTTGCATTTTCAGCCAGGCTTACCCCAGATAACTGCGAATAAGAGGGTTGCTTAAGGCGACTTAGTTCAGGGACTTCACAAAGAAGGAAAGCCAATTAAGTATGCAAATCTATTATTATTAATTCATTATAGCATTGAATAAATTAAGCTGTACGACTGAATATTGCAACTAGATTTATGTGTATATAAGTACATTTTTACAAATACTACTAAAACAAATGAATCTCCTGTAAATATAATATTATTGTTATTGTATAAGAAGTATAGCTTTATAATAATTACAGTCATTACCCAGCCATTGTTGTCGAGTTGTCCATCTAAGACTATATCAATACTGTCTGTTATATCTCTTCCGCTGAAAGGAAAAATTGTCATTCCTCAATTTTAAATTAGTTTTAATATTTCACCTTGTTTTGATGTCTACGTAGGTATATACCTACAAACAGAATCTACCAGATACACCGAATTCCAATTTATCTTGAAAATGTCCCAAGTTCCACTGTCCCTTGGAAAAACATTTATGTAAATTTTGAGAATATTCTGTAGTTTATATTATAGTAATAGTACAAATATAATAATTAAGAATAGTATAGCAAATAACTACGAATACTAAGGACGTCATTAAGATCATCCTCCATCTGCAAACGCCTTATTTAAATAAGGACTAAAACAAATTAAGCCAAAACAGCTATTCTCCTGACTATATGCCGCCCCGAGCGCTGAATAACAAAGCAAGATTTGCCGTATTTTGGTCTAAACACAGTTGAAATAAAAAATACAAGGATTCGGATTGCAACGAAAACTACGAGGAAATACTCAGACCACACATCGTAGGATGCCACTAATTGCAGACTGGTTTGGACCTTTTTATGATCTCATCAGTGCAATATAAGTGAGCATACCTACGAATGCGAAGACCTGAGTATTTGACACAATAGGTAAGCCTTGCGTACGCAAGTCCTAATGGCACCACCTCTAGGTAGTTTTCGCAACACAATCCAAATCGATTGATTTTGATTGTGTTTCTACAACCTGTTGTTGTATTGGATTTACCCCATCCCATACGATTGTATGGGGTGGGGTAAATCCAATAGAATAACAGGTTGTAGAAACTGGGACTTTAAATTCAGATGGACTTGTAATTCAGCGCTCGGTGCGGCATATAGCCAGGAGAATAGCTGTTTTGGCTTGATTTGTTTTAGTCCTTATTTAAATAAGGCGTTTGCAGATGAAGGATGATCTTAATGACGTCCTTACTATTTGTAGTAATTTGCTATATGCATGCCATCTGACAAGTAGTAGAACTAGTTTCTACAATCTGTTTAGAAGAATTCTTACTTGTGTAAGAATGGTACATTGCAACCTGTTAAACACATAGTATAACACAAACAGTGAATAAACAGTAATAATTAATATACGGGTTTAAAGTCGCAAGCAGACGCGATCAGAAAAGTAGCGTACGAGTAGTAAGTGAGTAGATAGTACGAAACATTTTTATTTTTTATAACTAGATTCAGACAAGTTTAGCACAGTAGGTATGGCAAATAAAAATAACAAAATGAGTTTAATATAAATTGATGTAAAGGGCAGAGGACTAAAGGCAGAGAGGGTGTGAAAATGTTTTTTTGTTTTTTTATTTTACTAGCAAGTTTATTTACCTCTTTATAATTTTAGCTCTATTGCCAAGTAAATAAAAAACATAAAATATGTATGTTTATATATGGTGTATCTGACCTCTCGTCTACACGCTACCGTATCTGCCTCATTGATCGTTTTGTCATAAAAAAATAATTATCGATCACAGCCTACTGAGGATGAGTTGAAAATTTGAAAATTAAAAAAATTGTTTTATCCAAAACTCATTAGGAAAAATTTTCAGAATTACGAACTTCGCCTATACGCAAAAGGAAAAATAGCCATTTTTAATACCCCCTCTTATCGCAAGTAATTGAACTAACATTTATTAATTTTAATAAATACGATATACTACTACTGGTATGCGAGTAGGTAGTAATCTTCACTTCACAAACAATCTGAACTTAATTCAAATGAGCGTTACAGGGATGTGTAATCGAGAGATGAGACACACTTCAGAGCTATGAAATCTAGTAGACTAATGGTACCGATTCCACACCCTTTATCCAACAAATGGACTTACATTAAGTTGACCTGCAACATAACGTAAACTGTATCCGTCTTCAATTAATGTCACTCCTTTTGCAACTTACACTCCACTTAGGTGTCTCATCCATACAAGATCTTAGTACCAAATATTCTAATGATAAATATAGTACTCGCCGCAAAAGACGGCGCTGGACTCATTTTTGTCTTCGCGCTGAGAAATATGTTTATTTTCCAACGTCATTTATGAGCGATGGGTGGGAGATACACAAAAACTTTATATAACAAATTTTATAGAGAATTTAATGGAGAATATAATAAGCTATAACATTTTCTCGTCGGAGCTACGGTTTGCGAGAAAAATTCCGAAAAGCGTTGTGACGTCACGTTTGGGGGTGGTTTTTTCCCCAAAAGGGGATGAAGCTCCCACCCAGGGGGTGGGAACTCTTCGGATTTGTATTTGGGTCCCTACTGGGAGTTCACAACCAAAATTTCAAAACTTTATAAATTATTTCTTCTAAAAAGTTTAAATTGCTTACACTAATAATTGGCATATGCACTCTCGATTTGACTTATTTTTTGTGAATTAAGCTATTGATTTTAAATAAATGATTTTCTCCTTGAACTGTTTCCCATGTTTTATGTCTCTTTCTTATGATAAAGTTGATTTGCTCAAATTTCATTAATCTTAGGATAAATAAACAATAAAATAACCAGTCTACTATATATAACAGCTTTTATAAAACTATAAAGAAAATTACCACTATTATTCTTAGTGTTGTTCTAGTGTATTGGCGCATTGAGATATACAGGGTGGTCCAACTTATAATAGCAGGACTTCATCAAATTAACGTTAAAATAATAGCAGTTTCTCAATACACTTATATCCGGGAAAGCTTTCTTTTCTAGATACAGGGTGTTGAAATTTTGGAAAAAAAGTATATTATTTCAAATATTGCCAAAACGGCTAGTTACAAAACTTGGAAATTTTGCACACAGTATCAGCTAAGGATCCTTCACGATTTAAGGCTTATGGTGATAAATTACGAAAACCAGCGGCGGAGTTATGGGTATGCCATCACCCCTTTTCGAAAAAATCTTTTACGCCACTGACTTTATTGCAAATACAATAACGTAATTCAATGTACCATGCTTTTTAGAACAAAAAAGTATTCTTTAATTTTTTTCATACAGCGCACCGTTTTTGAGATATTTGAGGTTTTATCAGGTAATGTTGGGCCATTTACATTTAGAATTTAATTTAAATTTTATGAAGTAGACTGTGCCAAATTTTGACCAATTTAATACTTCCTTATAAATGTCACTAAGCCTACTACTTAAAGCAAATCTGTCTGTTATTTTGAAACATTAAAATGCCTTTCCGATTTTCTAATCAAGAATATGCTGACATATACTTTATTTATGGATTTTGTGATGGAAATACGGCAGAAGCAGCTCGAGAATACCGCAGACGATTCCCCAACAGACGACAGCCACATCATATTGTTTTTTCAAATGTGCACAATCAGTTCGTTAATCAAGGATTAAGGGCCATATCTAGGAATCCTAATCGTCATAATATTAACACCGTAAGAAGAAATAATCGTATACTGCCTGAATTTAACAGAGATCCGAGAACAAGTCAAAGAAAAGTCAGTCGAACCACTGGAACTCCTAAAAGCACTATTTTAAGAGTGTTAAAACGGGATCATCGACATCCTTTTCATCTCCAACCTGTCCATGGTTTACATCCAGGAGACGAAGAATACAGGATGGTATTTTTGTAGATGGGTGCTGGACAACAATGAGGATTGCTTAAGAAATATTCTATTGACCGATGAGTCATGTTTTACTCGACGAGGCATTGTAAATTTTCACAATCAACATGTATGGGCACATGAAAATCCACATGAAATCAAACCACGAAAGTTTCAACAAGAATTTAGTACTTATTAACATTTGGATAGGGATCTACAATGGAAATCTCTTTGGCCCTTACGTACTTCCACAGCGACTAAATTCTGAAAACTTTCTGGAATTTTTGGAGACTGAGAATCTGAATATGTGGGATGACATTCCACTCCATTTGTGAAGACAAGTCTAGTTCCAACTCGATGGGTGTCCGCCGCATTCTAAATTCTAAATGTAAATGGCCCAACATTACCTTATAAAACCTCAAATATCTCGAAAACAGTCCGCCATATGAAAAAAATTAAAGAATACTTTTTTGTTCTAAAAAGCATGGGGCATTGAATTACGTTATTGTATTTGCAATAAAGTCAGTGGCGTAAAAGATTTTTTCGAAAAGGATTGATGGCATACCCACAACTCCGCCGCTGGTTTTGGTAATTTATCACCATAAGCCTTAAATCGTGAAGGATTCTTAGCTGATACTGTATGCCAAATTTGCAAGTTTTCTAACTAGCCGTTTTGGCAATATTTAAAATAATATACTTTTTTTCCAAAATTTCAACACCCTGTATCTAGAAAAGGAAGCTTTACCGGATATAAGTGTACTGAGAAACTGCTATTATTTTAACGTCATCTATCATTTGATGAAGTCCTGCTATTATAAGTTGGACCACCCTGTATATTATGGTATACAGTAATATTATAGACTAAAAGCGGGAAAATCGATGCGATTCGATGACTACGATGGATACGATGGATACGATGGATACGACATCGAAGCGATGTAATCGTATACAGTGTTATTCAGAACTTACCCATAATAAAATTTGGGGATGTTCAACATATATATGTACAAATGTGGTAGTGCAAAAAAAATTTTTTTGGCGGGTTCTGAAAACTATTTAAAAATTTTTCATTGCACGCCGCTGGATACTGGTCCACTGTAATGGAGTGACCTTGGGACTGACAATGCAAACTGGCTAGCACGAAAAAAACTTCGGAAGTTCTGAGAGTATACCGACACCCGGCGTAAAAAGGATTTGCAGCGTTTTTACTTTAAAATAAACTTAAAGATAGATAGATGTGACCAAAGTGACGTGTCTTTGAAATAAATAAAATTTTGTTACACTAATTTTGAAGAATTGCGCTACTTGATTACTAGGTATTAGAAACATGAAATTTATAAAAAATTTGCACATACTTTGTTACAAAAGCTGTTCGAAATAATATTCCTCGACATGTACACACTTTTGGGCACGCCTTATCCAATTTTGCCGCACTAAACCGAATGTTCCTCCTGGTTGCTGATCTTGTAAACGCAAATTATTAAGTAAATTGGGGATTTTCAGCATTTTGCTGCAACAACCACTCACAAAACTTAACTCGTCTCGTAATTGATAATCCACTGGTAACAGTGCTTGAACAAGCTGGATATGATACGGATAAAACTGAGCTTCGTGTAGTAACCGCCACACCGTTGATTGGGATACCCCATGCACCTGCCTAGCGATCTGACTTGTACTTATTCGCATATTGTCACGGACCAGATTCAACACTTGTTCTTCAGCTGATAAAATTTGTGGTCATCCCGGGCCACCATCTCGTCCATTCCAACTTCACCATAAATAAGAATCATGTCCATTAACTTAGCATTACTGTACACATGAGCCATCTTGAAAATTTTACAGTTTAACACTCCTACGACAAATAAAACACCGGCACTGAGAGAGGACACAGATAGACTGATGACTGAATAGACAATAGAGATATTATCCCCACTCCAACTCTATTCACTCGGTCTTAACCAGGCGTTCCAGGTACAAAAACGTGTTTACTTTTTTTACCACATTCTTAGGAATGTGGTATATCAGATGTCGTTGAAGTACAGTTGCCCATCTACGTAGTCCTTTATAATGGTGTAATTTTAAACATTGTTTACGGGAAATCCTAAGACTTTTATTATAAATTTTTTTGGTGATATCGATTTCTTATTTAAGGATGCATATATCCTCAAAGTTTTAGAGAGAAGTTCTGAATAACCCTATATTCTCCTTATTAGTAGTAATTTTCTATAAGTTGCATTGTTCTACCAAAGATAAATATCACAAGTTTGTTTACATATAGAAGTTTGATGTGTTACTTCATAAGTAAGTATTATCTATTATCTGTTAGTTAATGTCGCTGCTATAAGCAGGATACAAGTGTGACAATATTGATAATTCACTTTTCATAACAGTGAATAGAACTGCTAGGTTACGAGATAAATAGGTACAATATCTGCCAATAACTATAGTAAGAATAATTTGATGTGTATATATATAGTCCAAACAGATTGTTACTAGGAATAATGTTGTGTGCGAATCCCATTTGCCTGTTCTCAAATAATTTCCTTAGGCAGTGATATCCAAACTTATCGCATCACCTATGTGAAAATCTTGCATCATTCTAAGACCATGTAATCAGCACTGTTACTTGTTTTCAGACAAAAACCGCGCAAATGGAACTGATCAGTTGACTAAGTACATTTTTTTTCTGAAAAAATCACTGTAAAAAATGTACAAAATAAAGTTTTTTAGAATGCAGGTTCGCCTAAATTTTCACTTCCTTAAAAAATATTTTGCTAAATAGGGCCACTGAAGTTCAACTTTCCCAATTAATTCGCTTTCTTTTGAATATCAAGCAGGATAGGTGCCTTTAAATGTATTAACCTGAACGTTAATAATTCGTATTCAAAGTTTGGTTCCAGGTCATTGACCAAGGAGAATCTAACAATGTTTTTTCAGATTGCACAAAATAATAAATTTGCATTGTGGAGAAAGGACATTTTTTTCACATTGTTATTTAGTATTAGTTTTTTAAATTAAAGTTGGTAATAGATCAAAGATATATGATATCTTTATACGTACCCAAAGATATCTATGTTAGTGTATTAATTGGGTATACTATAAATTAGAATATTTTTAGACAAATGTTTACGAAGTAGTCTTAAAAAAATTAGTAAACTTCAAGAAACATACAGGATCCTATTTCAAGCAAGAAAGATTATTTCTGATTCATGTATAAAAAGAAGTAAAATTATTGTCATGATGGGTATATTATTCGCAACTTAAGGCGTCAAAAAAAGAAAATTATAGAAATTCAAGGGCCATAGGGCTGAAGTAAAAAACAATGATGAAAGAGATTTTAACGCCAAGGTGCATATTCTGATTTTATTAAAATCGAGAAATTTTCAGTTCTAATTCAGATGGAACACTTTTCTGATCTCGTTGACAAGAGAATTAGTTGTCTTAACCCCTTCTATGAGGAATGAGGTATAATACGTCTGATATCCAGAGTGTCCAATGAATATACACAGAAAACTATCGATTCCCTATAATTTAAACAACCCACTGTCAGAAATGTAATCATGGACACGCATAGGAAAGCCTGCCATGTAGACCTTCAAGGTCTGCTTGCCCATTACGTGAAATATTTTGGATATTAGGAGGCAGACTCACTGTTAGGTCAGTTTTACATAACCAACCCCTTAACCTGCAGATAGAGTTAGGAGACGCGGTGGCATGTGAAACCATTGGAGTGAACTTTGCTGGCCCACTCTATCTAAAATCAGGTGAAAAGGTGTGGATTTGTTTATTCACATGTGTTGTGTATCGGGCCGTTAATTTAGAATTTAATTTATCACTAACACTAGCCAGTTTTCTACAAGTTCTTCGCAGATTTGTTGCGAGACGTGGGAGGCCCAAAGTAATACACAGCGACAATGGAACGAATTTCAAAGGTGCCGAAAATGCATTTGCAAACTTTAACTAGAGAGACATTACACGAGAAACGTCTATACAACGCATTATTTGGCGTTTCAACCGTCCTACAGCAGCGTGGGTGGAGAGGACTATTTGAGCGAATGGTTGGGCTATTGAAACAATTACTTCGTCGGGTCTTAGGACATGCTTGTCTTCATATGAGGAGCTTTTGACTTTGATATGTAATTGTGAAGCCATCCTGAACTATTCAACCATCGTGAAGCACCTTTGATGTATAATATTTCTAATGATCTGGGCGCCATGGTAGCTCTTACGCCTGCTATATTTTTACGGAATCTGGATAGCATACCAGATTGCGATGCGGTAGATAGAAACTCATTAACACGTAGGACACGAAATAAACAAAAGTTAAGGGAAAGTTTGTGTCGACGATTCAGACTAGAGTATCTAAGGACAGACAGGACAGACTCGTAGCCTGACAACCAGATGCGACTAGATCTAATATAATTCGTATTTAATCCGCACATTACATTGTAGGTAGATTTAGATTTAGATTTAGATTTTTTTTGTTTTCGCTGATTTCTTAGCTCAGAAACATAGAAATATCCAGTTCTTATTTTAATAATAATGTATTATTACGTTGGTCATGTTATCATATACAGTGTGTCTAGCTGAGAACTTATTCATTGCATATTTTAAACTATACGAATAAATATATATATATATATATATATACATACCTAGCTACCTATACCAAGCCCGGTACATACTACAGACCACCTAACGCCCGGGGTAAATATTATATATACACGTGTGTATTTTGTGATATAACACTTAAAAAGATATGAATATTCATGGCAACCCCAGAAGGGTAACATATTTTTTATACACTTCAGTTTTATATTTGGCGTATGTTGTGACGACCCTTATATACTCCTACCATACCATGCCCGTGTATATGTGCCACGTATGACATGAAGCCCAACAATGTTGCCACGTCAGTACGGTAAATATTCACAAGCATTCATAATTTCCCCGGCATATAGTTGAAACGAAATTATTGCGACATGGATCAAATCTACACTATACTATTCAAGTGAGTTGACAGTAACTGCGGCAATACTATTTATTTACCCCGGAGGGTAGCAATATTTAGATGAATTTTTTATATTTCTGTAATACAAAAATGTTGGTAGGAAAGTTTGAAGATCACATATTTGGATAAAAAATTAATCGTTTCATACAGGGTGTTCTCAGCTATACTGACGATGCCGTAAAAAACAAATTTTAGATAAATAACTTATATCCAATTTAATAATCGGATCTAACGATACATACAATTTTTAGTAGACATACCGGGTGGCTCAAAGTAAGTGTTCTATTAGATTATTTCAGAGACCACTTGGATTAAAACTTTGAAATTTGGTACTTTGGGGTTTTTGGGTATGCTCCCTTCAAATAAAATAATGGTGTCCCTGTAGCTCTTCCGGTTATAACGGAAGTTGACATCAATTTTGTTATTTTAAATGGTACACCCTGTATATTATTATATTTTTAGATTCTACGTGAAATTCTAAATACATTTCATGTAGGATGTCCTATACCTATCTTCAACTGTTTTTGAAATATTGACAGGTGAATATTGACATTTTGCATCTTTGACACCCTGTAAAATCTAAACGGTTTGAGATCAAGCAAAACGGTTTGCACATTCCTCTTAACTTTTCATAAGCTATCGTTTGGTACTAATTTCAGATTTAACCAAGAGATTAAATTTAATTGAAAATTTTAAATTTCTGGCTAATCTTGAAATTAGTACCAAACGATAGCTTATCAAAAGTTAGGGTGGAATGTGCAAACCGTTTAGCTTGATCTCAAACCGTTTAGATTTTACAAGGTGTCAAAGTTGCAAAATGTCAATATTCACCTGTCAATAGTTCAAAAACAGTTGAAGATAGGTATAGGATATCCCACATAAAATGTGTTTAGAATTTCACGTAGAATCCAAAAATAAAATAATATACAGGGTGTACTATTTAAAATAACCAAGTTGATGTCTACTTCCGGTATAACCGGAAGAGCTACAGGGACGTCATTATTTTATTAGAAGAGAGCATAGCCAAAAACCCCCAGAGGGCCAAATTTGAAAGTTTTAATCCAAGTGGTCTCTGAAATAATGTAATAGAACACTTACTTTGAGCCAACCTGTATAGACATACTCGTAGTGTAGGTACTTGTTCACTGTTGCTTACATGAATCATTTAAAAATATTCGTTGTTGGAGGAACATTGCGGATAAAACTCACCTACCTTGATACAAAAATTAATATCAATAGAGATACAGTGGATGTTATAATAACAGTTTTGAAAAACATTCTTATTTCTGCAATTGTATTAAGGTGCTGTTTACGAAAGAATTATTTTGCTTTGTACTTGTAACTGTACGAAATAATCGGTGATTCTCACTGTTTAAGGTATATCTCCCTCACTATTAGAGCTAATCGATCAAATCCTATATCAATGTATTCGTTAGGGAACGTTCTATCCAAATCTGTAAAAATACACAGGGTGTTCCATTTAAAATATATAAGCTGTGGTAAATATCTCTTTTTTGGGATACTTTGTGTATATAAATTTACCATCGGAAAAACCGCAGCTAAAAACAGAAATTGACGTGTCCGAGCGTTTTCCCGATTTTCTTTCCAATTTTTATTTAATTTATGCGTGAATTTTGGCCCTCGCTGTATATTAGTCGTAGATAAACCAATTTACCTGTTGTAACTAGTTACATTATATGTCAAATCATACAAAAACTGGCTCTATTCTGCAAAGTTCTGAATTTTGGCCCTCGCTGTATATTAGTCGTAGATAAACCAATTTACCTGTTGTAACTAGTTACATTATATGTCAAATTATACAAAAACTGGCTCTATTCTGCAAAGTTCTGCATCTTTGGGACTACATCACCTGTAAAATAATAAAAAACAGGAAACCAAAAGTATTCAAATTAAATAATCACGGTATAGTATCAAGGCAAACTTCTAAAGTTTTCCCCAAAAAACCACTGTACCTATAAGATGCAATAAAATAATAGTTGATGAATTAACTGAATTTCACCGTGGTTTTTCAGTATTATTCAAAGTTATGTAATATTATAAATTGTATTCTGATATGTCTAAATAAAATAATTATAATAAAATTTAAATGAAAATAAACACTTAACTAGCTTTTTTCCATACGTTTTCAGGTGCTCCTCAACTCTTCGTCAGTAGAAAGTTTTGATTAGATATTTTTGTCAGGTTGCCATTTTTTTCGTCGTTGATTATTTAATTTGAATATTTTTGGTTTCCAGTTTTTTATTATTTTACAGGTGCTGTAGTCTCAAATAAAACTGCAAATTAATCATGAAAATCCATCACAAATAAGTTACAGACATTATCAAAGTTTGTTTGTTTAATCTGAATTAACCGGTATTTTTACAGTTCTTTGTGAATCGTATGCTATAACCTTTTATTTTTAACTGTTGAAACAATGGTTTTGCTATTGCAGTTTTTAGTATTAACCTTGTAATTCAGGTGCTATTGTCTTTCTAATAGAAAAAACAGAATAAGTGCCCTGAAAATAATACATACCATGCCTTTTGTTGTTAAAAAATTTATGAATAGGTATCAAACATGCACCTTATATATTTTAATTTCGCAGATAATTTAAAACCAGTACGTGGTCCTACCTATATAACGCCCAGAAGCATGTGCTGTGTATTGTATAGTAGGGGTCATTTAAGAAGCCCTTGTAGACGTAATTTCACAGATTTGCAAGGTTATGGGAGTATTAGAACCTAATAGCAGGAATTAATAATTCTTGCTATTAGGAATTTTCTTATCTTGAACTAACGATTCTTGTCGCGAAATGCAGTATTTAAAATTTTCTGCCCTAGCTCTACGCCTTTTCGTAAATTCAGCATTCAGATGTGATGGATCCAAAAAGCAGGTTCTGTTTAGTTGATTTGAAAAATTCTGCTTTCTGATTGGTCCTACAGGATACATCACATCAAAATGTTGAATTTACAAAAAGGCGTTCTTACCTGGTGTTTATACAGAGTGGTCAACCGGGAACTGCATCGATCGATTATAGGAAAACAATAATCAGAAAAATCTGAAAATTTGTAGGCACACCAACGTCGGTGGGGGCTATTTGGCAAAAATATTTTCAGGTTAGTCGCACTTCAGGTTATACCGGAAGTCGACATCAACTTGCTTATTTTAAATGGAACACCCTGTATATTATTACATTTTTAGATTATACGTATGATTCTAAACCCATTTCATGTAGGATGTCCTATACCTATCTTCAACTATTTTTGAAATATTGACAAGGTGGAAATTCACATTTTGCAATTTGAACACCTTGTATAATCTAAACGATTTGATATCAAGCAAAACGGTTTACACATTCCTATCTTAACTTTTCATAAGCTATCGTTTGGTAATGAATTTAATCGAAAATTTTAAATTTCTGGCTAAATTTGAAATTAGAACCAAACGATAGCTTATGAAAAGTTAAGTAAAGAGAAAGTTAAGTAAGTGAAAAGAAAAGTTAACGAATGTGTAAACCATTTTGCTTGATCTCAAACCGTTTAGATTTTACAGGGTGTCAAAGTAGAAAAATGTCAATATTCACCTGTCAATATTTCAACAACAGTTGATTATAGGTATAGGATCTCCTACAAGAAATGTATTTAGAATTATACTTAGAATCTAAAAATGTAATAATAATATACCTACAGGGTGTTCCATTTAAAATAAGCAAGTTGACATCTACTTCCGGTATAACCGAAAGTGCGACTAACCTGAAAATATTTTAGCCAAATGGCCCCCACCGACCTTGGTGTGCCTCCAAATTCTCAGATTTTTTCTAATTAGTTTTTCTATAATTAGAATTCTTCGTTCCCCTTTCAAGATATCTCACAACATTGCTTCAATACTTTACTGGCACTTTTTAGAGATTTAGTTGGATGACATAAAAATACACTTGATACTATTTTTGTTTTTTTTTATATGACCCCAGCTTATGTTTTTTATCCATGCGGAACACCCTGTATTTTATTTCAAAATCGGAAAGAGCGCTAAATGAAGTCCAAATATACACTTTATGTTTTATTTTTTTAATAAGTTAGTGAAAAATAGGAAGGGTTTTTCTATTCCTCTATCATTTTAATAATGATTCGTTTACATTTATATAGTATAACACTAAATAACATTAATATAAATACTTATCTTTTTGACATACGGCGGTACGATTTGAACCTAGGATTAAGATTGAACCTAGCTGTATTATATATTTCTATATTAGAAATGCGCCTCTAAATAAATGTGTGTATTTCAACAGAATCAAGTGCAACAGCAAACGACATGTAGGTTCCTCTCTACGGTAGACGTGGTGTAAGTTATTGATATTAGGTGTATGTGTGCAGCTTAATATGATGTACCTAGCCTTTATAATGGTAGGTATATAAAGACGCTGAATTGTGGCACAGTCCTCAAATTAGTTAACGGATACGAGTCATTAGCAATTTTTTCTATTTGATTTTTTAATTACGTAATCATTTCGCTATTTAAGTACTGACTGAATAAAACGTATTCCACTCATATATTTCCTCAAATTACGTGTGAAAATAAAAAACTAGAAGATAAAATTTTCTGACACGCGGGTTTGAACCAGTTGTTAAGTTGGATAATTTTATAGCGTTTACTAACTGAGCCACTAATCGACTTCATTTTCATTAGTAACTAGGTAAATATTTAAACTCAAATCTCAGAATTAGATTATATTTTTTTTAATATTGTAATTAAAAAGCAATTAACTACAGTATTTTGATATTGAAACGTAGAAAACTATCGGTTCTAATGATTTTTGGCATCATAAGTTTAAAAATATCTATAATCTTAATGAATTTTGGTTGCCATTTTAATAACTAATACTTTTACGTTTTATTCGGGTAGCATTTTGAATTTGGAGGTTAAGAATAAATGGTTTTTGGTGTTTGTCCACTGATTATTTCTAATATAGTTATTATAAAGATGCGATAAAGATATACCCCTACCTACACGATAGAGATGCGATATAGCTTAAATCTAGATGTAGCTAGATGTAACAAATAATCAGTAAAGGTAGAATAAAGTGCACACGGTACAGATGTTGTATAGATGCGGTAAAGATTTATATGTAACTGCGGTAAAGATGCGGTATAGTTAAAACAAAGAATTACTTAAGATGCAATACATCTAAATATATAAAGTTAACGACATATATTTGCTATATAGTGGCAATAAAGGTTTTATTGGTAAAGTTTAGAGTATAGGCACTGTATAGGTCCTTTAAATATGCAGCCGATAACTACAAATAGGAGCATCTTTATCTATTTTTGTCGAATACAAATGTCTTTATCGAATGGTTATACGGGATATATAAAGGCAATGGCCAACACCCAGTAGGTTAGGTATCCAAGATAGAATTAGTTTTTCCAGAAAAATCACGCCCTGGCCGTTAATCGAACCCGAGGTAAACCAGTCTTCTGACCACCATACCAGTGAGCCACACTTAAATCAATTTATTTCAACCTGAGTTTCAACCTATTATGTAACCACTGCGTACTGTTTTGCACTATTTTTTTTATATCTAGAACAAATTAGATGTAAAAAATCACCATTATCCAATAACACTTAAACCATAAAAATAAATCTTTAAATCTGCGTATTTTTTTTGTGAATTGAGCCATGAGAACACTAAGTAAGTAATCTATTGTTCGTATATTGGATTCACACTACGAAAAATAAAAGATGCAAAGTAGATAGCCTTATACCGCGTTGCCAAACTGCTGGGCTTCCTCCCATACGGAGAAAGTACCGGGTGTCTGATAATCAGGAGTATATCTATAGTGTATATACAAAGATACGCCGCGCCTTCTCTGCGGATACTCCTCGAGCTAAATCTGTATATTTGGGGTGATAGGGCGACTTTATGGTGCCCACCCTAAAATTTGGGAAAACGTTCTATTAGTTGTGTTGAATCTATCCTATGAAATATACACGCGAATCTTTACGACGCCCGAGGTCGGGCTGCGTAAGTGAGTCGCGGGCTTCGTAGCATACGGAAAGCACTCAAGTTTTGGCTTCAAAAAGTCGGTTAATACGTATATATATGTGTGTGTGTGTGTGTGTGTATGTGTGTGTGTGTGTGTGTGTGTGTGTATGTATGTGTGATGTGTAGCAAAGTAAGGCGATTAAGGCGTAAGGCGTTATCGAAGATATTTGAGAGAATTTTATATAAGCAAATTTATAAATACTTTGATAATAATGGTATTCTCTCTAACTTTCAGTGTGGTTTCCGCAAGGGATTTAACACTACCTCTGCTTTGGCTGCGGTAGTGGATGATATTATTGCGGCTACTGACAAAGGGTTGGCTAGTATCTTAGTTCTGTTAGACTTTTCGAAGGCATTTGATACGATAAATCACAATCTGCTTATTGCTAAATTAAAGTACTATGGTTTTTGTAATGAATCTTTATCTTTAATTATAACTTACCTATCCAGTCGCTCTCAGGTCATCAAATTCAATGATCAGGTTTCATCTAATTTAGACATTCTTAGTGGTGTTCCACAAGGATCTATTTTGGGTCCATTATTTTTTATTATATATACAACTGATATATTAAACTCTGTTTCTAACAATTGTAACATTCAGGCCTATGCTGATGATACTCAATTGTATATGAATTTTGATATTGGGAATATGTTACACGCAGCTGAAAACATGAATTTAGAATTACTAAACATTAAGAAAATCTCTGAACAGCATTCCTTAAATTTAAATCCTGATAAGTGTAAACTTATGTGCTTTGGTAGCAAAAACAATAAGAAAATTTTAACTGAAAACTTGGCTATCAATATAGAAGGTGTTGCAATAGCGTTTATTGATGTGACTAGAAACTTAGGACTTATATTAGATTCTAATCTCAGATTTGATCACCATGTCAAAAAACTGATTCAAAAAGCATATTCTTCTTTAAAGCTAGTTTATTCAAACCGTCACATACTAAACAATTCACTTAAAAAATTGCTCTGTGAATCACTTGTTTTATCCCACTTCAATTATAATGATTTTATATATGGTCCATGCCTTACAGCTATAGATAAATACAGGATTCAGAAAGTCCAAAATGCATGTGTCCGATTAATTTATGGTTTAAGAAAATATGATCATATTTCTCAAAAAATGTTTGAAACTAAATGGTTGAATATGGAACATCGTAGATTGCATCATCTTGGTAATTTCATGCATTCTATAATTATTGATCACAACATATCTCCTCTGAAACCTAATTTTATTACAAGGGGTAATGCTCATTCATGTAACATTCGTTTAAAAAATAAGATTACTATGCCACACCATCGGACTGCCATGTTTAGCAGATCTTTTACATTTAATGCCATTAATTTATATAACTCCTTGCCTGATGAATTCAGAGCATATAATATAAATAAATTCAAATTTAAGCTTAAATCACTTCTTTTCAATAAGCAATATGTTAATTTGTTATAAATATGGTGACCCACCGCGTATGTTGGTTTATTTTGGTTTTGTAATATTTTTATATGTTTTCATGTATGTGTTTCAATGAAAAATTATTCTAAATGCGTTGTTAAGTGGAGTGTTCACAGTTTTCTTCCGGTACAGTCTGGTTAAGTGTGAATAGCTTATGCTAGACTTCGCCTTCTGTACTGTGTAATTTGTAATTTATTTATCTATTATTTTGATTTTGTAATATTTTTGTGTACAATAAAGGCCATTTATTATTATTATTATTATTATTATTATATGGTCTCTCCAATAAAGTTATTTCCATCATTTCTGACTTCCTGTGTTACCAGAAGTAATGTTAAATGAAAACACCCATAAATATGCATTTTTCGTGTTTAGATTCTACATGATATTTTAGTACGATATGATTTAGTTAAGTTAGTTAGTTTATTTAGTTATAAATAAAATAACTTCTTACATACAATAATACACAGATATAGAAATTAGACGATGACACAGTGCAGCAATTGAAAAGAAATAAGTGTTATGAGCGATTCTGAAAAGCAACAATGATATACTTATTGATATAGGGAATAGTGAGCAATAAATTGGGTTCTGATTTGACTAGATAATATATTTCTAGATTGACTGACTGGCTGTTTCAAATGGGAAACTATTCTTCTTACAATTTACCTTCCGTAGTATAATTAATACTACGAAAAAAATACCTCCCTGAAAAATTTTCTATGGACGCCATTGATAATAATATTTCAACCATTTGAAAATAAATTAATATTTAGTCACCATTCCAACGTTTCACATCCCATTAATTAGACTTTCTTTTTAGTCACAAAGTCTATAACGGAAAAGGAAATAACAGAATAAATTAATATTCGAGAAATGAGTTTTCTTTTAAAAGCTGAAAATATGGCAGGTAGGGAAAGAATCTGAATCTGAAGGAGATGACGAAAACAACTAATCCACTACTTGAATTATAAATAATAGGACGCAGCATCAATAATATTGAACCACAGTAATATAAATTAAATCACTATAAGTTTTAGGGATAATTAAAAATTTATATTTTACCAATTTTTCAGTATCAGTTCAAATAAAATTGCAAAAAAACAAAAGAATTTCGATTTTTTTAAAATGTTTCAAAACCTATTTAAGTTAGCCTTTATTTATCCCAATCATGGGAAGTAATTTGTAACTTTTTAACATGCAAGGTTTTTATTAAAATTAATACTGCATAATAATATGAATTTTTAATCGTTCATTTTTAGTAGTCCACGTACCTGGTGTACAATTAGGTAATTTATATTGATGTACTGATGTACCTACCTAAAAATATAATAAATCATTAGTAGTAAAGTGAGTAGGTTATTATAGCCGGAATTGAGACTCCCCCCCACCCCTTTTGACCTTGAAAGACCTTGAATGACCTTTGGATGACCTTGAAGTGACCTATGGATGACCTTGAAGTGACCTTTTGATGACATTGAAATGACCTTTGGATGACCTTGCAATGACCTTTGGATGACCTCTGTAATTGTCAACACAGGACATGACGTATTCGAATGTTTAGGGAAGGGATATTCTATATGTATATATAGAGAGGAGATTATAGCAAGGAATCACACTTCGTTCACTACCAACCTTGTAGTCAACGTCTACAATAGTGCAAATTGTGTGTTGTCCTGTATTAATATTTTCAAGTGAGAACAATAATTGTTGGATTTATTACTATTTAGATATTACAGATAGTTATCTTTAAACAAGAAATGGCATTACCAAGTGTTGATTTAAACAAAATTAATAGTAACATTAACAAAGACTTTGTTGATATTGCTCGACGATCAATTTCCTCGTTAGAAATTGATACCCCTTATTTGATTAAAAAAATATCATTTGTCAATACACGTTTTGGAAAGTGCGTTTTGGCTGTACTGCTCGATAATAAGACTAATGTAAGCTTTAAGTGTTATTTACCAAAGAGGGTTATAGAACACATAACAGAGGACGTTATGAGTAAAATGAATTCTTCTTGGGATAAGTACGCGATAACTTATTTAGGTCAAAGCGAGCCTACATATAAAGATACTAAATCTAAAGCATTGATAAAATTTGGTATTGCCAACTAATTTTATTTAAAAACATATATCTATTAGTAATAAATATAATTTGTAGATCATATCTTAGTATATTTACCTATTTACACTATTTAGCAGTATCTCATATAAGGTTGGTTTTCTTGTTTTATAAGTCTTTAAAAGGTAATGAATAATTTGATATATTATACTACCAGTTTTAACAATATCGCTTATTTTGTAGAAAACTATTAAAATGTGGATGCATTATGCTAGCCAACACTGGACTGAAGCTATCGACATCCAGTCAGCTGTGAAAAGAATGAAGAGCGAGTTAGATTGCGTGGCAATGGATAGACTTCATGCTTGTAATTATGACAGGGATTACTGCTTTTCCGAAGAATTGGTTAAACAATTGCAGGAAGATATTGAAAACTATCGCCTTGGTGCTTCGTTGTGTGCTAGTTATTTAAATAACACTTTAACTTTGAATAATTTTTGTGAGAAAATGGTGGAGAAAGGACTAAAATATTTTCTCATTTCCAATTTGCTCGATTATCTACCGTATGCAATTGTTGTGAAATATAAGTTAGCATCTCAAGAATATGGTAGTGATGATCAAGATAATGATGATCAAAAATAATATAATTAATTTTTTTATAAGTTTTCCATTATTTTTACATTATTATATACATTGTATATTATAGTAATAAATTGTATTGTACTAAATATTTCTCTTATTTTGTTGTAAAACAAAAAAAAAACGATGTAGTGTAAATAAAAAATAAATAAAAAAAATCTTTTATTTCCATTTATTTGTCACATGAGTACAAAAAAACATTATATAAATATATTAAGTAAATACAAAAAATATATTAAAAATAGATTATACTTATAAAATAGAGTACATTAACATATAAAAATTGGAACATGTAAAATGTTCATTAGTTTACTTAAAACCATTATGTACAGAACCATCCAAAGCATTATAAGCCAAATAAGAATCATGAATTATCAATGCATAAACCCGAGTATTCTCAGGAAAATGTTTCTTTCGAGTTTCAAATTCCAGTTTTATGTCTACAGTGGATGACTTCATGGCGTCTTGTTCATGTGAACAGTCGATAACAAATAATGGATTTTTTTTGAATTCACCAATATCCATCATCGGTTGATAATTATCTTTATCGTAGAAGCTGGATTGAAACTTTTCATAAGCATAGTAAGCTGAAGAATACAATTTCTTTCCAAAATCTAAATTCCAGCGTTCATATGGATATACTTCTGAGTTTAAGTATAGTCGGATGTTACTTACATCTGCATGGATGAATTGAGTAATGTCTTTGCTTATATTATCAGAACTGTCAGTACTCTGAAAGCCGATAATAATATATCAAGGTCTTTCTATTTACTAATATATCAGTAGCTGTTTTTCTTAGAGTCGGTAATTCATATAAATCCCACATGCGATAGGCCATTTTAACCGTAGCATTTACACCACCTTTCTTAATGCGATTCAGCAACTTCAGTTTTTGTGTATCTTCAGGGATGATGTGCCTTAGCCTCCATTCGATTTTATTAATTTCGAGATCTGCATCAACTTCTCCAATGTAACAATTCTTAAAAGATCGAGCTATTATTAGTATAATCTCTTGTTTGGTGTTGAGAATGCCCCTTGTATAATCTTCGGCGAAACCCATAAGATACTTTAGAGGCAATTTGCCACTAAAAAAGTGACTGTTGGTATCCAAAACGTCCTGGTTTTTCACTGTTAGTCCCCATCCACAAGATAGTAATGATTTTAAATGTGTTTGTCCCCATGACACCATGGTTTTCATTGTTGTTGTTATACCGGGTTTTCGAATAACAGCTACTTGTTCTCCAACCATTTCATAACGAATTTCATCGAAAAGAAATGCTAACGCATTATTGGATAGGTAACACATTTTAGTGGCATCGCTTGGGGTAAATTTACCTTCGATATATATATAACTTTCAGCAATATCGAGAATAAGATCTTGGCAGTGAATAGGAATTCTTATTTCATCCGAATTTCTATAGTACGGTGATCCATATGGTTTGTAAGTGTGCTCATGTAGACTAACAAGTGAATTATCAAAGAAAGGTTCATCAAACACATCCAACTTTGCACTAGTTGACGTCATGATTACAAATATTAAGGTTTCAGCTTTAATCCAATTGACTGAAGAAAGATACGATCTCTAGCAGACAATTTAGATGTTGACCGTTTAACGTTCTTTCGTATAATAAATGGCTTGTCACACTTGTTCAAAACTTTATTACAATTTGTATGTAACAGAGATGGAAAATGTTTTCTTTGATTAAAACAAAAGCCCATTATATCCTGATAGATTATTATATAGCTTTTTTAATTCTAGCTTCACAATAATTTTCTCACCACGAAAGTCTACCCGAATACCATTATCATCTAATATACGTAATGTAATGTTTTCGATAAACTGACGTCCTTCAGGTCTTACAGACATATAAATAATATTTTGTGGTTCCTTGGAGAGTTTGAATCTAGGTTCAACGTCTATATCAAATTCGTAGAGAGTATGTGCTTCTTCGCCATTCATATAAGCTCCAGAAGTGACATTGCAATCAACACGAATAATTCTTACTTTCATTATGTCAACTGGTAATGTAGATTCAAGTGAATTATTTGCAGAATATACTTTGTTTTCAAATCCTATTATACTTGCAATAGAATACTTGTGAGTAAAGTCGATCTCATATTTAGATACTCTTTCACATTTCAGCGTATTATTGTTGGCTTTTAATGTGAAATATTTATTAATATTGAAGTTGTCATCCTTAACACTGCGTTTTATTATAGATTCCAAAGCACTTTGAATTGCTCCATTGATTTCGTTCAACTCATATGCTCCTGGAGGAATTTGAAAGAAAGTAGTAGGTGATCTATTCTTCAATTTGAATCCAATAATATTATTTTTCTCATCAACATTTAATATTGAATTGTAAGAATAGAATCCATGTAGTCCCAATCCATATCGACAACTTGTATCGAGTTCAATTGGAGGGTAAAAGTTAGCGCTTAACACACTTGATTGTCCTGAGAACGTGAATGTACGAGACATGACTAACACATATAACTTGTTAACACATCGTTTTATTGCTGCTTACAGCAGCAGTTGAGACACATTTCCTGTCTTGAATTTGATGGTATCGTATTAAACCTTGCAGAAACTTTATTTTCGGACGCTACAGTAACATCGCGTATATTGCAATAACAACACAAATATTTTCGTGGTGGAGGTCCGTCATTCACATCAATAGATTGGGATATATTATCGTCACTGTAATGTTCCAAACAATATTGATACTTCAATACATCAGTATCGCTTTTTAAATGCTCAGGTAATTTATCCCACACCCATGCGATTTCATTTGAAGCACAGGTGATCATCACTTCTTTAGGAAAATCAGCTAATTGTTCCTTTGTCAATTTTGTAAGAGTCCTATACTTTGAGAAAGCTCGGAACGAATCTGCCGTCATTTAATTTTTTCACGTTCTTCTTTTGGAGTCATTGGAAAATTCATTGTTAGTTAGAAATCTTAAACACAAATGTCCACACCACACTGTATTGTAGTTCTGCTGACGGTCGTAGTTGTAATAGATTATCGGCTTTGATTTAATGTAGAAATACTTTAAGAGTTCCCTTGGTGGGGGAAGATCTCCGAAACCATCGTAGTAGTTAATCATATTACCAATTTTCTTGTAGGCTACCCAATGTGTTCCTCTACCATTTATACTGTCTAAATTCAAAATTGCAGATTCAGTATGTAGGGCACCACTCTCAAGAAGATTGTCTCGCATAAATACACCTCGAAAATATGGAATTTTAAAAATATTAGCATAATAACTAATATCAATGTCGCTGAGAGCTAATTCGTGGAGTACGAATATTCCTTTTACCCCCTGATGTTTTCACAAATTTTCGTGCTGCTTGTAAAGCAAAATGTGTTGCTTTTTTTGTATTATTAGAAACGAATCGTTTACCGCCAGCTTTACGTATTTCATCTCGTACTTTATGGACAATATTACCACCAAAGCTGACCTTCTTTCTCTTAATATTCTTCTTTTTATTTACCTTTCTTCTGGGAACTGATTTAGATTTACATCCCATACCTAAACGACGTTTTGCTTTCATGATATTTGTAACTAACCAGGCGGATGCCTTTTCTTTAAAATTGGCGTCTTTAGATTTAATCCTTTCCCAGGCGCGCTGTTCTAATTCGTAGTCTGCTTTATGACGTGTTGGTAAATCTTTATGATCTTCGTAAGCAGCGTCGTGAACTTTACAAGCTTTGTCAAGACCATTAATGCCTGGATCACCTCTTGCAATCCTTTTTTGAAATTTTGTACCCGGTCCACAGTACTGGTAGCCACCGGGTAAATGTAATTCAAATGGAAGTTTATTTATTAAAGAATTTATAAATCCCCTTCCTGTTCGCGAATTAGTCACTTTACGTCTAGACTTACTGACGAACGGCATTAAAATAAACAAAACGTAGTAAAACTTTCTTTATAACACCGATTACTTCGATGGTAACACTAGGAACGCTAGTTATCGATTAAAATATTGAATACACAGTTTATATCTATTTATATTGTATCAACCCTCAAACAATGCGGATTGTAAAGCAAAAGCAAACATTTGTAGTGGATAATTTCGATGAACGTGTAGGAAGTGGTGTAAATATCAACAATAGACGTCATGGACCCTTGTTGCCTTTAACAATTCGGGGTTTGTTAATCGGTCCTTCGAACTGCGGGAAAACAAATGTTATGATTTCCCTTATTACACATCCCCATGGTTTACGTTTTGCTAATATTTATTTATATTCCAAGTCACTGTACCAACCCAAATATGAATATCTTCAGAAGATTTTAAAACCCATTGATGGATTAAAATTTTACACATTTAATAATAACGTAGAAATTGTGGAACCATCTGAAGCAAAACCGGACTCCGTTTTCATTTTGGACGATATCATATGTGAAAAACAAGATATTATTAGGTCATATTTTAGTATGGGCCGACACAAATCCATAGATAGTTTTTATCTGGCTCAAACATATTCCCGAGTACCAAAACAATTGATTAGAGACAATTCGAATTTTATTATAATGTTTAAGCAAGATGAGCAAGATAAGCAATTTGCATCATATATTTCAAGATCATGTATCACCGGACGTTATCTTCAAAGAGTTCTTGGATATGTGTGCAAAATGCTGGGAAGATAAATATGGATTTTTAGTAATCGATAAAGATAGAGAACTAAAAGATGGTAGATACAGAAAAGGTTTGGACAGTTACATATATCCGTAAGGCATGCCAATATCTATATCAATTGTAAAGGTAGTGATGGTGGGTGCACATCAAAAGAAAATGAAGAGATCAGTAGTTGATAAGAACGAAAATAATGTTAGTGAAATAGATTTGAAACGTAAATTAATAGAAGCCACGGACGCTGTTCGCAAAAAATTCAATTACATAAAAAATAAACATGTAGAAAGTCAAATGGCTTTGGAAAAAATATATGAACCGTTAACGAAGCCATTAAAAACTATTTCTGAAACAACGCAGGAAACAAATCGTAAATTTCAAACCACACAGCAGTATTTAACAACACAGCCTAAAAAACCCTCTGCAGTAATCAAAATACCGAAATTCGAAACAGATGAAACAATTAGGTAAAGTAATTCTTATATGGAAACGCCGCCACCATCATCTGTAGGGACACCTTCAAGTTCTACCACGTCTAGTAGTAATTTCCGAAATTTAACTGATGTCGTTTCAACCTACATCAATGGTGTTAAAGCTGGCGACTCTACGTTTGATAACAAGTATGGGGTGCGAGTTGATGTCGATACTGGAAAGTTAGCCATGGGCAACTGCGAAGTGCGATTTCAGGGTGACCTTATATCATTTTGGAGAAATAATAAGAAACTCGGAACATATAAAGGAAATTCTCAGTTATACGATTTACTGTTTTTAAAATTTCCCCCAGATCTAAACAGTGCGGGTTATGGAATCACCGATGAAAATAAAAATATATTTGGAGACATATTGAATATAACGAATGCTGCATATAAAAATTACAATGTAACATTGGGATACAATTCTAGTAAATCAAAAAAGTATGTGGAAATTATAAAACCACTTTTACAACGTGGAATGTCAACGCGATCCAAGAAAGGTTCGGGTGTAATGTCATCTCAGAAAATATATACAGGTAAAAAGGTGGATTACATGTACTGGAATAAGCCCAAAGAATTAATCGAGCGCTTAAGGTTATTGTGGAGTTCTAAAATGGCTGGACATTCAGGTCATGAGAATGAAATTATATCCCTAATTGATGAATTAAGGGAAGAAGGGATCATCTATTAGAGAAATATCTATCGCATTTTATTTCATCAACCATAAATACATATATAAAGCAGATATCAGTTTATTTTGTCAATTGTAATTTGAACGCAATAGAACGATGGGCTCCATTGATAAATTTGGACGCCGAAAAGGACCTCATTGTATAGGTCAACGTGGTCCGCAAGGCATCGGTTTCAAACTTACTACTGAAACACAGTATGATATCCAAGGAAAGCAATTAAAAAATATAGGAGATCCTACAGATGAAAATGATGGTGCAACATTAAACTACGTGAATTTAGTTATGGATGCCTGCAAAAAAGATATCCTTTCCGCTCTACATAAATCAGCTAATCTTATAACCGATAATTTAGTAAACTACATAAAGAGATATAGGAACGAAATCGTGGGTGAAATAACAAAAACGTTTCAAAATTTACTACTAAAAATAGATACAACGATAAGCGATATGAAAACTGAAATAGATGAATTAAAAAATACAAGTGAGAGAAACTCGGATGCTCATACTAAGTTGGTGCAAGATATGACTGATTTCACACTTGATGTAGAAAAAATTGAACAACTTATTGCGAAATACCATCCCCCGAGAGACAACCAATCCATTCCAACCATTCGATTCTGAGATCATCACAAGCTAAGTAAAATTTTATGCATTATGTAAATAAAACAAGGAGCAGCTCATCACAATAAGTCATTCCAAACAGAACGTGGAACATCTAAATGTATATTACTATTATTATTAATAAACTTGAATAATAAAAAAAGGTATAATGTTCATTAGTGGCACAAAACGACAAATTGTCAGTGAATTACATAAACCAGCACGAAAAAATTTTAGAAGGAGATGAACCGTAATAAAAGGTTTGGCAGACTTATGGCAGATTGACTTGGCTGAAATGCAGAATTTTGCAAATGAAAATAAAGGTTATCGATATATACTCATAGTAATTGATTGCTATTCTAAATATGTTTGGGCCAAACCGCTAAAGAAAAAAACTGCTATGGAAGTTTCTATTGCGATGAAAGGAATTCTTCAAGAAGCTGTTTACTCCCCAACAAACTTGCAGAGCGATCAAGGACTCGAGTTTTACAATCACCAGTTCTCCACAGTGATGCATGAATATGGTATAAATCATTATTCCACATTCAGTACAAAAAGGCAGCAATCGTGGAACGTGTAATTTAAACTTTAAAAAATTGGTTATATAAAGAATTCTCGGCCAGAGGCAAATACAAATGGTTTGATATACTTCCTGATATAATAAACTTGTACAATAATAAAGTCCATCGTACAATAGGGATGAAACCCATAGATGTGAAATACACAACAAAGTTAAGTGTATATAATCATCCCAAAGTCGCATTAAAATCAAAATTCCATGTTGGTGACATGGTTCGGATTAGCAAATACAAAGGAATATTTGAAAAGGGGTATGCAGCCAACTATTCAACGGAACTTTTTAAAATTGTTAAAGTCAATGTAACAAATCCCGTAACATACATGATAGAAGATGTGAGTGGCCAACCTATTAAAGGATGTTTTTATGAGTACGAACTTCAGAAGACTAAGCCGATGTATATAGAAGACTAAGTATACCCGATGTATACTTAGTGGAAAAGATTTTAAAGAAAAGGGGTAATAAATTGTTTGTCAAATGGCTCGGACTACCATCAGATCAGAATGGTTGGATCAACAAGACTGATATAGTTTAATATATGTATAGTAATTATCTTGTTTTGTAAAATGATATGGTAAAATATGTACTTAATTTAGTATATTTGCAGTTGTATGTAACACTTATAGTTATATATTTTTTTTCTATTATCACAATAAAATTACTTTTCAAGTATTATTTTTTTTTTATTTTTTTTATGCATATTGCACAAAAGAGGAGAACTTGGAACAAAAAGAAACACACTTTGGACAGAAAACACACTATATTTAAAAATTAAAATACATTACAAAATAATACAACTAAAAAATATACAACTAAAAATACAATACAAATAATAAAATAAAATATACAATTAAAAAATAAAAATATATAATTAAAAATAGAATTGTTCTTAAGTAGCAAGAAAAATTATTTCTTGCTACTTAAGAACTGCTGGCTCTTCTCCTCCTCTCGGCGACCCATCAGGTGGAGCCATCGCGCTCTTTCCGCATATCTAAATGCCTTCTTCTCCGTCTTGGTCTTGTTGATTACCGGATGGCAGCTCCGAATTACCAACCGGTCTTTGATCGCCTCCATGGGATTGTATGTGCGTCCTGGGACGCACTCATTATCCCAATTCTCCTCTGGCTCTGGTCTTCTGTGTGCTGGGTTCGGAACACACTCATTATCCCAATTATCCTCTGGCTCTGGTCTTCTTTGTGGTGGGTTCGGGACGCACTCATTATCCCAATTTTCAGACTCGAGGATATTCATTTTATTTTGTTTAACTCTGAACTGTTGAGCTTAACTGCCAAACAGATTCAAGTTACGTTCTGATGCTCAGTGTGAATGAGGTAGCGTGAATGACATTGTACGAATGAAAGAGTACTTGTTTAATAATTATTTTATTCCCATTCCTAATTATTATTGTACAAATAGTTACATGTTAATAAGACATTGCATGTATATTACTTACGTTACATATAATTATTATGTTTGTTTCTCAATTACCTATAATTACTTTGTATGTAATAATTATAATTATTTTCTGTACAAATAGTTACCCGTTCATAAAACATTGCATGTACATTACCTATGTTACTTACGTTATATATAATTATTAACTTTTTTCTTCAATTACATGTAATTATATTGTATGTAATAATTATAATTACTCTCTGTACAAATACAAATTACATTGTATGTAATAATTATAATTATTTTTCTGTACAAATAGTTACACGTTAAACATTTACGTTTCTAATTATTTTAATGATAATATCATACTTTTTTTTTGTATTGAGCTAATGCGAGATTACATACATTACGGGAAATGATTAACATTATGTTTGTATTTTCTATAAGTCAATTACCACGTAATTAATGATGAGGTTTCTTCATATACAATTTATTTACAAATTGCATCGCTTAACCTATCAAAAAACTACTTAACACTATTTATTGCAAAGTATACAACAGTCTGTTAGTTTCAATTGATTAAGGGGTAATTGACAAGAGTCGCAGGTATGTAATACAGCATCCTCCAGTCTGATTGTCCTATGTGATTCGATGTATTGGTATCTGGAGGTGGGGGTAACGTTAACGGTAAACCACTCAAAGGATCTATAACACAGGAAATAAAGTCTATCACCTGGCACTACGATGCAAGACACCGTATTGCAATACTGTTTTTGTCCTATAAAGAGATCTATAGCTTCCACATATATCCCACGAGCAAGCCCTTGCTCGGCATCAGCTTCCATACCTTCATCATCATTCTCTTGGAATACATTCAATCCTGCCTCGACCAATTGTCTTATTGACAAATTCGCTTGAGGAACGTTAGCAGCGTTAAGGGGATCGGCCTAAATGACACAAAATATATAATTTACCATTTTAATTTATCAATTAAAATGGAAAATTACATACTATAATACTTACCTCATCACTCTCTTCATAGCTGTTTTCTTGAAAATTCGTGGTAGCTAACCAGGTAAGGAATTCAATATGAGGTTGCCCTACAGCCATTTTCTATTACTTAATACTTTACTATTCGCAGACCAAATGAAACTGAGTTGAGGTAGGGTCCTCCTCCGTTTAAATATAGTGTGTGACATCATCGTCTTATATACAAGTGTAATTTATGAAGTCACCATCGCATAGAATAATATTTTAACAATTTCTTCTATTTTTTTAAGGTGACACGAATTATGAAATTTTTTTTTCCGATGCGAACGAATGTTGGTATCAATCGATAGAAAATGTAAAGATGGGTAATTGGAAAGGTCATACATATATCCTGTAACGTACATTTTAATTTCAATAATAATAATAATAATAATGTCAATGAACTTAAGCTAGTGGAATTGCACATCCCTAGCTTAGCTGAGTTTATTGTGACAATAATTGACGCCCAACGTGTGAGGCCTGTGCAACAAATTGGCAATCCCAAAGTGTGAGGCCTGTGCAACAAATTTAGCAATTTCAACGTCTAGGGCTCGTGCAAGCAAGTAGTGCTTGTAGTAAGTTTTGATAGTTGACAAATTAGTTTCTGATATCGAAATAAAATAATCTCTTTCCTTCTGACCAAAATTCAGATATTTTCAAAATTTGTGTATAATAAATCGATTCAAAAGTTTTAGTGATAAGATTTCTTTTTGGTATATTTTATTTGGCTATACAAAAACATAGGAAGTATTTATTCTATACCTGAGTTTGAAAACTTTTAGTAGCAGTTTTATATATCTACTTTTTGTGCACTGGTTGGTATTTATCGGTAAAAGTTTTTATAGAACGGGTTTTGCGGAATAAATAAAACGTTTAATATTTATCATATCTTATCTTATCTTATCATATCTTATCGTATCTTATCGTATCTTATCTTATCTTATCTTATCTTGCCTATGTTTTGTATGTGTTGAGTTATTTTTATTCTTCCGTGAAACCACAGGAATAAATTATACCTAACAGAAATTCCTAGGCTAATTAAATTGAGTGACAGTTATAAATAGTATTGTGTTTTATATATTAGTAATATACAGGGTGTATATTAGTTTTCTTTTAATATTAGGAACTATATCTGTTTTATGTGTCTTTTGTTTTACCTGCGGTTCTGTTTCTCTATCTTTCTGTTTTTCTAGCAATGCAAAGGCTATAGGGTGGAAACTATAACTATATCTAGTTTAGCTATCTGTATATTCTCCTCATTTTATTGTACATTTCAGTTGAAATTACAGGGATGGGTCAGAGTGTTTGATATATGTCAGTAGTAGATGGTATCTTAGAATAGATATTGTATCTAGTCTTTATTTAGACACTCCCATAGTGCTTGAAATATGTTAGTACTAGGTGGTACCTTATAATAGATATTGCATCTAGTCTTTATTTAGGCACTCCCATTTCTAATTGCTGAATTAAAGGATTTGGTTATTGTCTGAGATATGTAAGTACTGGATGGTATCGTATCATAATCTGGGGTCTGAATATTATCTTTATCTTGTTTTTTGGTTCAGACAATGATTGTTGATGGATATTGCATCTAATCGTTAATTAGACATTCCCATATTTTTTTATTTTTTTAGTACAGATAGATAATATGACCAGTAACATCGTCAACTGTTTAGTTCTTAGTTTCTTCTGTTTCCTTCTACTTTTATTGTGTCTTATGTTGACGTCTACTATTATTGTATTCTGGAGTTTATGAAATGTTTACTACTAATTAATTAGTTAGTATTTTGTAGTGATTTAGTATCTTGTAACATATTGCCGTATCTTATCGTTATGTATCTTAATATTTGGCCTAATTTTGCAAAAAATTAGGTGAGTGTCGCCACCTTTCCTGTATCGCCTTCTCTTCTTTTCTTTGATCTAAGACACTCGGGATGTTAAATGGGTGGGTTACCTAATTTTAAGTATTTAATGGACTGGGCAAGCGTCAGAGCAATGGATTGAAATATAGTGTAATTGTATTATTTAGTACATATTTTTTGGGTATATCTTACTTTATTATCGTATTATCTTAACCCTCAAAATATTTTATTATCAGATTTTTTTGGTTATCTTAATTAAATAATAAATGCATTGTCGTAAGTTAGTTATTTTGCTCACCCAGTATCCATTAAATTTGACAACAACATCGTCGAAATTCTTTCTTGTGTGATGTCCTTTCTTTTTCCTGGTTTATTTTCACCGTCTGTGTTCGACAATTAGATTAAAATTCTCGTATCCCAGGAGTAGGTCTAGCGGTGCGATTATTTGAATCTGATGGTTGACGATGTTCATAAGTCCCTCAGTCATATACAGAGTAGGTCTGTGATGTGATTGTCGATCTTATGTTATTTGCCTGTTTCTCTTTATCTTTGTGTGTTATCTCTCTATGATTGTTAATCTTATGTTTAATTTCATTAGTGAACATTATCTTAAATTCACATAGAGTGTGAATTCAATATTTCCTAGTCGAGTCGGTACCTGTTATTCGTGTATCTTTTCTGAGTTACTTTAATATGAGACATTAAATATTTAGTAAAAATTAAGGTTTACCACAGGACTAGATTAGTAGTAGTCGGTTTGTTTTAGATTCGTGGGTTCAGGCATACCTACCTCCTACTTGTGTAATTGCTAGTTTTATAAATTTGGCTGAGAGTTTCTTAGCATATTAATTAGTGAGGTTCACTTGAAGGGTGGTTATCGTTCTTGTTACTTTTCGAGTCTACCTCGGAGCATGGCTCTATCTTTTAAATCTTTATTCACTAAAGTCTATATACAGTTATAACTGGTAACCTTACATAAGGGATAGTGTATGTATGAGTACATATAGTACTAGATATCGCCTAGGATATCTATTGTTCCTGCTTGGTCATTATTGGTTGGTTTAGATGTGAACATTCCAGGGGGTTTATGTGTGTGTAGTCATTGTGATGGGAAGGAATCAGAGACGAGGCTTCTGCTTGCATTTAACCAGTTGCGCACTTTGCATTCTGTTCTGGTATTACTATTCATTATTTGTTGAACTTATCTCCCACATTGTGTCTTCATGCAAGATTGATTCTCTGGGTTGTTCATAGCTGACCAACATTCATGGATTCGTACAGGCTTATGAGAGCCTTTTCAATTTAGTTTTAGGTTATTTTAAGGTTTAGGGACTGAGATGTGGCAGGGACCTCCTCATTTCAAGAATGCCGATGTTTTCGGATAATCTGATGGAAGGATCGACATGGGGGTGTTATTTTGCCAGCCTTTATGATCATGGTCATTCTGGTGTTGGGTTAACCAGGCGGGATATCACTACTGTGTGCTTTCTGAGCTCCATCCAGGTGCAGTTCTTGAAAGATTGGATGTCGTGCCTCATCTCAGAATACTCCCGCAATAGTATCTTAATTGCAAGTACCACAACTGGGAGCAAGTTGTAGGTCCAGCATTTATAGCTCCATATTTTTGTTGTTTGCAAGTACAACAGTGGATTAGGCAACCTGTTGTCAAGCATTTTAGTGCCTGTTTCCTTTCACAAGTGCTGTAGTTTCAGGATGCACTACTAGCCATGTGTATTAAGTCCTCTATCTATTTTTTTTTTTTTGGGGATTTTTTTATAAACCCATTTTAGTACTGGCAACAGCTATATTGCTGCTGAGGCGTCAGACCTATGTCTCGGAAGGTATAACTTTCCAGTTCCTTTCCACATTTTCATTACCGTTGTTCCTCTGTCGTCTCTAAAATTGGCATAGATAAAAATTTATAACTCCTAGAGTTATCAATTTTTATTACCGGGGAAGGGGGGATATGTAACGTACATTTTAATTTCGTTTCATGAGGTTGACTATTTATTATGCACCCCGTAAAACACCCAACCTAATTGTTGGTGGCTCGAGTTCTGAAATTTTTCAATAATGCGTTGGAGGACGCGGATTGGCTAAAAAAAACGGTGGCCTCAAGCGAGAACGCCGGTGTGATTTAGGTAGGGATATAGACAGTCCCCGTCTTCGTGGATAGGCACATGTGAGTTATTTATCTATTTGATATATATAATTTATTCACTTTCATTATTGGTTGCGATTATAATTATTAGTACAGAAATACGATCATAGCGATTTGTTGTTATTATTAAGTAATTATATTTCATATATAATCAGGATTTACCTGGATTTTAGGTAAATTATTTAGGTGTGGTTCGTGAGATTTTTTAGTAATACGATTCAGAACATTAGAATACTGTTTCAATATTACATTATAAATTTGTGAAGCTGTGCTCTAGTCAGGAGATTATAGAAAACATTGTTTTTTAAAACCAATTGAGTTTTCTTGCCTCCATTTTGTTTGAATCGGATTGCGACTATCAACCACGTGTTGTGCCCTTTGGGAATTAAGTACATTTATCTTATCTTTATCTTATCTTCTCTTATCTTAGCGTTATCATATATTGTATGTAAGCTATAGAAAATTGCTAATATCGTACTTTCTGCACTACATTAATTAAATTGTTTCTTTGTAATTATCTACATTTGTTTAGAGGTAGTGTGGTATTGCTTTGCCTACCTGAGTAGATATTTGATTTTAATAACTCACATGCACGCCGATTAGAAGACTGGAACAGTTTCCTAATATTTGTAAATTCATTGATTATTGTTCTTTGGTAACAAATTTGTACAATCAATCAATACGAATATTTACAACTTGTCACTCAGTATTTGAAATATTAATGAAATAATTTTTCTCTTTTACCTAATTAGAGTGGTAATATTTCCTTGTTTAACCGGTTATGAAACCGTTGTTTTTGGAATTTTGGGTCAGATAATAGAGGGTTTTTTATTTAATTTATTTTTGTTCCTTCTGAACTATAGTATGTTTAAATATTAACGATTAGAGTTTTTATTAAGAAAATTGTCGAGTGGCTGAACTGTAATCAGTTCTTTTGAATGCAATTTTTTGGGTAATTTTATTTGCTTCATTCTGGGTCGGGTCACTAAAGGTTGACACCTTCCAGGTTTTGTTTTCATTTGTTTATAATTTTCCCTGTGATAATTCACAGAGTATTTGACAACAACCATATTTTATGGTACATTCCCTTCAGGAATTTATTTATAATTTTTAATCTTGGCTACACTAGCCGTCAACGTTCATCTTCATATTTGTAAATTTTGGGGCACTCTTAACACAAACAATTCTTTGTATATACTCTTCTGACACGAGGCTGCTGTAACCTGACTTCAAGATCCATAACCTGCTAAAGAACCCTGGACGCTGATCATCTACAAATCCATAGATAAGAGGATTGGACTTAGCCAGTACGTGACCGTCATCTGGACTAGAGCTCTAGCTTCCCCACTTTGCCACAGCAAGTCCACCTGGATCCAATCATCAGCACAGGTTAAGGGTGAGAGTACTGACATCATAGAAGGAACGAGATTGTAAGAGTGTCACCGAACCTCATAAATTTTGTAAAGTTAGCCAATTTTAAAATTTCATTTGTCACTTCTTTTTTTTTTCCATTTTTTAGTCAATATTACATCATTTTTTTAATTATTGTTAAATAGTAACTTTAATATTCCATTGTAATTTCAAGTCAATTTGCTTATTTGATTATAGTGTATTCAACTAACTTTTATATAGTTTTCTTTTATCTTATATCTAAAAATTATCCTGGTGCCCAAATAAATAATTGTCAACAGTCAAAGCAGCCCTACGAATACTACGCCCTAGTGTCATAAATCTCCCTGAGCTACCGGAGCTAATGTCAATGAACTTAAGCTAGTGGAATTGCACATCCCTAGCTTAGCTGAGTTTATTGTGACAATCCGTAATACCGTAATTTAAAAAAGAAATTTTTTGTCATTTGAAATCAACTTAGAAAATTTTTTTTAGAAATTTTACATATGGTTTTTCTGAAATTTTCTCGGATGCTAGTAAAAGTGGTATCAATCGATAGGAAATGTCAAGACGAGTAATTTGATACGTTACGCGGGGTACTACGTATTCTTAGAAGACGAGAAAATGAATTTTAGGCTAAAAAAAAGGCTAAGCGACTTTAAAGGCTAAGAAGAAAATTCTTCTTATTTTCTTTTACGTTTGAATATTATGATATGTTACAGTTACTTTATATTATAAAATATTTTCCCACTTTGACTTTATATAATACTTTTTATTATAATTACATCTTTTCTTACTTCACTGTACGGCATAATACATACTTTTACATTTAACTTTATTCTAATTACTTATGGTACGAGTAAACCCACATATTCGTTTCGTCTCTATGTACAATGATCATATTAATTCTTCTAGCGCGTTTATCAAATATCTCAATCTAATTTGACTATTATCGATATTGCACCCAGCTGTTTGACTTAAAGCGGCTACGAACCATTCAAAATTTTTCTGCGCATCCGTTAAGTAATATTGTATATCATTGTGGCCCCACGGTAGGGTTCGTGTTGTATTTGGTATTATGAATCTTTTGTCGTCGAAGTAAGACAATGCCACTTTATTTTTAATTTCTGTGTATATATTGTGTAATTCGCTCCGAAACGAACTCATTTTTCTGAATATGGTACCGCCTTGCTCTACGATTTTCTTATAATCTTCGACTGTTAAATTCTTTTTTATTACTGATTTCTTTACGCCTTTAGCTTTTTTGACTTCAGTATTCACCGACTTTACATAATAAGCTTTTGCACCTGTTCCATAAAATTCCATTATGGGATCCGAAGGGAATTCATCTTTCATATTTCCCAATACGGATGCCGTTACGGGAATACCGAACTTAATACCTTCTTTATAATTTGACGTATCGAATATGCTCGGATTTGACTTGATAAATTCATAAAAATTTTCTGTATAGACTTTTATAATTAACGAATCGGTATCCGTATATAGCAAAGAGGCCTCATCTTTATAGTTTCTCTTTATGGTGTCATAGTAAAAGTCGTACAACACTGTCTTGGATAACTCTAAAATTGAAAACCCCAGGTAGAGCGGTTTATTATAATGAGTTCTTGTTCTCCCCATATGTATAGCCACGAAGTCTTCTGAAAATGCTGTACAAGTTTTAAAATTAGGACGAGCGATTAATGTGTTTGCCCCTAAGGATTTCCCCCTCCTTTCCCAATGAGTTATCAGTTTAATATCTCTTCTATTATCCACGTTCTCCATTGTTTTTCCATACACTGCGTTATTCATTAATTTGTATAAATCCCGTTCGAATTTATTTGTTGCCTTGTTCCTCATTTCGGTATTTAAATCTATGTATACTTTTAACCAACAACTTTGCTCGAATTTTATTATGCGATGTATTTTTTTCTATTTCAAACCGTTTCTTATGGCTTGTTTTAAATTTCTAAAGTGTATTATGTATTTACTTTTATTATTCAAGTCGGGTATCAATTTAGGAATTTTTGATCTTGAACCGGGTGGAATCATACTTTCGGCAAAAAATGGTAAATCTCTATGTGCGTCGTGCAATTCCAATGGATATTCAATATCAACTTCTAACATATACCCGTAACGATTCTCATCTGGAATATTCATGACGTTGAAATTACCGATTTCTTGATCGTTTAACCAATCGAATCCGCCGGTTGGTAAATACTGTGACATACTATGGCCGTATAGATTTGTTGCATCCAAATATGTTATAAAAGATGAACGTTCTTGTGGGTTATAATTTGGAACAAAAATATTATTTGCGATGTGTTTTCGCTCCGAACACTGACTAATACCGCCACGAATTCCTTTCTTAATAAAATGAATCATTAAAATATCTGTCAGTAATTCTAATTTTACTTGCGTGAGACAACATAGCATCCCAAGCTAATCCCGGGGCAGTAAAATATTGTGCGGGATCCAAATGATATTTATCTAATGAAATGTTTCGAAAGTTTTCAAATACATCGCATAATATAAGTACGTCTGATTTTAAGTAAGTATTCGAATACTCCCCCAAATTTTGACACTTAAATATATTCCAAGTTTTTTGCGCCCTACGATAATCGGCATCTGATATATGCTCTTCTGATAAATTGTCATAAAATTCTTCTTTCGCGGGTAAATTTTTATTGTTTAGTTTGTCCAATGTCGTTAAGAAACTATAAGGAAAAACGCCCTTTTGCCTAATTAAATTAAATTGTTCGTAATCTGGAAAATGTTTAACCGTTTCTTGAAATTGATTATCGCTCAAGTTTTGCGCTAAATTTTCTAGTGAAGTGGATAAAAATTTAAAACTATCGATAAATCTCATCTTCAAATATTTTTTCTTTACTTTTCCCTCTTTGTCCATATAATCATGCAAATACAGGTTTTTAGTAAAAGATATGTATTTTGCTTTGCTCTGAGCTATTACTTCTATTCTATCTTTATTAGAACACAACTCTTTAATAAAAAGGTGGGAATCGTAAGAACTCATACTGTGTAATATAATTGGGACAAAATTAGGTAATTTATAATTTAAATTACAAACAGAATGAGCAGCTCCGAACCTTTTCTTGACGGTCAAATGGCATGGTCTCTGACTTTTACCTCCCCTTCAAGAAACGGTTTTTCACATATACCACAAACGGTTGCATTCGAAAAGTCCTGTTCTTCCTCCGCAGATAAAGGAGTCATTATAACGAACTCTTTCAAATGTTTATTATAGATATCAGTTAAATCCGCCTCGATGCGCTTTATAAATTCTTTACCGGCATTTTCCCCTCTGTATAATACAAATTTAGATAAAGAATCGTCAAATGAACATTTTATTATGTATGCAAATGAGAACGGTTCGTGACTGAACGTTTTGTTACTAAAAGATTTTGTAGGATCGGGTTCACAAGTGTCGTGCGGTTTTAGAACTGATTAGAAATCGGCATAAACTACGAAAGGTACTTTCAATTGCTTTTCGAAATTTTCAAATTTTAATATGTTTTCGGGAACACTATTTCCAAATTTATCTATACGAAGTTTATTTGAAGGCGTCGTCGTATAAACATGATTGCAATCATTACTTTGATGTTGTAATAACGCTTTTTCACTACTGAAATACATTAAACAACCGTCACAAAAATATTTTCTGTGTTCGTGAAGTGAAACTTGACTGGAAACTAATTTTGAAAAATTTTTTATCCAGCAGTAGTGACTTTTTATACATTCCTTTCTACAATGATGGTTCTCTCCACAGTCCTCTGTAATAAGTAACAAATTTACATGATAACGTAATTTCTTTGACGCATAGCGCAGCGGTCCTACTATTTCGTATTTCATTTTATTATCAACAAATTCCTTTTCTAAACCGTAAACGCTAACTGATATATTATTCATCAGTTCAAATTTCGTAATATCTTTTAATTTAATTGGAAATTCCATACCCGTCACATTTAAAACTGTAGAATAATGTGGATACGAAGAGACCTCCTGAACTGGTCCTCTAGGTGGATATAATGCTGAAGTAATGGCCCATGCAAAACAGTTCTGATCATCGTTTCTTATGTTCACTACAGCTTTCTTATTTTCGATAAACTTTGGTAACTTCATGTATGATGATGCGCACAGAGGACTATTTTTATTTATATTTACTTCCACATATAAAACTTCAACGATAGCCCAATCTGAAACATTGAATACATACATGTATAAAACTAATTAATTGTATTTTATGAATTATATACCAGAATCTTTTTCTTCAAATTGAGATGTTTGAGATATCATTTTATCGACAAATTCTTGATAAATATTATTCAGATCTTTAGATTCGTCTATAATCTTGTTAGAACTATTGAAAGTCTTAACATCCGTTGTTTCTTGTTTCGGTAATGTGTATTTAGCAAATGTTTCCATATTCTATACATTTGTGTAATTTAGATTGGACTTTCCTCTCCTCTTTTGAAAATGTGAATGAAGCATGTACTTATTTATACAATAGTTTAGATTCAGTTTTTTCCATAAACGTTCCAAAGACGGCCCCTATAAGTAAATCTTATCCTCCTTGGTATAGTCGCAGAATAATAAAAGATAGTAAACAGAAAACCACCTTCTGGCGTTCATATAAAGTAACAGGGAGTAACGATGCTTACGAATAATTCAAAACATTAAGGAAAAAAATCAAAACAGATACTGCTCTTGCCCACAAAAATTACCTACAACACATAGAGTTTCAAATTAAATCCAATCCAAACAGGTTCTGGTCGCACATCAATACATTAAAAAATAATACTTCGATCCCCAGTATAATGTCCCATAACAATAATGTCATGACTGATCCACAAGAAATTCTAAATAGTTTTGCAACGTTTTTTCAATCATCTTTTATCACCAATTTTGGGAATGTTCAAAATGTTAATGTAAAAAATTGTACTTCAGGGCTTTCCATTCCTAATATAAAAGAAGAAGACGTGTTGAAGGCGCTTAAAAAAATCAAGCCAAAATTAACCGCTGGTCTTGATGGAATACCTGCCTTTCTCTTAAAAGATTGCGCCGTTTTGTTTGCTGCACCTTTATCTATTATTTTTAACTTATCACTTCGATCCGGCATTTTCCCATCATTTTGGAAGCAATCTAGAATATGTCCCATTTACAAGAAAGGAGATAAATCCGCCATTGAGAATTATAGGCCTATTGCGATCCTATGCAATTTTAGTAAAGTGTTTGAGAGCGTTCTTTATGATATTATATTTTTCCATGTTAAATCGCAATTGTCTTTTAGTCAACACGGATTCTTATCTGGCAGATCCACTGTAACGAATCTTGCAAGCATAACCCAAGTTGTTGCTGAATCCCTTGATTGTGGAGGACAAGTAGACGTTATATATACGGATTTTTCCAAAGCATTCGACAGTCTTGACCACAGTATCTTGCTTAATAAGTTGTGCAGTTTTGGACTCACCGATTCTTTCCTTAATTTCTTTTCATCCTACCTCTCCAATAGAAAGCTTTACGTACAGTATCGTGGTTTCAAGTCTGTCGAAATAACAGCAACTTCCGGCGTGCCCCAAGGATCTGTGCTTGGGCCTTTATTGTTTGTAATGTTTATAAATGACATAAGCTGTAATCTGCATTGCTCTTCCCTACTATATGCAGATGACTGTAAGTTATTTGCAGTCATCAATAGCCTAGAGGACTGCCTAAATCTACAAATAGATATTGAGAGATTAAATAGTTGGTGTGCTGCTAATCATTTGTTTCTTAATGTGGACAAATGCAATTATGTATCTTTTACCAGGAAAATTAATCCTATCCACTTCAAATACAAGTTAAATGGTGTTGATCTGAAAAAACTCAATCAATTTAAAGATCTTGGGGTTATATTTGACAGCAAGTTAACCTTTGTACCACACATCAACGAAGTAGTGGCCAGTGCTTACAGGAACTTAGGTTTTATAATTAGGAATTCCAGAGAATTTGCAGATACTGCCACCTTGAAATTGCTTTTTAATAGTTTTGTTAGAGCAAAATTAGAATATGCATCTATTATTTGGAGTCCAGGTTAGCAGCTACATAAATATAAATTAGAGGGAATACAAAGACGTTTTTGTAAATATCTTTGGCACAAAAATGATGGCTTTTATCCAACTAGAGGCACTCCTCAAGTTGACTTACTGAAGAGGTTCAATATTTCTGACCTAGAATCCCGACGCAATTATTTATCAGTTGTTTTCTTGTACAAATTATTGAACAACCAAATTGATTGTCCTTTTTTGCTCAGTTACATAAATCTGCACGCGCCATCCTTCCTTTCCCGTTCTAATAGCACATTTTACTTACATACTCCACATACTAATTTATATTCTTCGTCCCCCCTACATTCAATGTGTTCAAAGTATGAATCTGTAAATGACAAATTTGATATCTTCTGCTGCAATATTAGTAAAATTAAACACGTTTTACTAAATGATAATTAATTGTTATCAGTACATATTATTGATTTATTGAATTGTCAATTGTTGTGTATTATTTATTTGCATATTACTTGTAACTAGTTAGTGATTAGATGCTTAATCTTACATTTTATATATTATGTATCTTATTATGTTATATGTTAATAATTATTGTAATGTTCCCTACCCTATTATTGGATTGTTATCTGTCTGGGTAGCTGTAAAATAAAATAAAATAAAATAAAAAAATAAAAATAAAATAAAAATATTAATTTTTACAGATTTGTGGACTTTTACAATTTCTTCCAACAATTTCAATATCTTCTCCTTTACTTCGTCGAAAAACAAATTGTAATCTATATGCTGATTTTGACTATGCACTCGATAACTAATAATTCTACATTTGAAGGCACTGTTAATAATTTGTACGCCATCGCATTTAGGAGTACAAGACATTGGTCTATGCTCGAGGGTTCTGCGATGCGAATTTATTTGATTAGCAGGTATATTTTTGTTACAACAAATAATGGTTTGAGTACTTGAGGGATCCATTCTAGCACGTTTAGCACTGGGTCCATCATCACTAGTCATTTTCGATTTCCAAGACATTATCTCATGACGACGTAAATTGTCACTGCGCGTAAACGTTTTACCACAATTACTACACAAATGCATTTTTTGTTGTATTACACGTTCCTCACGAGAATTTACTTCAAAATGATTTCAGCTTGCCCATTCCCTCCTTTTAAACATGGAATTGGAGAGTGTGGGAGGAGTCGTGTCTGTTTACTAAATGACGTCACTCTAAGGTTATCCAAAGGTCAATTCAAGGTTATACAAAGGTCATCCAAAGGTCACTTCAAGGTCATGTAAAGGTCACTTCAAGGCCATGTAAAGGTCACTTCAAGGTCATCCAAAGGTACGTAAAGGTCATCCAAAGGTCATTCAAGGTCAAAAGGGGTGGGGGAGTATCAATTCCGGCTATAATAACCTACTTAAGTGGATGTACATGATAATCATTTTATATTATGATCACGAGGTTATCTTGCTTACTCTCTTTAAGAAATATAAACTTGTCAATACCTTTCTACTTCAATAATATAATATTATCAACAAAATAATTTAACATTATTTTGAGAAAAAAATACCCAAATTTCAGACCCGCCATTGGTTTTTCATGAATATATTGATGTAGAAATAGAAGGGTTTGTAATGTCAAGCTTTAACAGTTAATCATTTCATTGCGTTGAAAACCTGAATCTTTTTAACCTAAAATTCAATATGCTAACATTTTTTTTAAGAATCAATGTGAAAAAAATATACCTTACCAGTAACTATTGTATTTTTCATTTTTTCTACTGAAAAAGTTATTAAGATATCGCTTTAATCAAAACAAGATACAGTATCCTATACAATCAAATTTTATAAAAATGTTAGGCAGTGTGATTTATTCCGATACATGGAATTACTTTTTATCATATGTCAGATTCAGTAAAGCTTTTTCCATCAGATATATTTTTATCCTGGCTTAACTACTACGTGTTTCCCAAATTACTTTTCACAGATTTGTCGAAGTTATTCGCTGTAAACCACATCGTGGAAAGTTGATTACTTTCCCAAATAAAAATTAAATGACTAATATAGCAAACCGTCAGATATAAGGGTAAATATTGCTGAAATAGGTAAAGCTTCAACTATTATAGAACATAGAACTGTTTTAGAGCTATTGTAAAAATATTACAGGCCTATTATTTTTTTAATTTTTTATTTTATTTTATTTTTACACTATTCAACAGACCGAATGGTCCTATTATAGAATCAGAATATAGTACAATATTCTTAAGTACCTACCTAATATTATAATATAATATCTAAACATATGAAAAGTACATACGAAAACAAAAATACTATACAGCAAACTAAAATATAAAAATTTTTATACAATATAAGAGGCCAACATCAAGAAAAAGGGATGTTAGAAAATTATTTTTTATGAAATTATCTTTTATGTAATAGTACAGGAAAGAATATCAGTGGCAGAACTCAATTCGTAATAGAAATTGCATATGTTTTGTAATGAAACATATTTATTTATATTTGTAGGTACTGTTGGTAAATAAAATAAACCATTGTGTTTCGATCTAATTATTGTGGCACGTGAAAGCTAAGCTTGTACTTTCTGATTTGAAGTTTCTTGGGTTCCTAATAATGAATCCAATAGCTTTATAAGTTTTTACAACAGTTATATTTATTCAAATATGACTCCTAGGTCGCAGAATATCTTTGGTCGTGAAAGAATAATGCTAGAATGGTAATCAAATGTGAACACATTTTTTTGTTATTGTAAAGGAAATTAAGCAGCATTTATTTTAGGATTTAGAAGCAAATGATTCAATACACCAATAGACAATAAGATTTAAATTCTGCTAAAGCTATGACTGGTAACCCTGTAAAACATTGTCAGGAGCACCAGACATTGCTCGTACTTGTACATTGCTGTAACTTGATAGACCACATGTTGAAATCTGTTAAAAAGACTTTAAATACATTTATAAAATTGTTTGATATCCCAAAAGTATTTAGTTTATAACATTCGTCTGTTATCCATCATCAATTGGGTCAGAAATATATTCATTCATACAGAACAAATTTACCGCTGACTTTATCTTTGAAAAACGATGTTGTTCAGTAATCATATGTTTGGTGTGACTAAATATTAAATCAATATACACACATAATTTCAAAATAGCAGGCAAAGTTATTAATAGGAACTATGGGGCAATAATTTGTATGTCCATTCTTTCGCCTTTTTAAATATAGAAATTATCTTTGAACTTTTCCAAATGCTTGGAAAAATATTATTTTTTTAAATTATATTAAGCAAGGTTATCAGAGGAAAAGAGAAAATTACCGCACAATCTTAAAGCAGAAAAGATGGAATTATCAGGACTACTAGTAGATTTAGTGTTGAGTTTCTTCAAATAATATAAAACTTCATTCACGGGATAAAAAGGTATGCCTAATAATGTTGCATTATTTCATTTTGAAAAACTATATGATCAGATATATTGTGAGACTGATTTTTAATATTAAGATACTTCCAAGAAGCCGACGGATCATTGAAAATATTAGCTTCTAAATTTAAGATATATTCCTTATGTAACTTATTAGCGTCCAAGTTCCATGTGCTGTAACCAATTTAGGTATTGACAATTGAAGTATTTACATACTATACATGAGTATATTATAAAACTCTTCAGTTACTTGGTTAATATCTCTGAAACCTTTCAAAATATCCCTATTAACTTGAACCAAAGATTGAAAGATTGAAAAGGAAGAAACTTTTAAATGATATTTTTTTACTAATATCGAGATACCTAACTAGTGAAAGATTGTTAATATTCGATTATTACTGTTAAGTATATTATTATTAAATTCTTAATAATAATAATAATAATAATAATAATGACTTTATTACCAAAGTAATCATATAAGTACTACATTAGCAACCAAACAGTGAGTTATATATATAGACACACTCAGTCATCACTCTACCTCCAAAATATTAAATTTACTGTTATCAGCAATTTCAGCATTCCCAAAATTTGAACTCCAAGCCAAGTTTCAGACATAGGCAATACGTCATAATTACAAGTAGGTATACAAATTGGAATATATGATATCAAACTCGTATTTAGACCTTTTGGTAATATATTGACAAACCTTGTAGGTAATTGATTAATTAAATTTCCAGAATTAGATAAGGAAATTGAAGAAGACACAATTATTATTAAATAAAACTGATTGCTATTGATAGCCCAGATCAGATTTTTAACAACATTTTTGTAGGCATGTCAGCTCTCACATCCCAAACTGCATTATCTATCTTGATACCTATTAGCATTCTACATTAGCTAATGTAGAGCAATTAATACATGTTAAGTTAACACTCACAAACACATAGGTACTTCATCATTCAAACCATATTTGGAACAACATACGTTATTTGTACAATTATTTTTCGAGTAATTTTAACCATTACATATAACAACGCAGGATATCATCTATCGCCTTATATAGTTTACAAATATATAAAAGAATAAATATGTAATCACTGTTAAGTACTTTAGTACAGTCAAAACCTTAAATAGTTAAACAGTAACCTTAAAAACATCCTTATTACTTTTTGCTGGTCACATTTTAATTAATGTACATTCACGACTGTATTTAATATTTTGCTTATCCCTTAAGTGATCTGGTACCATACTTGTCACGTAAATGGTCAGGTGTCAGAGTCTACTATTTTCAAAAATAAAAATAGTAAACAAAACCCAAAATAAACATTTTATTGAATATCCATATTATGAACATTATTCAACTGGGATATGTAAAGAAAAATAATTAAAGCATAAAGAAAATATATAAAATACTAATCAAAAAAAATATTACGCTGAAATATTGAGAAGATCTTTGTATATTTTACCCTAAAAAAAAGACGAATAAATAATATAAATCGGTTATTTGACTATACTACAATAGGTTTTGGGACAATCAAGTTAATAAAATATGTAAGAAAGATAAAAATCTAAGAAAAATCTTGGCTTCCAGCAAGAACTAAACTTCATCGTTTTTCTGCAGTCATTCAAATTGGTTTTGTGTTAGACAAACACAAAAGAAAAACAAAACATGTTAGACAAACGGGCACATGATTCACATCACTTTCACTGTCATATTATTCGTGAAACCATTTTAGAAAAGTTTCTTCGTAATCTTTTTCTCCAAAACAGACACTCGTTACGATGGCCCGGCCATATTCACAATATCTCAAACGCGAAAGAGTGAATGTAACGGTTTGGCGTTGTCCGATAGACTATGACTAAACTAATTTTTGTCATATCTTGTAAGAAAATATCGCATCCCCGCTGCGAACAAGAGTACTCATCATATAGGAAAAGGATTAGATAGAAGGGGCAGTACGTGGGTGGTTCCAGTAACGAATAAGAAAAAATTACTTCTATAGCGTAGACTATCAGACGACGCCAGACCAGTTAAGGGTTAATAATAAGTACACGAATTACCAGCATCTATATTTTTCGACAGTCCAACAATCCGGGATCTCAGTGTATGTCCCTTACCTTATATAGATATTTAAAGTGTTTACCTAACAGTTCCTTCAACCTTGATATGTTTAATTTTATTTATATTAATTTTAAACTCGAAAGAATTCAGATTATTCAAAATACCAATTTTTATCTGCTTGTTCTGTTGATATACCTATATTTGCCCAACCACAACACCCGGTTGAGAGTTTGAGCATTCACTGAGGAATATTATGTTTCATATTTCCTAGGTTGGCAAGAGTTATAAACCTCCGCTCTCCTAAAGAAGTCAAATTTAACAGAAATAAATAAGAAATGAGTTCCTCGAATTGGGTGATATATTTTAGAAAATTTCCTGCAATTTCGACTTTCCAATTAAATATACAGATTCGATACATTTCCATTTTAAAACCCTGTATATCTTTTCATATCATAACAACTCATTTGGAACTTAGTCACAAGATTACAACAAATACCGCAGAATGAATAATAAGCAATACATAGGTATAATACAACGAATACCACAAATACCTCGGATTAACTTTTTAAATTATTCAAAGTAAATATCAATAAATAGTAGAGATGGGCACTTTTCGGAAAAGTGTGTTACGGACATGTCCGTTGGACATGTCGGTGAAATGTCCGGACATGTCTGGAAAAGTACTTTTGACCTTGAACCTAATAAGGCACCTATGCGTGATATTATGTTTTGAAAAATGTCGCTGCTTGGAGGCAGACAAAACAAAATATTACTTTTATTCTAATTAACATGTGTTTTATTAAATAATGTTACTTTTTATTTTTGATTAATTTTTCATTAAAATGTCTCATTTTTGTTTGATATAAAACATAAAATCATGTGAAATGAACGTGTTCGATGTTACATGCTTGATTTGTTTTTGTAACTTATTTAATTTTAAATTTATAAAAAAATGTGCTCTTTACTTCTAATATTTTTTTATTTGCCTTTGAAATATTAAATATTGTACAATATGTTGACAAGCTGAGATCAGTGTTAATATAAAAAGTAAATACTTATAAAAGATTAAAAATATACCTTGAATTTATTTTTGATAAGTTTGTGATATGTTTGAATTTAGTGAATTTGAAATAATTGTAAAGTCTTTATTTAATATTAATATTTTTTTTTCGTGACCTTCGGTTAAATTTGATACTGATAAATATTCTCGAGGATATGAGCTAGATGCTGTTTCTTCTGTCACCATTTGTTGTCCTTCATTTCCATGTTCTGCTGCTTCTTGGTCTTGATTGTCTAACTCACTGTCACCGTCATTGTCTGATTCTTCTATCAAATCTTTGATATCATACTCTTCAGCATCTGTTTCACTATCTAAAATTTCATTATCAGCCATCATTTCTGAATCACTCGAAACTTCTTCTTCATCGATATCTACTTCATCCATCTCTGCATTCGTACCTAATATATCTTCGTATCTTATGTCAACTCCAGCTATGTATCCAGCTTCAGTAATCATTTCATGAGAATTGGCCTGTGTTTCATTTACTAGATCCATATATATTTGTTGATCTTTGTTCAGATCCTTCGTGCTAGTCTTGGATGATATATTTAATAAATTTAAATTGTGTTTTATATACGCTAACTTAGAAACAGTTTCATTTAGCAACCTATTTCTTTTTTTTGTGTGAACTAAACTAAAGCTTTTGAAAGACCTTTCAGTAGCAGCAGAGGTCGATGGCATTGATAAGATTTTCTCTGCTACTTCTCTTAGAAAAGAATCTGCACAAAATATTTTCCACCAAGATAACGGACTATTTAAAGTAACATTTTCCCACATATATGTTTCTGCCCATATATTCTCACGAGCTATATAGTTGAACAATTCCATTTTGATTTTATCAACATTAAGTCCCATATCTTGTCCTACTTTTGATATACATTTCATTGCCGAAATTCTGGCCTCATTAGTTAAATTTGATCCTTCAGAAGAGGGGTTAAGCAGATCAGCTGCAAAATGTAATTCATTTAAGCTGGATTGCCTCCTTTCTTCAAATTTTTTTGAAACTGTAGTTCGCTCTGCCTCACTCAGCTTTGCGTTATTTAAAAAATCTTGAAAAATGGTTTCAATTTGAATAAATGCTTGGCATACCAAATGTATTGTTGGTTTATTACTTTCCAGCTTTAAAATCCAACTTGTGAGAGGTTCAATGATAGATAGAAATGCACTCGTCTTTGTCCAAAATTCCTCGTTTAACACAAGCTTACTGAACTTTTTAAATAATTTTTTTCTTAAAGTATGCGCAGTTTGAATTAAATCTTCTGCCTCCTCGCTTACAGCTAAAGTTCTTAAAGCTGGTTTGCAGTCTAATAAACTCTGAAGACATTCTTTTGTGGAGCCCCATCGAGTAACCACAGGCATTTTCAAACTAATATTAATATCTTTTTGTTTGCAAATTTCTTTAAATAGACTATTTAAAACATGTGTATTGTTAATACATCTAATGCATATTTTAGCATTTGCCATCAACCTGCTGCCTGTTTTAGTACCCATTATGTCACCTATTATTAAATGTATAGTATGCGCTAAGCAGCCATATCCATATAAATGATTATATTTTTGTTTTAGTATTGACAAACATTTTAACATATTAGGAGCATTATCAGTTATCATAACCAAAAACTTTGATGGTCCATATTTTTCCAAAACGTTGCCTAATAATTCTGCCATATATTCACTAGTATGCCTGTTTTTCCCCATAGCAATTGACTGAACCACGAATGGGATGGGTGTCGTTACGACAATGTTAACAATAGACTCGTTTCTTATATTCGACCATCCATCACATTGTATGCTTAAGTGATTTGCATGAGAGATACAGTTTTCTACTTCAATTTCTACTCTTTGATATTCGTTACTCAATAGACTTGTGCTAAGTAGTTTTCGAGACGGAATTTTGAAACTGGGCCGAAGCTTATAAAAAAACCGATTCCAATAAATATTTTCTGTTAATGCTGCAAATGGTATTTGACTTGTATATGTTGCTCTGGCAAATAAAATCTGTAGTGCAGTTTGTTCTTCTGGTGTTATATTATCAAAAAATGGTGTGATAGTTTGTCTTGATATTCTTGATTGGGAGTGAACGGACACGGATGTAGTTTGAGAACTACTAGCAATATTGGTAGCTACCGAACTTGCAGATAAATTAGATGAGGAAGTGGGTGCCTTACCAAGATTTATGTTATTTTCATTGAAATCAATTATTTCAGAACTTACTGTAAATAAGAAAAAGTAGAACATCAAAAACAAAGAATAAAATACATATAGGTATGGAAAGTGAAAATTAAGTCTTCACAAGTCAAATGTTTTAATAACTTACTCGATATATTTTCATTTTCCTTATTCACTTTAGACTTTAACATTATAAACTGTTTTCTAATATTCCCCGGACAACTAATACAATTATTTAAATGTCTCTCCATCCTACTGGAATTCTTAAACATTGTTTTTGAGCAAAAGTTACATTTATACTGATTTTTGCCCAAGGCAGAAAAATATAGCCAAACTTTTGATTTTGGCGTCATGGTTGTGGATTTATAAAATATTTATCTGTTAAATTAACTGATTATTTGATGAACTTTGCCAAAAGTGTAGAAACACAAAAGAGGTTATATATTTATTTAAAATATGTCAGTTTCTGTTAAACAGTCGCCAACAAAATCACAAGAAAATCACTAAAATACCTTTGTTTTTAGTGTTTTTACATGTACCAACCTTACAAATTAACACAGAATATTTTTGCGGGAATTATGAATGTAACAAATAATCCGCGCATGCGCATACAACTTTTCAGTCTTGAAAAGTGTCCTCAGGACATGTCCACTTTTCACGACATGTCCGATGGACATGTCCAGCTGACATGTCCGCGGCACATCTCTAATAAATAGTTAAACTTTAAATAAAAGATAAAATAATATTACAGACCAACTACAGGCGCTCACAAGTACACCAAATCAAATTTGAGGATCTAATTGTATTTGCAAGCACAACTAAACAGCAAATCAACAGGAGAAGCACCAATACACAGCACAGACCCGCCGCGTTGTATGAACAAATTAATTATAATTAATTTTAGAACTAATTACAACTCAGCCAGGATAAAATATAAAAGTAAAAATGTTTGCACTGTTCGTGATAATTTAAATTAGACGAATTCTGCATTTAGTCTTCTCGTCTCTATTATTGAACGATTATAGATATGCCATCTAAATTTCAGGTAAAGAAATTGAATCGTAATGAACACTCTTGAAATAAATAAAACCTAATCAACAAAGATAGTTTTGTTGATCGTTGATCGGAATATATTACGTTCATTTTATGAATAAGTGTACATTTTTTCATCTTTTACACGAAATTATGCTACTAACAGCACTAAATTAGCTGTAAAGGTACTGATATTATCTTTAGAAATTATTACAATTTCTCAAAACATCTCCACCTTAACATAAAGCTGAGCAGATGGAATATTTAAATAGGACTGTTTACATACACCGAGTTAAAATTATCTGTAAATATTTCCAACTCATAATTTTCCTATGCATATACATAGACTCTCAACATCAGTTCACGTCAAATACAAAATAGTATTTAGGTAGCCTAATGTTTACGTTTACATACATTTTCCTAATATACGATTTAATGAAAATACCATCAATGGTAGCGAACAGGTGAAAGACAACCCTTAAGACATAATTGTTGTAATAATAGTTTGTTTCTGATATTTTAATATGACTACAAAGTAGGTGACAGTAGAAAAAAAAATGATGAATCTCGTTTCGTTTCATGTTTTAAATTAATTGACAATTTTATTATATCAATTTTAAAATAAAATATACATGTGGGTTTTAATGAACCCTTAATGGTAGTGGGAAGCAAAATTATTGTAGCCTAGTCATTTGTTTTTCTGAATTATGTAAATATGAAAACATAGTCGTTGAAATACATTTAAAACACTAAATTTTCTTATGCTAATGGATATAAAATTATGCCTTTGTATCTATTTAAAATATCTTGATACCTAATCTTAATCCTAATGGTAAACACCAAACTTGACACACAAAGGTCTCTGTTCTTGAATATAGGCATTTTCCTTTCACTAGCTTTCTGAAAAACATTCCAAATATGTCTTAAATTACTTAGTATGCATACACGATATTGCTCATTTCTATCCATCAGATGTTAATGGCGAATAAGAATATATATAAAGAATATAATATTCCGATAAATGTCTCGATTATTAAGCAAGGATTAGTGAAGTTTTGAGGAACCCCTCTTCCCACAGACGATCTACCTCTACTTACATCTCGTTGAAGATGTATAATTACCCCCAAAGAGATAATATCAGGTATTGCTCCTGCTCCTGTTGTATTTCGCTTTGAGATATTTGATTAAGGAATAAATTATTTCATATGGAATCTGAATTAATTTGTAGTATAAACTTCATTTAAATAGGATAAAAAGCCTTTACATAAAATATTTCTAATCAAAACAACCTCCTATTATAACAGGAAAGAGTAGTATTCTTTAGAAAAGGCAGAGGTTATTAAGTATTTAGCTGTTTAGAATATAACATATGAATTTGGACTATATACTACTAAACATACAACCAAATGGCATAAGTACTTGTATAATGTATATGGAACGTTCTCATACGGGAAAATACACTTGGCATTTTCTAATGCAAAATAACATTTCAAAAGTTCATACTAGAGGTGGTAATTTTATTACATAATGCATTAGATTCTAAAGGTACGTTGTTTTTTGTAATTGGGTTTTCGCAAACTGAAATCTGCATCTTTACATTTTTTAATACGATAATAATAATGATCTACTAATTGTTGGTGATTTCAAAGAGATATCCATCTTATTTAGGTGATTATCGTCTTGATAATTAAACCATTTTACTAAATGACTTTTTGATTATATTCAGTTTGTTCCATGACAATCTCATTTGAACCACATTGTAAAAGCTTGGCTGAGTATAATTCAACTTCTCATTCTTAATGAATATATGCAGTTATACTCGTAGTATATTCTTATAGTTAACTTCTGATAAATCAACTAGTATTCTGTGCAGACGTGACTGCCACTCACAGATATTTGAAGGTAATATAAAATTATAAAGATAATATAATAATAATCGCCTTTGTCCGAGACTCGGAAGAAAAAAATTTGTTTCTACTTACCTACACCATGTATGTACTAATGTACTAACATTCTCCTGTCATTTTGTACAAACCAAAATTTGTTAAAAAACATTATAGATATATTTTCATGTAATCACAGTAACCTTAAATTATATTTAATGTAACTAATTTGTTTTTTTTTTTTCATTTTTCACTCAATACCTTGGTTTCCGCTTGTTTCTTTGCTTCTTCCTTTATTTCAATTATTTATATCTATATTTTTTCCTTCCTCTCATGTTCTACATTTGGTTTTATACAAGTAAAATAGTGTAATTGAAAATGAATAAATAAATAAATTCTTTGGACAGGATGTTCAAAATAAGGTCCTCGATATCCTTGTCTCAGAAAGTATAAGAAGGAAAGAAAACAATTAATAACAATTTTTTTGTTTTTACTTAAATTTTTTATTTTTATTTACTTTCCTGTATACAGGTTGTTCAGTTTTTCTGCTCCAAGCTTCAAATATCTAATTTATAGTGCACCTTATGTATAAATACATTTTTGATCTCTCCTTAAAATTCTAGGTCGACAATATTAAGGGATCAAAAAATCTAGCTAAAGCCAAAATGAGACATCAAAGAAATGCGTTTATTTCGTAGGCAATTATACCCAAAAAATACTTTACTGTATCGATATTACCTTATATAGGGTATTTTTGAGAGGTAGTTCAAATAAGTAGGTATATGTTTATTAAACTTCGAAAAATCTAAAATTTCTTATAAAACTCATTGCTACATTTTCAGTTACTCTAACGTTCCTATTTTGCTTAGTGTTCAAGATATTGAGGAAAATATCTTTAATATAAAAATAAGAAGATAATCGCAATCTCAGCTGTTATTTGGTGTTTATATTTTGTACATGGTGGTGTTTATAATACAATTTATATTATGTACTAAGTCATAATTTTGATATCATTGAAAGTAGTTATATGTTTTGTTACCTATAAATATATTAGCGTATTAAACGAAAAACCTCACATTTTCCTAAATATCTTGAAATCCAAGCAAAATAAGGATAGGGAACTTTATATAGAGTATAGTTAACATTTAATAGAAAATCTAAAAATATAATAATAATTAGCCAGAAATATAAAATATAAAATAACCAGAAGCATACAAATTAAATATTCAAAGTGCAGTATCAAGGCAAACTTCTAAAGTTTGCTACAAAAAATGTATGTATGCTTCTGGTTTCCTGCTTTTTATTATTTTACAGGTGGTGTAATCCCAAAAGAAACTATAAATCATGAAAACGCACCACAAATAAGTTACAGGCATTTTATATTCTCCAAAAATTTTATATTCTCCAGTTTAAACAAATACCTACTGGTTTGAGCCACCTCTTAAAAGCACCTCGTATATAAATAAGGTAATATTGATGCAGTGAGATATTTTCGAAGCCTAATTGCCTAAAAACAAACCCGGTTCTCTCTTTTTTAAATGTCTTATTTGTTTTATCGTAAGCCTTAGGTATTTGTTTTATTGTAAGATTTTTTGAGGAAGTGTCTTTTAAAGATTTTTTCTTTAAATATTATTTTCATAATGGTAAAAGATAAGTATAGGATACCCTTAACAATGTCGACGTATAATTTTAAGGAAAATTCAAAAATATAATTAGATACAGAGTGGCCTATTAAAAATAAAAACAGTTGCATGTAAATATTGGGATAGGGAGGACTATTCACAATATAACTACTCAAAATCTATCTAGTTTTCCGTTCTAGATAATAATTGAGAAGTTTTCGAACCAATACAACCCATAAAGAAATACTATTGTAAAATATGACTTCACTTACCTTGTAATGGACATATATTTTTGCTAAATGTCACACATATCAGAATAAGTAATGAAAGATCTAAATAAGCAAAGAGAGTTAATCATGCAATGAGAAGAAGCCGAAACTACATTATTGCTGTGCAAATTATGATGCTGTTTTATTCATTCTAGTAAATTCGTTACCCTAAAAATCAATAATCGTAGAAAGTGTGTTGAGGCTCAGTATTTTCTTTAGTGAGAACAGAACTATACTTTTATTATAACTTGACTATATTTATTCTTAAACTGAAAGGGAAACTAAAAAATATTAATCTAATTCTTCTAATTCTTCTAAATACAATAATAAAGATAAAAGTATATTTATAAAAATGTATCCAATTTTAATAGAAATATTTATAAAATAAACGACTTATTACTATACTTACTACTAAACCGTTGAGTGGCAATTTGTCACTCAATTCTTACTTAATTAATTTATAAAAAAATAGAAAATTTGATATCATATCTATGTTTATTTGAAGGAGATGCCGAAAACAACTACTCCCCGGCAATATGCCCCCGAGTGACATTGCATTACATCGGCATCTCCATAGGAGTCGCCACATCGTTCATCGAGACTTTCTACCACTGACCGGTTTCGCGTTTATTTTGCGCTCATCAGAGTGCCATAGGTAGTGAACTCGATGAACGATGTTGCGACGTGATTGCCTAAGGGGCATCGTGAATGTTAGTAGTGGAGAGAAACACACCGTAGTGCCCTCTTTGAGTCTTTGCTACTATCTGTCTGACAATTATTGTCAAATTGAGAGACAGATAACGACCTGCTATTCCGCAGGTCGTTAGTAGGATAGTAAGGATAGTCTAGATAGTCAGATAGATAATAAGTAGGATTGTCTTCCTTAAAGACAATAGAGGTTACTGCTGTAATGGCACCTGCGGAAAAGCAGGTCGTGATCTATCTGTCAATTTGACAATAATTGTCAGACAGGTAGTAGCAAAGACCCAAAGAGGGCACTACGATGTGTTTCTCACCACTACTAGCATTAGATATTTAATAGTAAAATTATAACAATTAATAAATACATAAGTATCTGACTCTCTGGTTAATCATTACAATTATAATGAGAGCTACTAGATACTTATCCATTTCAATCAGAATAAATTACTTATATAGGAGGCCTGTAAACTAGTAGAAACTATGTGTCATCGTGCCTGCCCCATGTACCTAATCCTTATAAAATAAGCCACCAGTCCATTTTGTAAAAGTTGGGTAAAGATCAAAATTTGCTATTGTGCTTTGTCGAGTTACCAAAAAAAAAATTCAAATTTACATGTTAATATTTTCATTGTTTGTGAAGTATAAAAAATCTTCGTTCTTACCAAAATTACTGAGCATCGTTTTTGTAATGAAGCATTAAACATTAGATATTTATTTATTTGAAGGAGATGCCAAAAACAAGTGTACTCCACGGGCAATGTGCACCGACTAGCATTGCATTACATCGATATCTCCATAGGAGTCGCCACGTCGTTCATCGAGACCAACTATCAGACACTGACCAGTTTCGAGCTTATTTTGCGCTCATCAGAGTGCCATAGGTACTGGACTCGATGAACGATGCTGCGACGTGTTAGGGCACTACGGTGTGTTTCTCAACACTACTAACATCATATCTATGTTCTATAAATTTGTTTTAAAATGTATGGTTTTTCTAACATCAAACGAATAGGAGTCAATAGGGACAACATTTGCAATAAAATAGTGGATAAAATAGAAAAATTTAACAACTCTAAATTAATTTACATTGATAAAATAGATATTTTCTGGGTAACGCAAATTACTAGAAAACTGTAATATTTTTTGTGTCTAAGTTTTGCAAAGAAAGTTTCTAACCCGTTGTTTTCCATAACACCAGATGTCGTAGCAACAAGTTGTTACAAGTAAATCCACATGTCATCACGGTACATAGATTTGCACAAGAAACATCGAAAGAACACCGAAAAGAACACTGCTTAGTAACAACACATATCAACATCGACTCTTACTTTGTACGTCGAATATAAAAATCAGCCTCAAATTTGAATACACTTGGTCGGGTTTAACTTTTGTGAGTCCACTGAACATAACAGCACATGATTTTAAGATAATGTAATATTTTCTACAAAAACCACCAACAGGGGTAGGTAAAGAGACCAGGTAGCAGCTATTCAAAATGATTGTCTTCAAGGATCTAATGGAATATAAAATGGGATGAAACAACTGTCTAGCTCAAATAAATGTAACATCTATTGAATATGGATATTTTACATGTCGTTTTTAACCAAGTAGGCAAACAGACAAATTAGATGTAATTATAATTATTAAAATATTATGAACTAATGACATTTATGTTTTTGTTTTTTTTTGTTGTTATTTTTTATTATTCTATTATTTCCTTTGCATAATTAGGTTATAAGTAATCAGTAGGACGTAAACTTCATTAAATATTAAAAGTTGTTATTATTATTAAAATATTGTTATTTTATTAATCTCATTAACATTATAAGAGTATCTCTTAAAGTACTTTTTTGACTAAAATCCTAGATAGATATGTAAATATTTAAATAAACTAATAAATAATTTAAAAAATATAGGTAGGTACCAGTAAAATATAAAATTGCATAGTTATATTTTTAAGTTCACATTAAACATTAAAATTAAATATTAAAAGTTGTTATTATTATTAAAATATTGTTATTTTATTAATCTCATGAACATTATAGGAGTATCTCTTATAGGCACTTGTTTAACTAGTACAAAAAATACACGTTTTCGGGACGAGGGAAAGGGTTGCAATTTTACGAGTCTCGAAAACGTATTTTTTGTACGAGTTTAACATAATATTTTTTTTCCAACCGCTTCTAATTAGCACCTCCAGTTTACCGATTCATCGGAGTCACTATCTGTTTCTATTTTTCTATTTAATTAAACTCCAATATATTATGTGACATGCAATGTCAATGTCAAATTACTTTTCGGGACTGTAGAACTGTACAATAATCTCTTTTTTGTACAGTTGCTATGGCGATCCCAAACAGTCCCGAAATGGCCTTCTTTTTATAGAAAATAATTTAATGTTATAATGTCTTATTCGTATGGTTGGAAAAAAAATTACTTTTTTGACTAAAATCCTAGATAGATATGTAAATAGTTAAATAAACTAATAAATAATTTAATAAAATATAGGTAGGTACCAGTAAAATAGAAAATTGCATAGTTATATTTTTAAGTTCATTCTTATATTTAGTTATTGCTTTTCCTAATTTTGGTAAAATTTGAAAATTAATTTAGGAATTTGTTTCCTAAATTATTTTAGATAACCTTTGTTTTTATGTTTCATTATTAATAAAAAAGATACCAGTTCCTAAGGGCATCTCTCACGCATATACAGGGTGAACCAAATCTGACTGTGTGTACATGGATCTCGGAAACTAGAAGAGATACAGAAATCGTTAAATGAGCAAAGTAGTGCAGAATTTAATTCCCGTCAATAATCCGCTAAGAAAACAATTGAATTTCGCACCGTCTAGATTTTATTTATAAAAAAGTGAAAATCGGCAAAGTTTCAAATTTGCTTCTAACTCTTTTGTTTGCATTCGGATCGAAAAAATTCAAAGGCCATTTTGGGCTGTTTTTTACGGGGATTCCAGTGAGGTAGTTAGATTTTTGCTATGATACATACTTTTCGAGAAAATGCTAGCAACTTTATTTTTTCTAATGGACGCTATACTGGATTTTTGCATTTTTGAATTTAGCGATTTTTTCTGATCACTCTGATATAGCACATGTCATATTTCCAATCTACGATGTAGCCTTAGTAACGCAAAATATTACTTTTAAGAAGAAAATAGTAGGCCTTGAAGATAAGTGTGAAAGCAATAAACAAACACCATATTGCGAATAAATATTATAATAGGAACAAATATGAACAACTTTGATAAATAGCTATATACTGAAATCTAATAACAAACTAAAATACCTAAACAAAACTACTTAATACTGTTAATATGTTAGTCACCATTATTATTACGGCATTTGACACATCGGGTTCGAATGGAATTAACTGCTTTCCTTATGTGACGTCTATCTAGAGTAGCAAAAGCATTCGTCACACATTCTTGCAGCTCTTCAATGGTCTGATATTGATGGTTACTATAGACAATGTTTTTAATAGTGCCCCATAGGAAGAAATCCAGTGGCGTCAAATCAGGACTCCTTGCAGGCCACTGAATAGGAGCGTTTCTGCCAATCCATGTATGTATTTGGAAAAACGACATTTAAATATTCGCATACAGCCCTACTACTATGTGGCGGTGCTCCATCATGCTGGAACCAAATTAAATTTCTTAATATGTGTAGCGGTAGATCATCAAGAATATTTTGCAAATCATTTTGCAAGAAACGCAAATACCGATGTCCAGTCAGATTTTCATATGTACGGTCCTATTAATGATGAACCTAAAATCCCACACCACATACTAAACCCGAATTTTATTTGAGGCCTTACTTGAACAACATGATGTGGATTTTGTTGTGCCCATACATGTTCGTTCTGACGGTTAAACATTCCACAATTTGTAAATCGACTTTCATCTATCCATAAAACTTGAAATGGAAATTCAGGATTTTGACCACACATATTCACCAACCAATTGCAAAAGACACTCCTTCTTTTATAGTCTCCTGGATATAAATTGTGTAAGGGATCTTTTTCGTATTGGTGGAATTTATGTTTTTTGAGAATTCTAACTGCTGTTGGTTGTGAAGTACCAGCTTCTTGGGCAATATGCCTTGTTGATATTTCAGCATTATGGTGTACGCAAGCAAGAACATTGATTTCGGATACTTGGTCAATAGTACTGTCAATTCTATTCGGCTTTTTGAACGCTCCAAAATCTCTTAAATTTGAACACAAATATTTGAAAGTACTTAGTGATGGCTGCCGGCGATCAAAATATCGTTCAAAATTGTGCAGCTCTCGTGGTATTTCTCCTACTCTCACCATAGCACAATATCATATCCAACTTTTCTTCATTGGAAAATTCAATTTTCACTAATAATTCTCTTTATAATGACACTAGTTAGGTATATTTTAGTTGTAGGTACTCGATAAAAACTACCGAATGTTGATAATTATTATAACAACACAATAAAATATTGTTTTGTTTCTTGATAAATCATGGCCAACTCAAAGAATTTCTTTGAAATCGGCTTTGGATACATGCTGTAATTCATATTTCGGTTTTAGCTACATTTTTATTTTTTTAATACATATTTGCTTGTGTTTCTTTAGGATTAGAGATATAATATGTTTATATCCATTATGCCTTTTTTATTATTCTGATGCCTACTTTCATAGCCTATCGATAATAGGCTATGAAAGTAGGCAACGATTTTGTTCTTAAAAATAATATTTTGCGTTACTAAGGCTACATCGTAGATTATAAATATGACATGTGCTATATCAGAGTAATCAGAAAAAATAGCTAAATTCAAAAATGCAAAAATTCAATATGGCGTCCATTAGAAAAAATAAAGTTGCTAACATTTTCTCGAAAAGTATGTATCATAGCAAAAATCTAACTACGCCCCTGGAATCTCCGTAAAAAACTGCCTAAAATGGCCTTTGAATTTTTTCGATCCGAATGCAAACAAAAGAGTTAGAAGCAAATTTGAAAATTGTCGATTTTCACTTTTTTCCAAATAAAATCTAGACGGTGCGAAATTCAATTGTTTTCTTAGCGGATTATTGACGGGCATTAAGTTCTGCACTACTTTGCCCATTTAACCATTTCTGTATCTCTTCTAGTTTTCGAGATCCCTGTACACACAGTCAGATTTGGTTCACCCTGTATATTAAATATATGATATTTAAATAAAGATAAATACTTCTAAAGATAATATTCTAAAAATAACTCCTAATTCGATATTTATTAGAGCAGCGGACTAATGCGGACTAAGTGCTGCTGAAAGTCAGACATCTGTCATCCCACCGTCACTCGCTATATCATATCCATGATACAACTACACAGATATGCTCATAACGTTCGTTTGTTTGCGCATGACGTCATTCGTGAGGGAAAAATGGCAATGCGATGCGAAAATTCTCAAGGGCAGTGATATAATTATTTTCGTGTTTATAAATTGTTTTTTCCTCGTAACTGACGTCACTATGCGGATGGGTATATCTGTGTAGTTGTATCATGATCATATCCATGTGAAGTGTCAGGTGTGATGTCTGTCACCCATATATATTGATATCTCGACTCCCAACCCATGCATCGTTCTTTTTCTCTGTATAATACACACTGTATTTACTATATACCCATCCTTGTCTCAAAATTGAACAAATGTTTATTTGGGACTCTGGATAGACAGAAGTGTCACTATCATGACTGAGCGTCAGTTACCCGTAACACCAAACGACGGACAATTTCGATCTATTATATCTCCTCTGTGCCCTAAAGGTCTCAGAGTGAAGACAACTCATTGCAGCTTAAAGATGGCATATACGCTATAAGGCATAAGTATACGCATATTTGGCAGTTTGCGCCATAAACTTAGTACATAAGTAACGCCATCTTCCATGGGAAAAAAACAACGCACTAGTCTTAAGGATTAACTGCATGGATTAACTGTTTTATTATGCACTACGCTAATAGATTTAGAGTAGGAGTGTTCAGATTTGTACTATTGGCAATTCACCGTAAAAAAATTGGGCGGCAAGCGATCGACAAAAAATAAGTAGGGGGGTTAAAACATAACAGGTGGTGAGCGTCTCGCTGTTTCGACCTATTTAAATATACAGGGCGCCCTATTTCTTGACCCGTTGCATGGGTAACTTTTTTATTAGTAGAGATACAAAAACGCTTAAATGAGCAAATTAGTGCAGTTTCGTATTAGTAATTCTACGGTAAGGCGAAAAATTATATACGGGGGAAGGTTGAAAAGTTATTGACAAAAAACGAAAAATCCAACTTTTCTATTATCCCTCGTAGCTCGTTCATTTGAAGAGTTAGAGAAAAATGCTTCACATGTTTTTTGCAGTATTTTTCATGTAAAATGACATGCACTTGCTACTTTTTATATATCTCTTAAAATGGTTGAGAATCACAGTAAAATATATATTTTTTTAAATGTAATGGATAGGTGGCTGTGACATTAACCGAAAGTCCCCTTTTTTCTCTTTCAGATGATATAACATAGTCAATATTTTATCCTTACAAAAGCAATAATAATCGTTGTTTTTAAAGAAAGTTTATTGTCACATCAAGAATGCTATGGAAATAAAACAAAAAATAAGATTCCTGATATTTTTAAAAACGTCTAGTTGGCATTTAATTATTGACAGATCATAAGTGACATTTTTAGTTTTTGTTAAGTAGTTTATTGTTTATTATTAATACTGCATACAAAATAATAGTGTTGCAAATATGTACACCAACGAAGAGAAAAATGATATGCTATTTTGTTATTATAACCAAAATCGAGATGCACAAGCTGCAGCGAATCTTTATTTTGAAACTTGCATGGAACGAAGACAACCCCATCATAGAATATTTAGACAGCTGGAAAATAATATACGATTATACGGTTCTTTTTCAAAGCCTAAGGATGAAAGAAACTTCAATGAAGACACTAAAATAAATGTTTTGGCTTATGTAAATTTTAAACCTGATTCTTCAACTGCAGAAATTGCACATCACTACAACACTTCCAAGGAAACTGTAAGAGCTATTTTAAAAGGTAACAATTTAAAGCCATATCATTATTCCATATGCAATACTTTATATCCAGCTGATAATCAAAGAAGGATAACATTTTGTCGATGGTACATTTCAAAATGCGAAGAGGATCTAGACTTCTGGAAAAAGATTTTATTCAGTGATGAAAGTAGATTTACCAACAATGGTATTTTTAACCGCCATAATAACATAATGTGGTGCCGAGAAAATCCACATCTTGTTTCTGAAAGAAGAAATCAACGCCAATTTGGGATAAATGTGTGGTGTGGAATTTTTTGTGGCAAAATTATTGGCCCATATTTTTACGAAGATAATTTGAATGCGAATAATTACCTTCATTTTCTAAGGAATACTCTAACAGAGGAATATTTAAATGAATTACCACTTCATATTTTTAGAAATCTTAAATACTTCCAACACGATGGAGCACCTGCGCATAATTCCCGCGAGGTAAAACAATATTTACATGAACAGTTTGATAATGTTATAGGAAATAGAATGGATATCGACTGGCCAGCGCCAACACCTGATTTGACACCCTTAGATTTCTTTCTTTGGGGGTTATTGAAAGATAAAGTTTATGTGACAGCTCCTCTAGATATAGAGGATCTAAAAGTCAGGATTCAAGATGCAATTAGAAGCATACATGGACATACAATAAATAATGTTTTAAGAAGTATCCAGAAACGTTGCTTACTATGTATCCAACAGGATGGTGGTCATTTCGAACATTTACTTCAATATAATTAATTAATTAATAATTTCTGTTCTCAAAACATTCTTTTGTTCCATAATCCATAGCATTCTTGATGTGACAATAAACTTTCTTTAAAAACAACGATTATTATTACTTTTGTAAGGATAAAATATGGACTATGTTATATCATCTGAAAGAGAAAAAAGGGGACTTTCGGTTAATGTCACAGCCACCTATCCATTACATTTAAAAAAAATATATTTTACTGTGATTCTCAACCATTTTAAGAGATATATAAAAAGTAGCAAGTGCATGTCATTTTACATGAAAAATACTGCAAAAAACATGTGAAGCATTTTTCTCTAGCTCTTCAAATGAATGAGCTACGAGGGATAATAGAAAAGTTGGATTTTTCGTTTTTTGTCAATAACTTTTCAACCTTCCCCCGTATATAATTTTTCGCCTTACCGTAGAATTACTAATACGAAACTGCACTAATTTGCTCATTTAAGCGTTTTTGTATCTCTACTAATAAAAAAGTTACCCATGCAACGGGTCAAGAAATAGGGCGCCCTGTATATTCGATATTTAAAAATGTTCCTTAAATGAATAGCTAAATTGAATGATACTAATTTATTCACTAGACCTTTTTTAACGTAACCTCATAAAAAATAATCGAGTGGGGTCAGGTCTGGGGAGCGAGCAGGCCACTCTATTGCACCACGTCGACCTATCCACCTATTAGGAAAAACTTCATTAAGGTAAGTACGAACAGGAAGAGCATAGTGAGGTGGAGCACCATCTTGCTGAAACCATATCTGGTCATCAATTGAATTTGGATCATTCGCATTTGGAAATAAACCAATTAAAGTCGGGAATAACTCCATTCTTAGGAATTCCAAATATCTTTCCCCATTTAAATTTCCATGAAAAAAGTATGGTCCCAAAATTCTGTTTTTTACTATTCCCGCCCAAAGATTAACTTTTCTAGGGAATTGCGTGTGGGATTCCTGCATCCACCGTGGGTTCTGAGTTGCCCAATAGCGCCAATTTTGACTATTGACGGACGCATTAAGACAAAAAGTGGCCTCATCAGAAAAAATAATATTTTTTACTGAGATGGTATTGTTATTGCAACGTTCCTGCATGATTTCACAAAATTGTACTCTACGATCAAAATCGTCTTCTGAAAGCTCATGAACCAGTGTTACCTTGTACGGATGATATTTATGTTTAAGTAAAATCCTGCGAACAGAACTTTTACTTATGTCCATGGTTGCGGCAACTTGGCGGGTACAAACATGGGGATTTTCTTGAACCAATCTTGGTACGGCCTGTTCTTGGTAAATCACGAGCGTGACTATATTCTCTGTATTTACTAATAATTTTACTCGCTGTTGAACGCACAATTGGTGATCGATCTTGATGAGTATTATTAAACAGCTCACACACTTCTGTTGCAGTTCTCCTTCTATCCCCGTAACCAACCATCATAAGTATCTCAATCCGTTCTTTCTCCGAAACAGACATTATTAGATGAATAATACGAGATAAACAATAAAATAAAAACAATGAAATACCAAAATTATGGATTTAAATTTTGCTACGTGTTAAACAAATTAAAATTTTGGCATTAGATGAAGCAATGATATTGTTTGGTTTCAATAAATTCCCGAACCTACTCGGTTTAAATTTAGAGAACATTTGTAGGTTTTTTAACTGTAAATTGCATTTATATCGAAAAATTTCTTCTGTAACCGTTCAAAGGTTTTTTTTCTGTAAAGTTTTAGTCAAAGATACGTAAAAAAATGTGTTTTTCATGAATTCCGAATAAATTGGGGTTGCCTTTTAAAAAAAAAAATTTTTTTGCACCTCAGTGATACGTCACTGTACAAATAAATCAATACCTCAAAAATACAGAAAAGTAAAATAAAAAATTGACATGTCTGAGCGTTTTTGCAAAAAAAGCAATATTTTGAAAGTTATTTGGGGCGTTCCAGACTTTTGAACCTCACTGTATATATTTCGCATGTTGCTGGTTTTGAGGAATTAACGCTATCGTGTCAAATTTTAAATAAAAACAATCGTTAAAGGGTTATATTGATTTTAGGTGGCATAAAAAAAATTATATGCCCTGGATGTCTATTTTAAAAGCGGTAGTAGGGTCAAGTGGAGCAGTTTTCAATTATCTTGAAAACAAAAAATGTTCAATCCAGTTAATATTAAATGTTTTCTCTAATAATACCATGGTGGCTAACTCTCCTCACGTTATATTAAAGTATTTATATCTAGTATATAAAATTTATGTGAAGTTAGCCACGCTTTTCATCCACGCTTTTGCATCCACGGTTTCTTTATCCACACTTTAACACATAAATATATTTTGACATAATTTCTACTAAATAAAAAGATACGGTTATCAGATACATATTAAGTTTTACGAAAAAAATTTACGACAAAAAACCAGTGGCGTGCTATACTAGTTACAACGTGATTAACAATATCAATTTTTATATTACAAACGATTAGTTTCCTCAACAAAATTGTCACTGATTGATTGAAAAGTAGCTGCATTGCAAAAATATATCAACGGGTTTTTATTACATGCCGTCAGAGGCGTGCCAGAGACAAAAAATAGGGAGCGATGTTCAATAATATCAATTTTTATATTACAAACGAGGAGTTTCCTCAACAAAATTGTCACTGATTGATTGAAAAGGAACTGCATTGCAAAAATATATCAACGTGTTTTTATTACATGCCGTCAGAGGCGTGCCAGAGACAAAAAATAGGAGGCGATGTTTAACCATATCAATTTTTATATTAGAAACGAGGAGTTTCCTCAACAAAATTGTCACTGATTGATTGAAAAGGAACTGCATTGCAAAAATATATCAACGGGTTTTTATTAAATGACTATTTTTATTAAGTGACTATTTTGTTGAGGAAACTCATTGTTTCTAACATAAAAATTGATATTGTTAAACATCGCCTCCTATTTTTTGTCTCTGGCACGCCTCTGACGGCATGTAATAAAAACACGTTGATATATTTTTGCAATGCAGTTCCTTTTCAATCAATCAGTGACAATTTTGTTGAGGAAAGTCCTCGTTTGTAATATAAAAATTGATATTATTGAACATCGCTCCCTATTTTTTGTCTCTGGCACGCCTCTGACGGCATGTAATAAAAACACGTTGATATATTTTTGCAATGCAGTTCCTTTTCAATCAATCAGTGACAATTTTGTTGAGGAAACTCCTCGTTTGTAATATAAAAATTGATATTATTGAACATCGCTCCCTATTTTTTGTCTCTGGCACGCCTCTGACGGCATGTAATAAAAACCCGTTGACATATTTTTGCAATGCAGCTACTTTTCAATCAATCAGTGACAATTTTGTTGAGGAAACTAATCGTTTGTAATATAAAAATTGATATTGTTAATCACGTTGTAACTAGTATAGCACGCCACTGGTTTTTTGTCGTAAATTTTTTTCGTAAAACTTAATATGAATCTGATAACCGTATCTTGTTATTTAGTAGAAATTATGTCAAAATATATTTATGCGTTAAAGTGTGGATAAAGAAACCGTGGATGCAAAAGCGTGGATGAAAAGCGTGGCTAACTTCACATAAATGTATATAAACAAAACTCTGAAGTTGTTTTCCGTTTTTTGAACTGACCAACAGGTGGCATTGTTTCATTTCCTTTCTTTTAACCATTAATTTTATTCCTAAAATTTTACATATCTAACAGTTGGCAACAAAAATTTTTTACCAATTTTAAGATTTTTATGTTGGCTGATCTGCTATTTCCAAATTTAAAAATGTAACCAGCAACTGATACAAGTGGAGTAACTTTATAATATAATAGTAGGTTATTATAGCCGGAACTGAGACTCCCCCCCCACCCCTTTTGACCTTGAATGACCTTTACATGACCTTGAATGACCTTGAAGTGACATTTGGATGACCTTCAAGTGACCTTTGGATGACCTTGAAGTGACCATTGGATGACCTTGAGGTGACCTTTGTATAACCTTGAATTCACCTTTGGATAACCTTCGAGTGACGTCATTTAGTAAACAGACACGACTCCTCCCACACTCCCCAATTCCATATTTAAAAGGAGGGAATGGGCAAGCTGAAATCATTTTGAAATAAATTTTCGTGAGGAACGTGTAATACAACAAAAAATGCATTTGTGTAGTAATTGTGGTAAAACGTTTACTCGCAGTGACAATTTACGTCGTCATGAGATATTGTCTTGCAAATCGAAAATTACTAGTGATGATGGACCCAGTGCTAAACGTGCTAGAATGGATTCCTCAAGTACTCAAACCATTATTTGTTGTAACAAAAATATACCTGCTAATCAAATAAATTCGCATCGCAGAACCCTCGAGCATAGATCAAAGTCTTGTACTCCTAAATGCGATGGCGTACAAATTATTAACAGTGCCTTCAAATGTAGAATTATTAGTTATCGAGTGCATAGTCAAAATCAGCATATAGATTACAATTGGTTTTTCGACGAAGTAAAGGAGAAGATATTGAAATTGTTGGAAGAAATTGCAAAAGTCCACAAATCTGTAAAAATGAATATGGAAGCATTTGCTAAATACACATTACCGAAACAAGAAACAATGGATGTTAAGACTTTCAATAGTTCTAACAAGATTATAGACGAATCCAAAGATCTGAATAATATTTATCAAGAATTTGTCGATAAAATGATATCTCAAACATCTGAATTTGAAGAAAAAGATTCTGGTATGTAATTCATAAAATACAATTAATTAGTTTTATACATGTATGTATTCAATGTTTCAGGTTGGGTTATCGTTGAAGTTTTATATGTGGAAGTAAATATAAATAAAAATAGTCCTCTGTGCGCATCATCATACATGAAGTTACCAAAGTTTATCGAAAATAAGAAAGCGGTAGTGAACATAAGAAACGATGATCAGAACTGTTTTGCATGGGCCATTACTTCAGCATTATATCCACCTAGAGGACCAGTTCAGGAGGTCTCTTCGTATCCACATTATTCTACAGTTTTATATGTGACGGGTATGGAATTTCCAATTAAATTAAAAGATATTGCGAAATTTGAAGTGATGAATAATATATCAGTTAGCGTTTACGGTTTAGAAAAGGAATTTGTTGATAATAAAATGAAATACGAAATAGTAGGACCGCTGCGCTATGCGTCAAAGAAATTACGTTATCATGTAAATTTGTTACTTATTACAGAGGACTGTGGAGAGAACCATCATTGTAGAAAGGAATGTATAAAAAGTCACTACTGCTGGATAAAAAATTTTTCAAAATTAGTTTCCAGTCAAGTTTCACTTCACGAGCACAGAAAATATTTTTGTGACGGTTGTTTAATGTATTTCAGTAGTGAAAAAGCGTTATTACAACATCAAAGTAATGATTGCAATCATGTTTATACGACGACGCCATCAAATAAACTTCGTATAGATAAATTAGGAAATAGCGTTCCCGAAAACATATTAAAATTTGAAAATTTCGAAAAGCAATTGAAAGTACCTTTCGTAGTTTATGCCGATTTCGAATCAGTTCTAAAACCGCACGACACTTGTGAACCCGATCCTACAAAATCTTTTACTAACAAAACGTTCAGTCACGAACCGTTCTCATTTGCATACATAATAAAATGTTCATTTGACGATTCTTTATCTAAATTCGTATTATACAGAGGGGAAAATGCCGGTAAAGAGTTTATAAAACGCATCGAGGCGGATTTAACTGATATCTATAATAAACATTTGAAAGAGTTCGTTCCAATGACTCCTTTATCTGCGGAGGAAGAACAGGACTTTTCGAATGCAACCGTTTGTGATATATGTGAAAAACCGTTTCTTGAAGGGGAGGTAAAAGTCAGAGACCATTGCCATTTGACCGGCAAGAAAAGGTTCGGAGCTGCTCATTCTGTTTGTAATTTAAATTATAAATTACCTAATTTTGTCCCAATTATATTACACAGTATGAGTTCTTACGATTCCCACCTTTTTATTAAAGAGTTGTGTTCTAATAAAGATAGAATAGAAGTAATAGCTCAGAGCAAAGCAAAATACATATCTTTTACTAAAAACCTGTATTTGCATGATTATATGGACAAAGAGGGAAAAGTAAAGAAAAAATATTTGAAGATGAGATTTATCGATAGTTTTAAATTTTTATCCACTTCACTAGAAAATTTAGCACACAACTTGAGCGATAATCAATTTCAAGAAATGGTTAAACATTTTCCAGATTACGAACAATTTAATTTAATTAGGCAAAAGGGCGTTTTTCCTTATAGTTTCTTAACGACATTGGACAAACTAAACAATAAAAATTTGCCCGCGAAAGAAGAATTTTATGACAATTTATCAGAAGAGCATATATCAGATGTCGATTATCGTAGGGCGCAAAAAACTTGGAATATATTTAAGTGTCAAAATTTGGGGGAGTATTCGGATACTTACTTAAAATCAGACGTACTTATATTATGCGATGTATTTGAAAACTTTCGAAACATTTCATTAGATAAATATCATTTGGATCCTGCACAATATTTTACTGCCCCGGGATTAGCTTGGGATGCTATGTTAAGACTCACGCAAGTAAAATTAGAATTACTGACAGATATTTCAATGATTCATTTTATTAAGAAAGGAATTCGTGGCGGTATTAGTCAGTGTTCGGAGCGAAAACACATCGCAAATAATATTTTTGTTCCAAATTATAACCCACAAGAACGTTCATCTTTTATCACATATTTGGATGCAACAAATCTATACGGCCATAGTATGTCACAGTATTTACCAACCGGCGGATTCGAATGGTTAAACGATCAAGAAATCGGTAATTTCAACGTCATGAATATTCCAGATGAGAATCGTTACGGGTATATGTTAGAAGTTGATATTGAATATCCACTGGAATTGCACGACGCACATAGAGATTTACCATTTTTAGCCGAAAGTATGATTCCACCCGGTTCAAGATCAAAAATTCCTAAATTGATACCCAACTTGAATAATAAAAGTAAATACATAATACACTTTAGAAATTTAAAACAAACCATAAGAAACGGTTTGAAATTGAAAAAAATACATCGCATAATAAAATTCGAGCAGAGTTGTTGGTTAAAAGTATACATAGATTTAAATACCAAAATGAGGAAAAAGGCAACAAATAAATTCGAACGGGATTTATACAAATTAATGAATAACGCAGTGTACGGAAAAACAATGGAGAACGTGGATAATAGAAGAGATATTAAACTGATAACTCATTGGGAAAGGAAGGGGAAATCCTTAGGGCAAACACATTAATCGCTCGTCCTAATTTTAAAACTTGTACAGCATTTTCAGAAGACTTCGTGGCCATACATATGGGGAGAACAAGAGCTCATTATAATAAACCGCTCTACCTTGGGTTTTCAATTTTAGAGTTATCCAAGACAGTGTTGTACGACTTTTACTATGACACCATAAAGAGAAACTATAAAGATGAAGCCTCTTTGCTATATACGGATACCGATTCGTTAATTATAAAAATCTATACAGAAAATTTTTATGAATTTATCAAGTCAAATCCGAGCATATTCGATACGTCAAATTATAAAGAAGGTAATAAGTTCGGTATTCCCGTAACGGCATCCGTATTGGGAAATATGAAAGATGAATTCCCTTCGGATCCCATAATGGAATTTTATGGAACAGGTGCAAAAGCTTATTACGTAAAGTCGATGAATACTGAAGTCAAAAAAGCTAAAGGTATAAAGAAATCAGTAATTAAAAAGAATTTAACAGTCGAAGATTATAAGAAAATCGTATAGCAAGGCGGTACCATATTCAGAAAAATGAGTTCGTTTCGAAGCGAATTACACAATATATACACAGAAATAAAAAATAAAGTGGCATTGTCTTACTTCGACGACAAAAGATTCATAATACCAAATACAACACGAAGTCTACCGTGGGGCCACAATGATATACAATATTACTTAACGGATTCGGAGAAAAATTTTGAATGGTTCGTAGCCGCTTTAACTCAAGCAGCAGGGTGTAATTTCGATAATAGCCAAATTAGATTGAGATATTTGATAAACGCGCTAGAAGAATTAATATGATTATTGTACATAGAGACGAAACGAATATGTGGGTTTACTCGTACCATAAGTAATTAGAATAAGGTTAAATGTAAAAGTATGTATTATGCCGTACAGTGAAGTAAGAAAAGATGTAATTATAATAAAAATATTATATAAAGTAACTGTAACATATCATAATATTCAAACGTAAAAGAAAATAAGAAGAATTTTCTTCTTAGCCTTTAAAGTTGCTTAGCCTTTATTTTAGCCTAAATTTTAAAAATTCATTTTCTCGTCTTCTAAGAATACGTAGTACCCCGTGTAATGTATCAAATTACTCGTCTTGACATTTCCTATCGATTGATACCACTTTTACTCGCATCCGAGAAAATTTCAGAAAAACCATATGTAAAATTTCTAAAAAAAATTTTCTAAGTTGATTTAAAATGAGAAAAAAAAATTTTTTTAATTACGGTATTACGGATACATATACCTATCAAATCCATCTTTACAATTTCTATCGATTAATACCAACCTTCGTTCGCATCGGAAAAAAAATTTCATAATTCGTGCCACCTTAAAAATTAGAAGAAATTGTTAAAATATTGTTCTATGCGATGGTGACTTCATAAATTACACTTGTGTATAAGACGATGTTGCCCCTTCCACTCGATGACGTCACACATTATATTTAAACGGAGGAGGACCCTACCTCAACTCAGTTTCATTTGGTCTGCGAATAGTTAAGTATTAATTAATAGAAAATGGCTGTAGGGCAACCTCATATTGAATTCCTTACCTGGTTAGCTACCACGAATTTTCAAGAAAACAGCTATGAAGAGAGTGGTGAGGTAAGTATTATAGAATGTAATTTTCCATTTTAATTTAAGGTAAATAATATATTTTGTGTCATTTAGGCCGATCCCCTTAACGCTGCTAACATTCCTCAAGCGAATTTGTCAATAAGACAATTGGTCGAGACGGGATTGAATGTATTCGAAGAGAATGATGATGAATACGGTGTCTTGCATCGTAGTGCCAGGTGATAGACTTTATTTCCTGTGTTATAGATGCTTTGAGTGGTTTACCGTTAACGTTACCCCCTCCTCCAGATACCAATACATCGAATCACATAAAACAATCAGACTGGAGGATGCTGTATTACATACCTGCGACTCTTGTCAATTACCCCTTAGTCAACTGAAACTAACAGACTGTTGTATACTTTGCAATAAATAGTGTTAAGTAGTTTTTTTTTTGATAGGTTAAGCGATGCAATTTGTAAATAAACTGTTTATGAAGAAACCTCATCTTTAATTACGTCGTAATTGACTTATAGAAAATACAAACATAATTTTAATCTTTACCCGTAATGTATGTAATGTCGCATGAGCTCAATACAAAAAAAAGTATGATATTATCATAAAATAATTAGAAACGTAAATGTTTAACGTGTAACTATTTATACAGAAAAATAATTATAATTATTACATACAATGTAATTTGTATTTGTACAGAAAGTAATTATAATTATTACAGACAATATAATTACATGTAATTGAAGAACAAACTTAATAATTATATATAACCTAAGTAATATAGGTAATGTACATGCAATGTTTTATTAACGGGTAACTATTTGTACAGAAAATAATTATAATTATTACATACAAAGTAATTATAGGTAATTGAGAAACAAACATAATAATTATATGTAACGTATGTAATATAGGTAATATATATATGCAATGTCTTATTAACATGTAACTAGTTGTACAATAATAATTAGGAATGGGATTAAAATAATTATTAAACAAGTACTCTCTCATTCGTACAATGTCATTCACGCTACCTCATTCACACTGAGCATCAGAACGTACTTTATGGTATATGATGTCTTCGTGGTAGAGTGGGGATGCCTTTATATTAAGTAGGAGGGGTGAGTGGCCAACTTTAAAAACCTACCATTCAATAGTAAGTGGAAGGGAGGTTCAGATTATCTCTCTCATTCAAAATGAGAGAGGAGGGATGACTGTTGCCTATATATATCTGTAACTTGAATCTGTTTGGCAGTTAAGCGCAGCAGTTCAGTCAAACAAGGTAAAATGGCAGCAAGCATCCTCGACTCAGAAAATTGGAATGGAGAATGTGTAGAACCTGGGATGCCATACCCAGGGAAAACAATTGAACCACAGAGAGGACCAGAGTCGCCGCAGCCAGGCATCCTCGACTCAGAAAATTGGGATGGAGAATGTGTAGAACCTGGGATGCCATACCCAGGGAAAACAATTGAACCACAGAGAGGACCAGAGCCGCCGCAGCCAGAGGAGAATTGGGATAATGAGTGCGTCCCAGGACGCACTGTATGTGCGTCCTGGGACCCCAGGGAGGAGATCCAGGACCGGTTGGTAATCCGAAGCTGCCATCCGGTTATCAACAAATGTAGGAGTGAGAAAAAAGCATATAGATATGCGAAAAGAGCGAGATGGCTCCACCTGATGGCTAAACAAATGGAAGAGAAGAGCGAGCAGTTCTTAAGTAGCATGAAATAATTTTTCTTGCTACTTAAGAACAATTCTATTTTTAATTGTATATTTTTATTTTTTAATTGTATATTTTATTTTATTATTTGTATTGTATTTTTAGTTGTATATTTTTTAGTTGTATTATTTTGTAATGTATTTTAATTTTTAAATATAGTGTGTTTTCTGTCCAAAGTGTGTTTCTTTTTATTCCAAGTTCTCCTCTTTTGTGCAATATGTATAAAAAAAACAAAAAAAAAAACTAATACTTGAAAAGTAATTTTATTGTGATAATAGAAAAAACAATTATAACTATAAGTGTTACATACAACTGCAAATATATTAATTAAGCACATATTTTACCATATCATTTTACAAAACAAGATAATTACTATACATATATTAAACTATATCAGTCTTGTTGACCCAACCATTCTGATCTGATGGTAGTCCGAGCCATTTGACAAACAATTTATTACCTCTTTTCTTTAAAATCTTTTCCACTAAGTATACATCGGGGTGCTTAGTCTTCTGAAGTTCGTACTCATAAAAACATCCTTTAATAGGTTGACCTCTCACATCTTCTATCATGTATGTTACGGGATTTGTTACATTGACTTTAACAATTTTAAAAAGTTCCGTTGAATAGTTGGCTGTATACTCCTTTTTAAATATTCCTTTGTATTTGCTAATCCGAACCATGTCACCAACATGGAATTTTGATTTTAATGCGACTTTGGGATGATTATATACACTTAACTTTGTTGTGTATTTCACATCTATGAGTTTCATCCTTATTGTACGATGGACTTTATTATTGTACAAGTTTATAATATCAGGAAGTATATCAAACCATTTGTATTTGCCTCTGGCCGAGAATTCTTTATATAACCAATTTTTTTAAGTTTTAATTACACGTTCCACGATTGCTGCCTTTTTTGTACTGAATGTGGAATAATGATTTATACCATATTCATGCATCACTGTGGAGAACTGGCGATTGTAAAACTCGAGTCCTTGATCGCTCTGTAAGTTTGTTGGGGAATAAACAGCTTCTTGAAGAATTTCTTTCATCGCAATAGAAACTTCCATAGCAGTTTTTTTCTTTAGCGGTTTGGCCCAAACATATTTAGAATAGCATTCAATTACTATGAGTAACCTTTATTTTCATTTTCAAAATTCTGCATTTCTGCCAAGTCAATCTGCCATAAGTCTGCCAAACCTTTTATTACGGTTCTTCTCCTTCTAAAATTGTTTCGTGCTGGTTTATGTAATTCATTGACAATTTGTCGTTTTGTTCCACTAATGAACATTATATCTTTTTTATTATTCAAGTTTATTAATAATAATAATAGTAATATACATTTAGATGTTCCACGTTCTGTTTGGAATGACTTATTGTGATGAGCTGCTCCTTGTTTTATTTACATAATGCATAACTTTTTACTCAGCTTGTGATGATCTCAGAATCGACTGGTTGGAATGGATTGGTTGTCTCTCGGGGCATGGTATTTCGCAATGAATTGTTCAATTTTTTCTACATCAAGTGTGAAATCAGTCATATCTTGTACCAACTTAGTATGAGCATCCGAGTTTCTCTCACTTGTATTTTTTAATTCATCTATTTCAGTTTTCATATCGCTTATCGTTGTATCTATTTTTAGTTGTAAATTTTGAAACGTTTTTGTTATTTCATTCACGATTTCGTTCCTTTCTCTCTTTATGTAGTTTACTAAATTATCGGTTATAAGATTAGCTGATTTTTGTAGAGCGGAAAGGATATCTTTTCTGCAGGCATCCATAACTAAATTCACATAGTTTAATGTTGCGCCATCATTTTAATCTGTAGGATCTCCTATATTTTTTAATTAATTACCTTGGATATCGTACTGTTCTTCAGTAGTAAGTTTGAAATCGATGCCTTGCGGACCACGTTGACCTTTACAATGAGGTCCTTTTCGGCGTCCAAATTTATCAATGGAGCCCATCGTTCTATTGCGTTCAAATTACAATTGACAAAATAAACTGATATCTGCTTTATATATGTATTTATGGTTGATGAAATAAATGCGATAGATATTTCTCTAATAGATGATCCCTTCTTCCCTTAATTCATCAATTAGGGATATTATTTCATTCTCATGATCTGAATGTCCAGCCATTTTAGAACTCCACAATAACCTTAAGCGCTCGATTAATTCTTTGGGCTTATTCCAGTATATGTAATCCACCTTTTTGCCTGTATATATTTTCTGAGATGACATTACACCCGAACCTTTCTTGGATGGAGTTGACATTCCACGTTGTAAAAGTGGTTTTATAATTTCGACGTACTTTTTTGATTTACTAGAATTGTATCCCAATGTTACATTGTAATTTTTATATGCCGCATTCGTTATATTCAATATGTCTCCAAATATATTTTTATTTTCATCGGTGATTCCATAACCCGCACTGTTTAGATCTGGGGAAAATTTTAAAAACAATAAATCGTATAACTGAGAATTTCCTTTATATGTTCCGAGTTTCTTATTATTTCTCCAAAATGATATAAGGTCACCCTGAAATCGCACTTCGGAGTTGCCCATGGCTAACTTTCCAGTATCGACATCAATTCGCACCCCATACTTGTTATCAAACGCAGATTCTCCAGCTTTAACACCATTGATGTAGGTTGAAACGACATCAGTTAAATTTTGGAAATTACTACTAGACGTGGTAGAACTTGAAGACCCTACAGATGATGGTGGCGGCGTTTCCATATAAGAATTACTTTCCCTAATTGGATCATCTGTTTCGAATTTCGGTGTTTTGATTACTGCAGAGGGTTTTTTAGGCTGTGTTGTTAAATACTGCTGTGTGGTTTGAAATTTACGATTTGTTTCCTGCGTTGTTTCAGAAATAGTTTTTAATGGCTTCGTTAGCGGTTCATATATTTTTTCCAAAGCCATTTGACTTTCTACATGTTTATTTTTTATGTAATTGAATTTTTTGCGAACAGCGTCCGTGGCTTCTATTAATTTACGTTTCAAATCTATTTCACTATCATTATTTTCGTCCTTATCAACTACTGATCTCTTCATTTTCTTTTGATGTGCACCCACCATCACTACCTTTACAATTGATGTATATATTGGCATGCATTACGGATATATGTAACTGTCCAAACCTTTTCTGTATCTACCATCTTTTAGTTCTCTATCTTTATCGATTACTAAAAATCCATATTTATCTTCCCAGCATTTTGCACACATATCCAAGAACTCTTTGAAGGTAACGTCCGGTGATACATGATCTTGAAATATATTATGCAAATTCATTTCATCTTGCTTAAACATTATAATAAAATTCGAATTGTCTCTAATCAATTGTTTTGGTACTCGGGAATATGTTTGAGCCAGATAAAAACTATCTATGGATTTGTGTCGACCCATACTAAAATATGACCTAATAATATCTTGTTTTTCACATATGATATCGTCGAAAATGAAAACGGAGTCCGGTTTTGCTTCAGATGGTTCCACAATTTCTACGTTATTATTAAATGTGTAAAATCCTAATCCATCAATGGGTTTTAAAATCTTCTGAAGATATTCATATTTTGGTTGGTACAGTGACTTGGAATATAAATAAATATTCGCAAAACGTAAACCGTGGGGATGTGTAATAAGGGAAATCATAACATTTGTTTTCCCACAGTTCGAAGGACCGATTAACAAACCCCGAATTGTTGAAGGCAACAAGGGTCCATGACGTCTATTGTTGATATTTACACCACTTCCTACACGTTCATCGAAATTATCCACTACAAATGTTTGCTTTTGCTTTACAATCCGCATTGTTTGAGGGTTGATACAATATAAATAGATATAAATAGATATAAACTGTGTATTCAATATTTTAATCGATAACTAGCGTTCCTAGTGTTACCATCGAAGTAATCGGTGTTATAAAGAAAGTTTTACTACGTTTTGTTTATTTTAATGCCGTTCGTCAGTCAGTCTAGACGTAAAGTGTCTAATTCGCGAACAGGAAAGGGATTTATAAATTCTTTAATAAATAAACTACCATTTGAATTACATTTACCCGGTGGCTACCAGTACTGTGGACCGGGTACAAAATTTTAAAAACTATTGCAAGAGGTGATCCGGGCATTAATGGTCTTGACCAAGCTTGCAAAGTTCACGACGCTGCTTACGAAGATCATAAAGATTTACCAACACGTCATAAAGCAGACTACGAATTAGAACAGCGCGCCTGGGAAAGGATTAAATCTAACGACGCCAATTTTAAAGAAAAGGCATCCGCCTGGTTAGTTACAAATATCATGAAAGCAAAACGTCGTTTAGGTATGGGATGTAAATCTAAATCAGTTCCCAGAAGAAAGGTAAATAAAAAGAAGAATATTAAGAAAAAGAAGGTCAGCTTTGGTGGTAATATTGTCCATAAAGTACGAGATGAAATACGTAAAGCTGGCGGTAAACGATTCGTTTCTAATAATATGAAAAAAGCAACAGATTTTGCTTTACAAGCAGCACGAAAATTTGTGAAAACATCAGGGGGTAAAAGGAATATTCGTACTCCACGAATTATACCTATACCGAAAGTTGGTGGAATTTTACCATTAATTCCTATATTTGCGGGATTATCGGCGCTAGGAAGTTTAGCCGGCGGTGCTGCAGGTCTATATAAAACAATAAATAATGTAAAAAATGCAAATCAGCGCATGGCTGAAGGGGTGCGTCATAATAAAAAAATTGAATCTATGCCTCTTGGAAAAAATGGCGAAGGATTGTATTTAAAACCATATCGAACTGGATTAGGACTTTATCTAAAACCGAATAATTCAAAAAACTTCTAAAGTCTCTACCTCGAAGAGCTCTCAGCGACATTAATATTAGTTATTATGCTAATATTTTTAAAATTCCATATTTTCGAGGTGTATTTATGCGAGACAATCTTCCTGAGAGTGGTGTCCTACATAATGAATCTGCAATTTTGAATTTAGACAGTATAAATGGTAGAGGAACACATTGGGTAGCCTACAAGAAAATTGGTAATATTAATAACTACTACGATAGTTTCGGAGATCTTCCCCCACCCAGGGAACTCTTAAAGTATTTCTACATTAAATCAAAGCCGATAATCTATTACAACTACGACCGTCAGCAGAACTACAATACAGTGTGGTGTGGACATTACATTTGTGTTTAAGATTTCTAACTAACAATGAATTTTCCAATGACTCCAAAAGAAGAACGTGAAAAAATTAAAAAGACGGCGGATTCGTTGCGAGCTTTCTCAAAGTATAGGACTCTTACAAAATTGACAAAGCAACAATTAGCTGATTTTCCTAAAGAAGTGATGATCACCTGTGCTTCAAATGAAATCACATGGGTGTGGGATAAATTACCTGAGCATTTAAAAAGCGATATTGATGTAATGAAGTATCAATATTGTTTGGAACATTACAGTGACGATAATACATCCCAATCTATTGATGTGAAGACGGACCTCCACCACGAAAATATTTGTGTTGTTATTGCAATATACGCGATGTTACTGTAGCGTCCGAAAATAAAGTTTCTGCAAGGTTTCATACGGTACCATCAAATTCAAGACAGGAAATGCGTCTCAACTGCTGCTGTAAGCAGCAATAAAACGATGTGTTAACAAGTTATATGTGTTAGTCATGTCTCGTATATTCACGTTCTCAGGACAATCAAGTGTGTTAAGCGCTAACTTTTACCCTCCAATTTAACTCGATTCAAGTTGTCGATATGGATTGGGACTACATGGATTCTATTCTTACAATTCAATATTAAATGTTGATGAGAAAAATAATATTATTGGATTCAAATTGAAGAATAGATCACCTACTACTTTCTTTCAACTTCCCCCAGGAGCATATGAGTTGAACGAAATCAATGGAGCAATTCAAAGTGCTTTGGAATCTATAATAAAACGCAGTGTTAAGGATGACAACTTCAATATTAATAAATATTTCACATTAAAAGCCAACAATAATACGCTGAAATGTGAAATAGTATCTAAATATGAGATCGACTTTACTCACAAGTATTCTATTGCAAGTATAGTAGGATTTGAAAACAAAATATATTCTGCAAACAATTCACATGAATCTACATTACCAGTTGACATAATGAAAGTTAGGATTATTCGTGTTGATTGCAATGTCACTTCTGGAGCTTATATGAATGGCGAAGAAGCACATACTCTCTACGAATTTGATATAGACGTTGAACCTGGATTCAAACTCTCCAAGGAACCACAAAATATTATTTATATGTCTGTAAGACCTGAAGGACGTCAGTTTATCGAGAACATTACATTACGTATATTAGATGATAATGGTATTCTGGTAGACTTTCGTGGTGAGAAAATTATTGTGAAGCTAGAATTAAAAAAGCTATATTAAACTAACAGGATATAATGGGCTTTTGTTTTAATCAAAGAAAACATTTTCCATCTCTGTTACATACAAATAGTAATAAAGTTTTGAACAAATGTGACAAGCCATTTATTATACGAAAGATCGAAACCCCAAGCGATGCCACTAAAATGTGTTATCTATCCAATAATGCGTCAGCATTTCTTTTCGATGAAATTCGTTATGAAATGGGTGGAGAACAAGTAGCTGTTATTCGAAAACCCGGTATAACAACAACAATGAAAACCATGGTGTCATGGGGACAAACCCATTTAAAATCACTACTATCTTGTGGATGGGGACTAACAGTGAAAAACCAGGACGTTTTGGACACCAACAGTCACTTTTTTAGTGGTAAATTGCCTCTAAAGTATCTTATGGGTTTCGCCGAAGATTATACAAGGGGCATTCTCAACACCAAACAAGAGATTATACTAATAATAGCTCGATATTTTAAGAATTGTTACATTGGAGAAGTTGATGCAGATCTCGAAATTAATAAAATCGAATGGAGGCTAAGGCACATCATCCCTGAAGATACACAAAAACTGAAGTTGCTGAATCGCATTAAGAAAGGTGGTGTAAATGCTACGGTTAAAATGGCCTATCGCATGTGGGATTTATATGAATTACCGACTCTAAGAAAAACAGCTACTGATATATGGCCTATAAAAACCACAACAAGTTTAGAAAGACCTCGATATATTATTATCGGCTTTCAGAGTACTGACAGTTCTGATAATATAAGCAAGGACGTTACTCAATTCATCCATGCAGATGTAAGTAACATCCGACTATACTTAAACTCAGAAGTATATCCATATGAACGCTGGAATTTAGATTTTGGAAAGAAATTGTATTCTTCAGCTTACTATGCTTATGAAAAGTTTCAATCCAGCTTCTACGATAAAGATCATTATGAACCGATGATGGATATTGGTGAATTACAAAAAAATCCATTATTTGTTATCGACTGTTCACATCAACAAGACGCCATGAAGTCATCCACTGTAGACATAAAACTGGAATTTGAAACTCGAAAGAAACATTTTCCTGAGAATACACGGGTTTATGCATTGATAATTCATGATTCTTATTTGGCTTATAATGCTTTGGATGGTTCTGTACATAATGGATTTAAGTAAACTGATGAACATTTTTATATGTTCCAATTGTTATATGTTAATGTACTCTATTTTATAAGTATAATTTATTTTTAATATATTTTTTTGTATTTACTTAATATATTTATATAATGTTTTTTTTTTGTACTCATGTGACAAATAAATGGAAATAAAAGATTTAAATTTTTTTTATTTATTTTTTATTTACATTACATCGTTTTTTTTACAACAAATAAGATAAATATTTAGTACAATACAATTTATTACTATAATATACAATGTATATAATAATGTAAAAATAATGGAAAACTTATAAAAAATTAATTATATTACTTTTGATCATCATTATCTTGATCATCACTACCATATTCTTGAGATGCTAACTTATATTTCACAACAATTGCATACGGTAGATAATCGAACAAATTGGAAATGAGAAAACATTTTAGTCCTTTCTCCACCATTTTCTCACGAAAATTATTCAAAGTTAAAGTTGATTATTTAAATTTAATTGAAATTTAAATAACTAGCACACAACGAAGCACCAAGGCGATAGTTTTCAATATCTTCCTGCAATTGTTTAACCAATTCTTCGGAAAAGCAGTAATCCCTGTCATAATTACAAGCATGAAGTCTATCCATTGCCACGCAATCTAACTCGCTCTTCATTCTTTTCACAGCTGACTGGATGTCGATAGCTTCAGTCCAGTGTTGGCTAGCATAATGCATCCACATTTTAATAGTTTTCTACAAAATAAACGTTATTTTTAAAACTGGTAGTATAATATAGCAAATTATTCATTACCTTTTAAAGACTTATAAAACAAGAAAACCAACCTTATATAAGATACTGCTAAATAGTGTAAATAGGTAAATATACTAAGATATGATCTACAAATTATATTTATTACTAATAGATATATGTTTTTAAATAAAATTAGTTGGCAATACCAAATTTTATCAATGCTTTAGATTTAATATCTTTATATGTAGGCTCGCTTTGACCTAAATAAGTTATCGTGTACTGTTCCCAAGAAGAATTCATTTTATTCATAACGTCCTCTGTTATGTGTTCTATAACCCTCTTCGGTAAATTACACTTAAAGCTTACATTACTCTTACTATCGAGCAGTACAGCCAAAACGCACTTTCCAAAACGTGTATTGACAAATGATATTTTTTTAATCAAATAAGGGGTATCAATTTCTAACGAGGAAATTGATCGTCGAGCAATATCAATAAAGTCTCTGTTAATGTTACTATTAATTTTGTTTAAATCAACACTTGGTAATGTCATTTCTTGTTTAAAGATAACTATTTGTAATATCTAAATAGTAATAAATACAACAATTGTTCTCACTTGAAAATATTAATACAGGACAACACACAATTTGCACTATTGTAGACGTTGACTACAAGGTTGGCAGTGAACGAAGTGTGATTCCTTGCTATAATCTCCTCTCTATATATACATATAGAATATCCCCTCCCTCGTCATGTCCTGTGTTGACAATTACATACAGAGGTCATGCAAAGGTCACTTCAAGGTCATCCAAAGGTCATTTCAAGGTCATGCAAAGGTCACTTCAAGGTCGTCCAAATGTCACTTCAAGGTCATCCAAAGGTCAACTCATGGTCATATAAAGGTTATTTCAAGGTCATCCAAAGGTCACTTCAAGGTCATTCAATGTCATGTAAAGGTCATTCAAGGTCAAAAGGGGTGGGGGAGTCTCAGTTCTGGCTATAATAACCTACTTATAATCTGAATTATTTTTTCAATTTTATTAGTTTAGAGGTTTTATTGTATAATGTGAAATTTTCTTAGTATTGTCTATCCTGTAATGACTTACCAATTCTCTGTGTTTTATGAAAAATGTAACCAATTACTCCAATTTAACCTCACTGTTCCGTAAACAGGTACTTTTATCATTTTTATGTATTCAAAATTTTTAAATTTAATGAATTTACAGATTCCTGATGAAGAAACAATTAGCTTCGAAAGCTTCAATTGAAAAAAAAGGGTGCCCTTTCTTCTTTCCACAAGAGTTGCTATACCCAATTAAAACTTCTTTGCCTTTGATAAATAAAGGGATATATTATACCATGTGTCCCAAATTTGATAGTCACCATTGGGATCTCGAAAGCTTAAGAGGAAGAAAGTCGATTAAATGGGGAATGTTTTAGACATTTTTATACTTATCTGTTTCAAAATTATGGCTAACTGCCCGTATCAAAAAAACGAAAATATGGTAATTTCTTTTTGCGGCTGTAGCAGAGCAATAATAATTGATCTGATAGGTTCTCGGCTTATACATTATTAAGACACAATTTATAAAGGAACATTTTGCCGAATAATCGATTATGCTATGTTCACTTGATTTCGAGATAATCATGTCAACTTTTGTTTTTAAAAAGGTTTTCCTTAATTACCGTCTAAAATATTTTCAGATAAATTAGAAAAACTGAAAATCCAACATGGTCCCTATAGGAAGAGAAAAAGTTGACAAGAGTATCTCGACTCGAAATGAAACATAGCATAATCGATTATTCGGCAAAATATTCCTTTTATATCTCTTATATGAGGGATATCCTCACAAATTTATATCTGTCTAATAAATATTTTAAGAAGGTATATAATTTAAACATCCATGAGTAGTCACCACAAAAGGAAATATAATTCTAAGATCACAATTTTCATCAAATCAGAGATAGACTGAAGGAGAAATGTTACTTTCATTATTGTGTACGTATCTTCTTTGAGCCGTCTAACTTATTTGCGTAAAAGCTTTTCCCAATAAAACCATACAGAAAACTTTTTTAGGTGATGCTCGCACATAGATCAAGAAAGTACAATAATTGTATTAACAAATTCCCTACAAAAATTTAGTTGAAAACGTTAGAATTGAAATGGAAACGTCAATGTTGTTTCCACATCAGATACAGATACATCCATGTTTTGACCAATAACTATGTTTTAGAAAACTATGTAATCACTATCACCTTAGAGTTTTTTTATGCTGACAATTCATGAGCTTCAATAAATGTTAAATGTATTTATCAATTTTCTATTATCAAATTAATCAGATATTAATTGTTATTTTATAAACTTTAATTATTCTGTAAAAGCTGAGGAATTTTATATACATACTATTCGAAAGTTTAAACATCATAATATTTAAATTGTTAATATCAAATAATAGTTACGCTATTTAATTTTATATGATGCCCTATGGACATGAATCCATTCAATTCTACTGTCTGATATTTCTTCGAAGTCTGCAAATGTTTATATCACTTGTCTCATTAAAAAATATAATTAAAACTCTAAAGAAGGCCGCACCAACTAGAGCGAATAATCGAAGGCCCCGGCTGCTGAATGTAAAGAAGACGCCGCCCGGAAGCGCTTCTACCAAACTTTTTGACCAAAATCTTCAAGCGCTTAGTCGTAGCAGTAAACAATTTCACAAAGTATACCAAGAATCCCAAAGCGCAATAAATTTAAAATGCGTACTTATAGTCAAAATAATTCCATAAAAAATTGTTTCATATCTCACGAAAAGAATATGCAAAGGAAAAAATATATTGAAAATTGTTCGAGCTCATCGCTTGGAATCGTACTTTGTATAAATTGTAGTACTATTATTATAGTACATTAAATTTTAAGATAGAGTGCACGTATACCAAAGCTTTCAGATATAACTTATGTTCGTGACAACGGGTCAACAACAAAAATAAGTTTGGTCGTCGTACATCGTTTGAAACTAGTTAGCATCTCTAAAATACAGCGAGTATATTTATATGGTAGTAAGTACAAGAATGCAGAAATTTTCGAATTTTTGAACATAGATTATTAATTTCAAAGTGTTAGCAACTCCTAGAAATATTCGTATAGACCCTTTTCAAGTAGATCAACATATTTTATTCACAAGCATATAATATGTAATAAGGTTATTACTGACTTTTTAGAAGTTTGAAAATTAGTCATTACTAACTGTTGCTACTGTCCAGGTCGGGAAGTGATCACTTTCCACCTAAGGGTGGAAAGTAAAACATCTGAAAGATACGTGATGTTTGTATTTTGAGTGACGTTAATTTTGACAAGGCATCAGTCATCAGAAAAACCCTTATATTTGATATTTATTTATACAGAATCAGTTTACAATAACAATAATTTTGGATTTTAGTTTTTTAGAAAATACTAAAAAAATAATCAACTCCTGTCAGTGTGACAGTCAACAATTTATGCCCCCTTTATTAAATAATAATGTCAGAGTCATAGAAACGGATTTTCACTGTCTTCTAAATTGAAAAGTAGTATGAAATAGTTATTTTTCTATAGCCGTGCAGAAAACCCGATTTTCCGCACTGATTTTCGTGCGGAAAATTGATTTTCCCGCACTAGTTCGGAAAAAATTTTCGCACTAGTGCAGAAATATTTTTCCGCACGTAATATTGAAAATTACTATACACGCATCGTTGTTTGTCGCGATACACATATCAATGCATATCTCAACGTGAATGGAGATAACAGGAAATTATAACAATATTTTGTACCAACATGGACTGCAGCAACAATAATTATTTATTATTTATTAATTCATTAATTGACCGTCTCTGATATGTATCTCAGAGTGTGTAACAGGCTTAATGCATTTCGTCTTGCTTAGCTACCAGGTTTCCAAGTTACTAAGGACGCTTAAACAATCATTAGAAATCAACAAACTGACATTTCGATATTATTATTATTTATTTGTGATTAATTGCTTTTTAAGTGTGTATTTTTCGTAATTCTGCATTATTAGAATGATTGAAGGTGAATTTGACAATCTGGCCATGGAAGACGGGGTTCCAGAATATATTTTGAGCGCAGCAAAAGAAGTAGATATGAATTTGCTTCCAGAAAAATCCAAAGTCAGGTACATTCAAGAATACGAAAAGTTCGTCAAATGGTGCATCAACAAGAAAATAACGAACATCAGTAAAGAAGAGGTACTTTTAGTTTACTTTCAAGAAATTTCAAAGAATTTTCAACCTTCTACAATGTGGTCCAAGTACTCAATGGTGAAATCTATACTAAAAATTAAGAAAAACGTTGATATTAGCAGGCATTTTAAATTGATTGCTTTTTTAAAAAAGAAAATGATAGGTTTTAGACCAAAAAAGTCTAAAGTGTTAAATCAGGAACATATTGAAAAATTTTTAAGCGTTGCGCCTGACGATACTTATTTACTAATCAAAGTCGCAACTATCATTGGAATCGCTGGAGCCTGTAGGCGCGAAGAATTGACTTATCTGTTGTGTGAAAACGTAGTCGAACAAGGAGATTTATTTTTGGTGAAAATACCGGATAGCAAGACTCACCAGAGTAGAAGCTTTGTAATAACTGGAGAAAAAAATCTTAATTTAATCAAGAAGTACTTACATGTCTCTGCGTTTTAATAAGTTTGGTAAGATGCCATCCGATGTGGCTGCTTTTTTGAAACTTCCAAATCCAGAGAGCTTTACTGGACATTGTTATAGACGCTCTTCGGCTACCATGTTGGCTGACGCTGGAGTGGATATTACTAATTTGAAACGTCTCGGGGGATGGCAATCGACGAAAGTTGCAGAATCATATGTGGACGAATCCATGGGGAACAAAAAACGAATAGCCAACCAAATTCTATATTCTAAAGGAGAAAATTTCGAGGAAAGTGTACCTCCGCCTTCGCCGTTACCTTCTACAAGTTTCGCGTGTGAAATTGATGCTATTGCTGACAACAATGAACTAGTGAAACAGCACCAGCATGACAAGTTGAGAAGAAAAAGTGTCAACATTATTGCTAACGAAGCTCACCATCAAAATGCTCCCAGTTTAATTAATAATGCTTATAATTGCCAGTTTTCGGTTACCTACCATGTTAATTATAACAAAGAATAATTTTATTCTTTGTTGTTTACTATGTATTGTTAATGTTTGCCATAGTTATTAGAAGTTATTAAATTATTACGAATTATATATACTTATTTCCGCACGTCTGTAGAAAAACTATTGTACCTAACATTTGCGGAAAATGTATTTCTCTGCACTCGTCTGCTTCACCGAACTCCGCTACGCGTCGTTCGGTGAATGGCAGACTCGTGCGGAAAAATTTATTTTCCGCACTTAGTGTGGAAGGTGATACTTTTCCGCACGCGACTGCAGTTGTCCGAACGACGCGAAGCGGAGTTCGGACAAGCAGTGAGTGCGGAAAAGACACCTTCCACATGTGTTAGGAACAACGTTTTTTCTACGGGCGTGAAGAAAATTGACATAAGAAAAATAAATATTTTAATTGAACAGCACACAATGCTGTCTAATAATTAGAAGTGTCAAGCATTCCTTTTTCTTTATGTCAAAATCTGAACAGTGACAACATGATTTTTTGGAATTAAGATAATATTATGATCACATTGCAAGTAATACATAGGTATTTATTTTCCGCACTAGTGCGGAAAAGTGCAATTTTCTACACTCAAATGCGTGCAGAAAATTGTAACTTTCCACACGCCCGTAGAAAAAAATATGAATGAATAAATGGAGATATTCCCGTTTTCTCGTTTTTCAGAGATGGTTGTGAATAAAATCGAATACATACCTCGGTGGAAGGTTTCATTCCTGTCTCGCACTATAGCTTACCTCGGTGCTACGCACCTCGGTTATCTAAACAGCGCTCGACAGTAATGAAACATTTTCCGCCTCAGTATGTAATATACTATTATTTAACTGCACCACATCACATAATTTTAAACTGATATAATTAATTTTCTTTTGAATCATTTGAATTCCTTAAAAATTCGTTAGTAACAAACGGAATTTCGCGTTGTATCTTAATTTATAGAAAAAAGCTTGATTTCATTTTCGATTTATTTCCACAAATTATGCTTTCACTCGCTTAACTTAGTTGATATATAGTTAACCATAAGTTTATTAAAGTTTATTAACTTAGTTAAAATATAATTAAGATAAGTTAATAGTTTATCCCTAACAATAAAAGTACCGGTTAAAAGCAGTGTGTATCTAACCTGCCAAAAACAGTAGGAGCTTCCACCCTGAAATTTTAACCACATATGCATAAAACCTAAGCGCTGCGAATAGTAAAAACATTTTTTTGGTAGTACATCTATACAGGGTATCCCACCGGAAAGGGTCGCGATCGATATATGGAAAAGTACATACAGGGTAATTTTGAAAATTTGTTTATTTACAAATGGCAGTGGGGTCTACCTTTTTAAAATATTTTCACGTTTCTGGGACTTCCGGTATAACCGTAAGTCGACACCAGCTTGCTTATTTTAAATGGAACACCATGTATATTTTTGCACTTTTGGATTCTACATTCAATTTTAAGTCAACTTTGTGTAAGTTGTCTACATCTAAATTCAGTTATTTTCGTTTTATAAAAATCATAATTGGCAACGAGAATGTTTTAATTGCTGTCAGTTGATATGCAGTTGCAATCGATTGACATCCAGAAATCGGTTTATTCACATGCAATCTCGCACTGTTCAGTTGTTCATTTAGACTTGAACAAGCTCAAGTTTACCTGTTTTTCACTTGTTTCACTCTCACACTCATTCTATCTCCTCAAGAGAAGCTTAGGGATGCACCGTTTTCTATAGATAGGTGATCGATTATACATACATTGCCGTTATTTAGTTGAGAACTATATAAAACAATGTTTCTTTCCGTTATTATATATAACTTATTTTGGTCAAATAAATAAAATGTTATTTATCTGATTGATGGCTCAGAGTTTAGTGTGTCGATCGGTTAACCCCGAGGTCGTAGGTTCAAATCCCTATGCCGCCCACAATTTTTAATCAAAGTGTATTCGTATATTAAGGCCTGTTCACAGAGATAATTCGGCAACCATCCTGTGTGTGCGTGCATGCCTATGATGGGAAGAGCACCAGCTTGGTGAAATGTAAGAGATTCACATCAGTTTAGGTTTAACTAATGAGGTTTTCCAGGTTTCCCTCATTACAACTCTGAATGGTGATAAGGGCTTACAAACGTAAATCGTTCTTAAGAAGCAAATGCAACTTACTGGATAATCATATGCCTTCTCCTCTCCCATACAAGTCCCAGACTTCGTGGCTAATCCTTATGATTAGAATGAAGGGTAGAGATATATTACTATTATAAAAAGAAAAATTATGTCATTCTTAAGGTCTTAACTACATGATTCATTGTAGTCTTTTTTGGAATTACACCACCTGTAAAATAATAAAAAAAAACAGGAAACCAGAAGTATTCAAAGTGGAAACTTCTGAAATTTGTTCATTAAAAAACCACTGATGAAATTTAGTTAATTTATCAAATATTTATTTTATTGCATATTATACAGTGTTTTTTGGGGCAAACTTTAGACGTTTTCCTTGATACCACAGTTTGAATATTTAATTTGAATACTTCTGGGTTTCTTGTTTTTTATTATTTTACAGCTGCTTAATCCCAAAAAAGACTATAATGAATCATGAAAATGCACCACAAATAAATTACAGACATTGTCGTAACTACATATTATATTAGCCTTTGATAACCATTTCCTACAAAAGTTACACCCAAACTACAGAATAGAGAATGAAACCTTCTATTTTATGTGTCACTCGATATATCCACGTTAGTAAAATAAATAATCCCCTTACTAAGCGAAAGCTGTTTGTCTTATCAATAAAACATAACGTCTTCAGAAATCGATTAAAAGTAATGGCATTTTATTTTTCAACGGAAATTTATTGGCACAGAAAATATTAGTAAGTAGTAACTAATTAATATCTCATTGCAATCACTCTTGTTCAATTAATTTTCTGTTACAGTTATAAACATATATAGACAAAATATATACCGGGTTTCCCATTTCATTTGACTAATGGCAATTAACATGGGCTTTGAATTTTATATTCCCAGGGCACACTATGAGAAATATTGCTAACGGAATCGATAGTACTGACTGTCAAACAGTTCTGATTACCAAAATACTAAAGCGAAATGCTTTTTTAATTAAAATATCAGTAAAAATTCGTTTTAAGTTAATAGGTGTACTTTACATAACTGTTTTAAGAAACGTTATTAAACGTCATCCGGTGGACTAGTTGGTTGAGCGGCAGTGTTTCAAACTGAACCGCAAAATTTTGCAGGTTCGAATCCCGTCAGAGACAACTTTTTTTTTACTTTTTCATTAATTACAAATTATTAGTGTTTACTTATTCGAATAAATATGGTTCATTGTCAGTACCTAGTTATTATTTTTGAAAGTCACAATATTTGCTTATCAAAAAAAAATAATAAAACATGTTTTAATTGGTTCGTTTCCTTTATCTTTAGCTAAAGCTACTATCTTATAAAATAAGTAATCAACAAGCAACATATTTTTTTTTATTACATGCACTGTGCTTTTACTAATACTAGTGTACTTATCTCTGCTAATAGTCACTACATATACCTCAATCTGGATATTGAGTTAAACAGTTACAGAGAAACTGTCGTGAATTAGTAATAGGTTTCTTTTTAGGAGTTTTTTTAAAATATATTCTTATTTTAAAAAATTCATAATTTTAGAATTATAGTTTTTATTTAAAAAAAACCTATTACTAATTCACGACAGTTCCTCTATAATACTGTTTAACTCAATATCCAGATTGAGGTATAAAATGTAGTAACTATTAGCAGAGATAGGTACACTATTAGTAAAAGCACAGTGCATGATTATAATAAATAAAAAATATGTTGCTTGTTGACTACTTATTTTATAAGATAGTAGCTTTAGCTAAAGATAAAGGAAACGAACCAATTAAAATATGTTTTATTATTATTTTTTTTTTTTTTGATAAGCAAATATTGTGACTTTCAAAAATAACTAGGTACTGACAATGAACCATATTTATTCGAATAAGTAAACACTAATAATTTGTAATTAATGAAAAAGTAAAAAAAAAGTTGTCTCTGACGGGATTCGAACCTGCAAAATTTTGCGGTTCAGTTTGAAACACTGCCGCTCAACTAACTAGTCCACCGGATGACGTTTAACGACGTTTCTTAAAACAGTTATGTAAACTACACCTTTTAACTTAAAACGAATTTTTACTGATATTTTAATTAAAAAAGCATTTCGCTTTAGTATTTTGGTAATCAGAAGTGTTTGACAGTCAGTACTATGGATTCCGTTAGCAATATTTCTCAGAGTGTGCCCTGGGAATATAAAATTCAATGAAATGCAATAGCCCATGTTAATTGCCATTAGTCAAAAATGTTTGACAGTCAGTACTATCGATTCCCTTAGCAATATTTCTCAGAGTGTGCCCTGGGAATATAAAATGCAATGAAATGTAATAGCCTATGTTAATTGCCATTAGTCAAATGAAATGGGAAACCCGGTATAGAAAATATAGACAAAAGAATAAAAAATACCTACGGCCTTGACAAAACGATAGATGTTTCTAAATGGACCCTTTATCAGGATCTGTAAGTATACGGTGGGAAATCTTACCCTTATATATTTTGTTGCTTCCCCTGCCGTTTCTGTAAGACAATAATCTAACTTGTGAAAGACCTCAGTCCCTCCTATTAGAAGATTTGGTAAAGAGAAATGGTCCATCTAGCCACAATGGTTAAAATGTTTTAAATAGGTACGTCAAACTGCCTATATTAATGTTTTCATCAAATTTGATATTTAAAGAACTTTTATCAATTTTTAAATCAAATCAAAGTTATTTTTTATCAATTTGTAGAATTTTCCATGAGAAAATTTTTTTTATTTATTCTGCCGTATTTTTGAACTTTTATAAGAAGTAACAACTACATTTGAAATTAACATTATACTAATTTTAAAAGTGGTTACTGACAAAAGTAAAGTAACAGTAAATACGTACATATAAAAATGTACGTATACATAAATAAATTTTTACAATATTTCTACCACACTAACGGAAAGTCTAAACGAGTTCTGTACCGGACGTAACACCTACTGGACATATATCGTATGATATTTTATTTTATCGTCGTTTTAAAATAAAAATGAATTATTGTAAATTTTTGACCAATCATTAAAATGAAATCTCACAATATTCAAATTGCATCACTATCTTATTAGCCTTGACGTGCAAGGTGACATTAACTTGACATTAATCTTTTGAAGTATCATGTTTTCTTTGATTTAAAATAATGCAATGCTCAGAGGAAATCTTAAATAAATTCCCAAACATCGTAGCTTGACTGAAATGAGTAAAAGCATTATTTATCTTTGCCTGACTTTTAGTTTCTTTAAAAGCCTTTTCAAAAAACTCCTGCAAATTTTTCGGCGAGAGAGATGCGGCTATGCGGAAATGCCGAAATTCCGACTTTTCGAGAACCGCTTCACACGAAAATTCCGTCTTTCTCTAATTTTTTTAAATTTTTTTTCGAGACCGTACCTACGTCGAGTCCTTCTACGTCTATTTCGTCTTCGAAAACCTCGAGTCGCGTCCGTCTCAACTTCTTTTTCATTTTGTCTGCCGATGTGAGATTGCACTAACGACAAGCACCTCCTACCAAAACTGTCATATTAATTAAACTTCAGATAAGTTATTATTTTCCTAAGAGAAATATTGCTAACGGAATCGATAGTACTGACTGTCAAACACTTCTGATTACCAAAATACTGAAGCGAAATGCTTTTCCAATTAGAATACCGGTAAAAATTAATTTTAGGTTAACACGTACAGTTTACATAGTTTTCTCAGCGTCAAACAATAACGAGTGGTGCAGTGGCATAGTGGTATAAGTCGCAGAGTTTCAAACATCGAAGTGCAGAATTTCGCAAGTTCGTGCATTATCATGAGGAAATGAATCAAGATAATTTCCTTCATTGCATTGGTTTGAATAGCAGCTGTTACAGAATTTAGAAGAACCTTCCAAAATTATCCTGGATAATACAAATTATCACAGCACTATACTGAATAAAGTGCCAAGAACAGTCTCTAAAAAAATGATATACAAGAGTGAAACCTTTTTTATTAGAAATATAACAGGGAATTAAATATTATTGCTGCGGGTGTGTGCATGTGTACCGGGTGACTTCGTATAAACTAGCACCCCTGAACTTTTTTAATTTTTTATCTTACGGGAAAAATAAAAAACTGACATAGAGGAATTTTTTCCTTTCCAAATCTGCAGTGTAATTTCCGGAAAACTTTACATATATATGGAGGGCGACAAAAAGTAAATATTGTTTAATGGAATGCCCTGTATAATTTTGGCTAAAATGAAAGATTATTTTTCTTATTTAAAATATACCATACAAGTTGACTTTTGGTTCAACCGTTTTTGCATTATGTAAGTTTAAAGTTGCATTAAAATTGCATTATCTTGATATACGCTGCCATGATTACTGAATAGAAATCAACAACTTTTTGAACATGAAACATTGGGCCATGAAAACAATAGTAACAAATGTTTCTGTATTGACATTGTTATTTAAATAACCGTTAGTTTAACTAAATAGATTTCTTCTAATAATTTCTTTTTTACGATGGTGTTTTCTGTGGCAGAAAATGTGGAAATCGGACCATCGGAATATCTTATATATGGTATATTTTAAATCAGAAAAAAAGATCTTACATTTTAGCCAAAAATATACAGGGCATTCCATTAAAAAAAATTGACAGATTTCGCAATCCTTCCTACCAACGGAGTGCATTGAAAATGAATTAAGGAAATTTGGAACTATAGAAAGATTGTAAATGTTACCTTCTCATTTGAGAACTTACCATTTGCGACTTACAGACTTTGCCACCTTGTATATCACATTCACGTGAGAGCTCAGATTCTCAGACTTGCACTTTGCAATATACGAATGCCAAACTATGCCCCCACGCCGCCTGCTCTACTCGGTTCCCCACTACCTAACCATGTCGGTGTGACATGCTCATCGCGTTACACTTTTCATTAAAATATACCCATATACCAGAACCTTGGTGATCCTATAAGCATTTTCAATTACTCTTTTCATCGAAACATACCCATATTCGAGAACCTTCGCGATCCTATAAGCATTTTCAATGATAATATATACTTTTTGTCGCCCCGCGTATATATGTCAAGTTACCGGAAATTACTCTGCAGATTTAGAAAGCAAAAAATTTTCCCTGTATGTCAGTTTTTCAATTTTTCCCGTGCGATAAAAAATTAAAAAGTTCCGCGGGGTGCTAGTTTATGTGCTAGTCACCCGGTACAATAATTAGAATACAAAGAATAAGAGTAATCTGCTAAAAATATTTTCTTTCTCTGTACTGGTCTTTATCTGACATATTGCTACTATGTAAAAATATTTTAATCCATAGATTTTTCTTACACATTAGAGACGGTGTCATGATAGTGAACGTGAGTTATATCCAAATTTATAAAAAGTATACAGTTTTCCATTTACAATTAATATACTTTTCCCATATCCCTCATTAACTTTATTGAAACAATTAAAACCACACTGCGATAAGGAATAGATTATAATTAATTAATTGTTTCAAATAGGAAAAAGTTCATCAAACATCGAAATTGATCAAAATATTATATATCTATATCTGAACGATATACCTCCCCCCGTAAGGTGATTTGTAATTTATATTATGATGGTAATGTTAATGTGAATGAATTTTACATCACAATATTTAGACATCAGTGGCTTTAAACTTTTATTACAGTTTATTTCGGCTGATCCCTCAATCTTTCCCACGACAGAGAGTGAAAAATCCCTCACAAATTAAAGGAAACGGCTCTCCTTGCGAAAAAAATAAAAAACTTCTTAACTGGGTAATAGTATCAAACAATAGCTCATTGAGAATGTATAATAAGAGGATTGACTTTAGGTTCGTTGAATCTAACACCGTAATGGAGATTACTTGAAGGATAATAAAAGTTAAGTCAAGAGCAAACTCGCCTTTTGTCTCATGCAACCTACCTACAGTATCACCAGAGCAGCAGATATTAAAATACAGCGCTATTAAAGTACAGAGTGTTTCATTTATTTGTAAGCAATGTGATTTTCTAATAATTTCAAAATTAGACCTGAAAGAAAATTGATATATAAGACAAAAATATTTTATAAACAAGAAGTTTAAAATAAATAGAACTATTAATATAAATTAATTAAGTTAAAGAAAACTAAAATTATAATTTCCTTTGAAAGTTATACCTTAGTTTCAGTTTCAGGTATACCTATTGTACAAACCTACCAAATACTTATCCACAAGAAATCTGACAAACATTTTGCGTTTACTGTTTATCAAAATATATGGCTTCCTAGGATATTTGATAGGATTTTGATTGTTCATGCTATATAAACCGTATTGAATTATTTTTAGTTATTAACCAATTTTTTTAATCTTAGAAAACACTTTTCTATTTTATAATAATAATACTTTGAATAATATTTTTTTTATTATCATTTAACAATATATTTATGAACAGATCCGAGGATAATTCTAATGAAAGCGTTTACATTAAATTTAGTCTACGTCTACAGGTGAAGTCTGATTGCATCTCCTATAGTGACTGCAGAGACTGCGTATTTCCTCTAGAACTTCGTTGTTTCTTGAGATAGAAAACAGTACCTATTATTAGAAATTAAATACCATAATGTATGTTCTGGAGCAGGTAGGTATGAAGGCTCCAAGTCGGGTACGTTGCCCGACCAAGAGGGGTCCTTTCTTAAAACAAACTAATTTCATTTGGACACTGGGGTTGCGTTCCTTATCTTATACCTACCTAAATACGCATCCCCCATCACGCTTTGCTTTTTGAATAAAGGATTTGTCACTACCTGTGGCGTATTTTTTCTTTGGAATATTTTTGGTATAGATGCAAACATTTTATATAAAAATTGAAACATGCAAATAATCAAATATTGCATCTTTTTAAATTTCAAGGAAACTATTAACAATAATAATAAATATAATTAAGTTTCCTCTGCAGTGCCTATTTTAAAATGTTTAAAAGAGTGATTTCTCAGACTTAGTAGAACTCAGACATTTTATGAAGACAATTTAATTTATATATAAAAAATCGCATATGCCACAGTGCAATTGTCACTTTGACAGCGACAAAAGTTACCTGCAACTTTTACAGTGACAAATGCACTAGGAGATTTTTCAGTTATTCATTTTTTAATCAATCATCGCGGTGTCCGTTGCCAAAATTAATAGATTGACATTTTTGTCAACAATTTATTGAATTATTAAACACTAACAATGAGTCGATTCGGTGAGTCTACGAACAATGAAATTAGTAAAATTGTTAATACGTGTGTGCCTGCTAATACAGTTGCGACTCAATCATCAATCTGGCGACAATGTTCTACTTTTTGCAATGCGAAAGGATATAAATTTGAGGCAGGTACTTCCATCGAGAAATTGAATATAATATTGCAAGATTGGGCTTTTAATATGCGAAAATATGACGGAAAATACTACAAAGGAGCAGTAGTTAAAACAATTTGGAATACCACCGCTAAAATGCTACAAAGTAAATATTACAAAGAATTCAATATTATATTTAACCCGTACGTAAAATACTTCAATTGCATTCATGTTTCTAAATTTCTTGTTCATTAAATTGTCCTGCCGAATTACACTCGATGTTTGTATTGGTACCGGGTAAATTTGTGTTGTTTAAATTCTAAACTGTTTCCTTTAGCAATTTGACTCGAAAAACTGTCAACCTAAAAACACTCCACCTTCGGTGTCGCGTTTTTATTAGTTGGCAGTTCTTCTCGTCTAATTTCTAGGCAACAGTTTCTGTGTGCAATTATAAGTGACAATTTCACACCTAGTTTTCCTAATCAATCACACACTTTCATTTTGAATCATTACCATGGCAACGAAAAAAATTTCCTGAAATAAGTATTCATCCTCCTACAAGTTCCTACAAAATTACACTGGAAGTCATGTTAAATGTCACAATAATGACACGTGAATATTAGACTAGCTTTCGAATTTAATACGATTTGTCGACGCAAAAAAACATATTTGGCGCACTAAGTAATGTGTTAATGCTAATATTTATTTATGTCTATTTTTAGTTTGAATTTTTTTCATTTGTGATAAAAATGTTCAATATTTCTAAAATTTTAATAGGTTCGAAATTTTCTTACCGAATCCCTCTTGTGATGAATTATTTCCGGAAATTTTTCCTTGCCCTCAGAAAAATTTCCGGAAACAATTCAATCACTAGGGAGATTATAAGTGAAAATTACATGTAATAGTACCTACATATATTATGTTACTAGGGGTAGAAGGCGAATATTATTTGTTGAGCTCAGAAGCATGTAAACTGGGCGAAATACATAAAGAGCTTTGTACTCCCAGTGATATATACTATTTTTTCTTCAAGCGTCAAAATTAAAATTGTATTTCTTCAGACATTTATGCTTGTATAAAAAGCGATCTGATATGACGATTAATTTCAAACTAACACTTCTGAGAAATCATGACTACATGACTCTCTTTTTTAATCTGTTGTTATGGTTACACTTTTAGTTTTTTGTACTAGTAAGGAATGAGAATATTTCTTTACTAGTAAAACAATAGACCTTTTCTATAATACGTCCTACATGATAGGTATAATGTAAGTATTATTATACGCTTGAAGAAAAATATATTCCCTTTTGTCTGACAAATAAGAAAATTAAATGTCATCCTTTGAAATGCGTTGTAAAGCAGATTCCAAAATGATCATCGTAAAAAACGGATCTGAATGTACACCTGCTAAAATTAGTTTCTACCACGTGCCATTATTAATAATGACACTAGAATTTACCTCAATTGAGGAAATACTACTTAAGAGATATCTTTTGTCAAGTACTAAAGGGAGATTACAAAAAATACATAGCAAGTTTGAAAGGGACATGGTGTGAATTTTTTTCTCAAAATAATATAAGCAACTCTTCCCAAAAACACACCCCTGGTAATGCGAGCAAATTTTAGTTTCGACAAAAACATGTCCTCTGTTGAGGTACTTGTAAAAAAGGCAAACCGAAAAAAAAACATAACACTGTATACGAAACGAAACATTTTAATGTAGGGATACCTATGTTTTTTATTGGAATAATCCAAATAAGACTACCTGAAAAATTATCCTTTATATATTTCTTATATTATAGTACTTAGCAAACATCCTATATATTGTGTTCATTAAAGAAAAATCTAGAAAAAATATATTTTTAAAGTCAGATAGTACCTAATACACTTTGATTCACAAACAAGTAATTCCTCGTGAAAAAAACAGTCAAAAATATTTAATTAACACTTTAAGCTTATTGTTTCCTTCATTGTCAATTGTATATAAATGTTTGAAGGAGATCCCGAAAACAACTACTCCACGGCCAATGTGTCCCAACTGGCAGTGCATTACTCCGGCACCTCCATAGGAGTAGCCACATGTAATATGCCCGTGGAATAGTTGTTTTCGGCATCTCCTTCAAATAGATAAGTAGGATTGTGTTCCTCAAAGACAATAGTGGTCACTGCTATAATGGCGGACTGCGGAAAAGCAGGTCGTTATCTGTTTGTCAATTTCACAATAATTGTCAGGCAGATAGTAGCAAAGACCCAAAGAGGCCACTACAGTGTGTTTCTCACCAATACTCTATATAAATGTTTGGGAAAATGTCTTGAAAACAGAAAAAAAGCGCGAGAATATCTATCTATGTAAATATTAACAAATTAGAAAAATAGTGTCAAAGTAGGCAAAGAAAGATCGATAGATTATCACATATAAAAGAATCGAAAAGTAATAACATCCTGAAAATGGACTTGCCATTAGAAAAAATTCGGATTTTTTCCCCTGTCTGACTTACTTCTGGCAACTAAGTCATACAGAAGGAGTGCAGAAACAGAGAGTTTGCATATATTTCGCCATCTTGAAATAAAGAAGTAGGTATACCAGTTAGTTTTAATATTCTTGATATAGATACTTGGAACTGTTGAGACGTTCTTCTGCTACTTAGGCTTCTACATTATTAAATAATTGTACAATTTCTTTGTCCCAAACCCAGCTGTATAAATCAATTACAGGTAACAATAAACACTTAATATCTATTCCGAATACGACTTTGATATTTTAGGGCAGCTTATCATTTATTTTCATCAAACAACCCATAAATTATATATAACCATAAATAATATATAACAATTATTATGCATAACTCAAATAAGTTAGGACACATTTCGGATACTACTTTCACCTATAATGGCCCAAGAGCATTGATAACTACGAGATAATTTTATCACAGATTTCGAAAGCACATTCGTTGTCAAAAAGTAACGTGCTTGAGAAAGTTGTGAGAAAATTTTGAGTTATTTATCAATGCTCGAGGGGTATTCGGCGAGAAAATTTTTTTGCAATTTTTATGAAAGTGTAATTCAAAATTATTTATTGAAGATATAATAATTATTCTTGTAATAATTTACTTGTTACATTCCACATAGTTTTATCTGTACCCTCCTTAAACTCGGTACCATCCCTTTGTCTCATATTAGTCACCCAATCCTTAAGCATCAACGCCAGTCCTTCAACTGTACGTTTTCCATCTAATGTATATTTCAGCGTGCTGCAAAAGTTCATGAATATTTTCCGAGTATACTTTTTACTGCAAACAGTATATTTTGGTGTATTTTCTTCTATAACTTTGTCGATTGAAGCACTAATTTGTTCACCAAATCGTGACGAAAGTGATAGACATTTTAAATTACTAGAATTATAGAAGTGCCAAAAAAATTTTGTTCGCTGTCAACGTACGATGACATAAGTGATAACTACCCATGGGCTGTTATCAGTGTAATGTGACTATTATTGGTTGGTTTTGCACACGTGATTACAAATAGAGAAATCTAATTGGATTGTTTTTGCGTCAAAAAATTTTCATTTATAATATCCCTAGTGCTTAAATTATTTCCGGAAATTTTTTGGAGGTCATGAATATTTCGAAAATTAATAATAATTTTCTTAAAATATTCATGAACGAGGAAAAATTTCCGGTTTTTAATTTAAGCTCGTGGGATATTCGGTAAGAAAGTTTCACACCATTACTTTATAAATATTATGCCAAAATTGAACATTTTAATTACGAATGACAAACATTTATTCCTTATAGCAGAGACGTATAGAATCTACAAAGACGTTTCACCTTTATGGGCGACATGAAGCCGAAAAGTTACTGGCCATTCGTAGATGGCTCTGCTGGAATTTTACCAGCAGCGCTTGCAGGAGTGTCCATTGGAACTAAATTGGACATTCTCCACAATTGTTTCCACCGTTTAATACCAGATGTCGCTAAATAAGGTTGACTGCACATGTATAGGTGCTGTCGCTGTTGCCGGATTTATTATATTCATAACTGGTGTGAAATATTATTTGTGAATATGTTTTCTTATAGTTGTCTACCAAATACTTCGCATTTGATATACTTACATTATAAAAATCAAATTACAATAATACCAATTTAAAACATTCAATAAATGAAAGTTTTGCAAATGTAGTCTACAAAAGTCTAATTTTTATGCGTGTCATTAGTAACACATTTGATTATTTCATGGCGTGTCACCCGAGCGTCCCAGGTTCGATCCGTAGTCGATAACGATTTTTTTTCTTAAGAATTCGTGCCATATGGACGTGATGCATACACATTGTCTAAAAATTATGTACTCAATATCTCCACAATCTGCAAGTTTGGGACTTTTGTTGCTGTTTGTGGTGTTCGTATAACGAAGATATAAGGTTATAGGTATACATACTACTGTGCCTACTAAAAAAGTAGGTATTTAAATTACATTACATTACATTAATATTGCATAAAGTATATGGAAATATCTCGAACTATATAAATTTGTAATTTGTGTAAACACAATGAAGGGTTGATGTGTTTATACTAAAACACTGATTACACTGGGTTAGTTGCATAGGTATAATAGTTTTAAAGAATGTGTAAAAAATTACACCGTTAAAGATCGTAGAATGTTTGAACTGTTGGTGTTTTATTTAGGCTTCTGTATCTTAACAATCTCGTTTATTTTTTATAGCTTTTTTTTAGGTAATAACCAAAGTGTAGGTATATATGTTTTGTAACTAACTAACTAAAATGTCACTATTTTATAGAGGATAATTTTAGTCGCTGAAATAGAATTTTAGAACGTTGTTATGGAGTCCAATTTTACAAAATTCTTGTTTTTCGAATAAGTTCCCTTGGTGCAGCGAGGTAGGTACTTTATATACCTACTTAGATCTACATCTGTAGGTAGGTATTCGTCGCTGTTAATAGCTAATTTTTATATCGGTTGATATTCCAAAGTTTGCTTGCTTGCTCCTCTCCGTGGGAACTTTTATTTTTCGAGATCATAATCGTGCCGCCGCGATCGGCCATCTACGTGCGACAGTAAAATCTCCTCGTTACGAGGGACATTACAAAGATAGTTTGGTTTCGCGCCGAGAATATTTGATTACTGACTGGGGTTTTCCAAAAGTGCAGCATTAAATTATATAAATTGAAATTATTCAATGGGTAGGAAGGACTATGTTCAAAAATACATCATACTAATTATTTATGTTTAAATTGTGCCTAAGTAAAAGATGAAACACTTTTGGAAACTGGTGTCTATACCGAGCGGCTAAAAGTTTCTAAGTATCCTATTAGATTATTTCAGAGACCGAGACCACTTGGAATTAAATTTTGAAATTGGTAATAATATAATGACGTCCCTGTAGCTCTTCCGGTTACACCGAAAGTTGGCGTCAACTTTGTTATTTACAATGGAACATCGCAGTTTACTAACTTGAGTGAAGTTACCCATAAAAGTTAGCCATAGAAATTACTATCTGTAGCGGTGAAATAAAAATAATTCTAGTGCCGTTCCCGGTCCCGGACAAGTCATTCTGACTATATAGGACGACAAAGGGCACTTCCCTTGACCACCCAGCATATTTTTTTTTCAAAATTTCCCATAATTAATTGTTTACAGACTTAGCCATAGGAATTGATATCTCGATCGGTACAATAAAAAAATTCTAGTGCCGCCCCCGGTCCCGGACAAGTCTTTCTGAGTATATAAGACAACAAATTGCACTTCCCTTGACCACCCACCATAATTTTTTTTTCAAAATTTCCCATAAATAATTGTTCACAGAGTTAGCCATAGAAATTACTATACTGGTCGATAAAATAAAAAAAATTGTAGTGCCGCTCCCGGTCCCGGACAAGTCGTTCCAACAATATAGGACGATAAAGGGCACTTCCCTTGACCACCCAGCATAATTTTTTTTTCAAAATTTCTCATCAATAATTGTTCACAGACTTAGCCATAGAAATTACTTTACTGGTCTCGATAAAATAAAAAAAATTCCAGTGCCGCTCCTGGTCCCGGACAAGTCGTTCCAACTATATAGGACAATAAAGGGCACTTCCTTTGACCACCCAGCGTAATTTTTTTTTCAAAATTTCCCATAAATAATTGTTCACAGACTTAGCCATAGAAATTACTATATTGATCGGTAAAATAAAAAAAATTCTAGTCCCGCCCCCGGTCCCGGACAAGTCGTTCTGACTATATAGGACGACAAAGGGCACTTCCCTTGACCACTCAGCATAATTTTTTTTTCAAAATTTCCCTTAAATAATTGTTCACAGACTTAGCCATAGAAATTACTATACTGGTCGATAAAATAAAAAAAATTCTAGTGCTGCCCCCGGTCCCGGACAAATCGTTCCAACTATATAGGACGATAAAGGGTACCTCCCTTGACCACCCAGCATAATTTTTTTTCAAAATTTCCCATAAATAATTGCTCACAGACTTAGCCATAGAAATTGATATCTCGATCGGTACAATAAAAAAATTCTAGTGCCGCCCCCGGTCCCGGAAGAGTCGTTCTGACTATATAGGACGATAAAGGGCACTTCCCTTGACCACCCAGCATAATTTTTTTTTCGAAATTTCTCATGAATAATTGTTCACAGACTTAGCCATAGAAATTACTTTACTGGTCGATAAAATAAAAAAATTCTAGTGCCGCTCCCGGTCCCGGACAAGTCGTTCTGACTATATAGGACGACAAAGGGCACTTCCCTTGACCACCCAGCATGATTTTTTTTTCAAAATTTCCCATAATTGGCTAAGCCAATTTCTATGGCTAAGTCTATAAACAATTAATTATGGGAAATTTTGAAAAAAAAATCATGCTGGGAGGTCAAGGGAAGTGCCCTTTGTTGTCCTATATAGTCAGAACGACTTGTCCGGGACTGGGGGCGGGACTACAATTTTTTTTATTGAACCGATCGAGATATCAATTTCTATGGCTAAGTCTGTAAACAATTAATTATGGGAAATTTTGAAAAAACTATTATGCTGGGTGGTCAAAGGAAGTGCTTTTTATCGTCCTATATAGTCAGAATGACTTGTTCGGGACCGGGGGCGGCAGTAGAATTTTTTTTATTGTTCCGATCGAGGTATCAATTTCTATGGCTAAGTCTATAAACAATTAATTATGGGAAATTTTGAAAAAAAAAATCATGCTGGGTGGTCAAGGGAAGTGCCCTTTGTTCGTCCTATATACTCAGAACGACTTGTCCGGGACCCGGGGCGGCAGTAGAATTTTTTTTATTGTTCCGATCGAGATATCAATTTCTATGGCTAAGTCTATAAACAATTAATTATGGGAAATTTTGAAAAAAAAATCATGCTGGGTGGTCAAGGGAAGTGCCCTTTGTTCGTCCTATATACTCAGAACGACTTGTCCGGGACCGGGGGCGGTAGTAGTATTTTTTTATTGTTCCGATCGAGATATCAATTTCTATGGCTAAGTCTATAAACAATTAATTATGGGAAATTTTGAAAAAAAAATCATGCTGGGTGGTCAAGGGAAGTGCCCTTTGTCGTCCTATATTTTCAGAACGACTTGTCCGGGACCGGGGGCGGCACTAGAATTATTTTTATTTTACTGATCAATATAGTAATTTCTATGGCTAAGTCTGTGAACAATTATTTATGGGAAATTTTGAAAAAAAATATATGCTGGGTGGTCAAGGGAAGTGCCCTTTATCGTCCTATATAGTTGGAACGACTTGTCAGGGACCGGGAGCGGCACTACAATTTTTTTTATTTTATCGACCGATATAGTAATTTCTATGGCTAAGTCTGTGGACAATTATTTATGGGAAATTTTTGAAAAAAAATTATGCTGGGTGGTCAAGGGAAGTGCCCTTTGTCGTCCTATATAGTCAGAACGACTTGTCCGGGACCGGGAGCGGCACTAGAATTTTTTTTATTGTACCGATCAAGATATCAATTTCTATGGCCAAGTCTGTAAACAATTAATTATGGGAAATTTTGAAAAAAAATATGCTGGGTGGTCAAGGGAAGTGCCCTTTGTCGTCCTATATAGTCAGAATGACTTGTCCGGGACCGGGAACGGCACTAGAATTATTTTTATTTCACCGCTATAGATAGTAATTTCTATGGCTAACTTTTATGGGTAACTTCACTCAAGTAGTTTATTATCGCATTTTTGGATTTTAGTGTTACTTTTATCAAGTTTCCCTATTCCTAAAGTTAACCATTTTCGATATATTTTATTTTTTTTCATATGTATATATTTTATAGTTTAAAACCCCGTGTTTTTTATATTAAGCAAGATAGAGCGGTCATAATCACAGAGGAGTTAGTTAAATTCATAAGCTTTCTAATCACATCTTCAGGGTTGGTGGTTGCTTACAGGGTGGTAAAAATTTAATACCATATTAGCTCAACTGCAAGCCATAAAAACTTGAATTTTTACATGGGACACCCTGTATATTATGGCATTTTTGGATTCTACACTTTCGGTCACTTTCGGTCGGTATTACGCTCACTTTCATCAAGTTTACCTGTTTTCGAAAAATCGAAAATCCTAACTTAAAACCCTGTGTTGTTTATATCAAGAACGATATAGAACGACAATATTCACAAGTGAGAGAGTTAAATCCATAAGCTGCATAAGCTTTCTAATCATACGATCAAGGTTATTGATGGATGCATGGATTGATGGATTGAATAATATACAGGGTGTTCCACTTAAAATTACAAAATTGACGTCAACTTCCGGTATAACCGGAAGAGCTGCAGGGACGCTATTATTTCATTTAAAGAGAGCATCCCCAAAAAACCTCAGAATACCAAATTTTAAAAATTAAATCCAAGTGGCCTCTGAAATAATCTGAATACCATTCATCTATACTATTATTAAGAAAAATTACAAATGTTGTAATTTTGAATGGTTTGTATTAACTTTGCTGGATGCTGTCCCGGTTTTTATATTTTGCTTAACAAATTTTAATGTAAAATAAATAGAGGTTCTGATATAAAAATTAATAAAATAGCCCAAAGGAAAGTTTTTACCTTGAGGTATTACTAAAAGTTATATTTAAGAAATGATTTTTTAGTGTTTTTCCAATATTTTCGTGGCAAACTAATTCCTCAAATTTACTAACACAAATGTCTTCTCATACTACGACCAATTATCCACGATGTTTCTAAATGGTACAATTAATACCCCTGATTTTGTGCTACTATAGGATAAGATTACAGAACGTGGCTTCTCTATTTGCTAAAATTGCTACAAATTTCACAGGAATGTTGTAAAACATTTTCTTAAAAAGTATTCGGTTACCAATATTGCGAGGGACAGCAACTCTCACTATAATCTACCACAGGCATTTTTACAAAAAATAAAATAAAATAAAGCATAAATATATAATCACTTGTTTTTCTCATTCTATATCAATCGCACCCAACACTTTACAGGTCGAGCGTGAGCTCCTGTGTAAGTCAACGTTTGAGTGCCGAACGGTACCCGAGTGGGGTAACTTATTTTATTCTTATATAACTAATATAACACTTTTTTTAATCTTCAGTCACTACCTATATACACTATACTAACGTGCATTTTTTATATGATTATTAAAAAAACTATACATTTTTATAGTTTTTATTTGAGCCGTGACTATTTATTGCTATTTATTTATAGCCGCAGTTGAATATTTATTCTATGAGGGCCACTATATTAGAACAAATAATTAGTAAAATTGGAGAATATTTATGTATTTGATCTTATTATAGTTATTCGTACATAATAAGAAAAGCTTATCTTTATATCCAAGAAATTTTAATAATTTCATTTTAATGGGCGGCTCATCAAAGTAAATTTTTTCAATAAACATGTAGGTACCTATAACTGTCCTCAGATAGGGTCACCCATAGATTTATAAGTTATAAGACATGGGGTCACCGCATGTAACTAACTGTACTAACCTTCCGCACACGCAAAAAAGACTCGCGGCAAGGCAAAGACAATCATTCATCTATATTTGGTACAGGTTTGGTAAACCGGAACTTTTAGTCCTCCCTCACATTTTTTAATATAACCTTTTGTATAGGATGCCGTAGAAAAATGAAGCATTAGTTTTGAGGTTTTAGGTTATATAGATACTTTTTTCTTAGGTACCAGTTTTGCAATACACATTTATTTAATCCCAATATTATTTGTTAACTGTACATATGGAGATATTGTAACTGTGTCCAATTTTATAAATTTTTTTGGATTTTTCTAATATTACGAGTAGGTACCTACTACCTACTATGATGGTTTTAATAATAGCAGCGAGGTATAAATAGTGTAGTAAGTAGGTACCTAATAAGGTCTACTTTTATTTATTACATTATTGAATTCATTTATGTACACGGCATGCATAACAAATTTCTTTTTTATAATGTAGTAAATATTTTACCCGAAATAGTAAGTTTAAAACAGCGTAGGGAGGTAGCTCAGTTGTAAGAGCATTACCTGTTATGCGGAAGGTCCCGAGTTCGATCCTCGGATGCCGTTTAACGCCAAAGCACTTTTTATTCTACCAGAATATTAAATAAATACAATAATAAAATTATTAACGTAGGAGAATTTATACTTCCGTGTAAAATTATTAAAATGATGTTTATGTTAAATCCATAGCGTTCGTTAGGTTACGTCTGACAACACTGCACTATTCTCTTAAACGTGTACGCTTGAAAAATTAAATTCCTGTATGGCAATGCGAAGCGATAGTAGAATCCTACACATGTAATCTACTGGTACTGTGGGGGCGCAACTTGCCGGGTTGAAATTACTCGATTTTGATTGGCTAATTGTCATCTCGTAGATATGGTTGCATAAAATCAGGAAAAAGTCTATACTTCAAAAAAATACATTAGGTGAACGGTCTTTGTAGATGTATAAGTCTCTGCTTATAGTGAACCATGAGCAATAACAAACATTTTTACGACTGTCAAGTACGGTACCTTGGTCAAGTTCCACCACTTGTCATCGTGTCATTGTGTTTGTGCAATTTGCTGATTTATTAGATTGTGTTTTTGAAAATGTTCCGCTTTGGAAAGGAAAGATCATTTATTTCTGATAATTATTCTGAAGTACTTCGAGCATTGCAAATATTATGCTTAATAAAATGTGAGTTTTCTTAGTGAAATAAAATGTCATTTTCTAACATTATTTACATACATATTTTACAAATAACTTAAAAACATATTATATTTTTGTTTCTTATTAACTTTGATCTACTAATATTGGTGCATCATCATTTATCTTTGATAATTAATTATTCTGAAGTATCTACTTCAAAATTTATACGTTTAATAAAATGCGAAATCTCTTTGTGAAATAACAGACCATTTTCCAAGTTTAGTTACGTGAACTTTTTATAAATAACTTAAAAACATAAGGGACATATTTTTCTTTTATATACTAATATTGGTGGAACATAATTTAATTTTGAGAATATTACTTAAATTCGAGCATAGGAAATGTATTGATTCATTCAACTCCTGCGTCTTTATTTTGACATTTTAAATGACAGAAAAATTTCCACTTATTATTTTCACACAACGTTAAAAATTTCCGGAAATTTTTTGGGTTGGCATGGTAACTGAACAAAAAACAAACCTCTGATTGGTTAAAATATGGCGGTGTGAAATTTTCTTTATAATAAAGCAATTTAAATACACTATTGTACAGATATTTACTCAACTTTTACTGAAAATAGATATATGGCAATGCAACTATAGTACCTATCACACAGTGATTTATTAATAAGAATGATAAGATAACCAACTTCTACTGTCCTAATACGTAATACTTCTACATTTTCCTTATTTTACTATTTCTATTAAATGCAATTATTAGTGTTTAAGGGTTTGGAATAAAGACACTCGCAAACAACAAAAACTACTTAAAACTTTTTTTATTTTGAATTGTGGAAATACTTTTAAAAAATTTCTTTTCTTGTATTTTGTCTGTGGCGTTTCCATTGGTTTTTATCAAGGGACTCGCTACGCCCCATTTTATAAATGCAAGTTGACTGTTAAAAATGTTTAGGTACACAGTTAGAAAGTATTAGTTAAAAAATGATTATTTAAAAAACTTCAAGAATTTCGAATTATCAAAAGGAGGCTTGAATAAAGTATTAGATAATGTCTGTAACTTATTTGTGATGCATTTTCATGATTCATTGTAGTCTTTTTTGGGATTATACCACCTGTAAAATAATAAAAAACAGGAAACCAGAAGTATTCAAAATAAATATTCAAAGTGTAGTAAGGCAAACTACAAAAGTTTACCCCAAAAACTTTAAAAAAATACATTTCAAATTTAATAATTAAATTACATAAATTTTTAAACTAATTTATATAGAAAAAAAACCAACACAAATAGATATCTAAATTTTAATTATAATCATGACATAACTATTAAAAGAGATATAGTTTAATGTTTATATGACAGAGCAAAATTAATATCAACAACCTCAGATGCTTTTAATAAAGAAAAGGACGTTATTAAATATCTTAAAGGAAAACAATTGTCATAATGATTTTGTTGAAGAAACATTTATAAAAATTGAAAAAAGGCAAAATATTATTCTTCCCAGAATAAATAGGGAAAATCCAATAACAACAATAACAATTCATTATATTCCAGAGATATTCGAAAGCCTTTAAAAACTTGGTAATAATTTTAACATAAGAACGAGATTTAAAACGAAAAACACTTTAACATCAATACTTACAAAAACAAAACCAATTAAGTAATAATGATCAAAATTCAAAATACAAAAAAATTGTATTTATAAAAAATTCCTTGTGAATATGGTAAACATTATATTGGTGAGACATCTAGACGATTACAAATAAGGATCCGCGAACATAAAATTATCAAGTTGATAAGGCTACAACATTAGTAAAACATGTCTGAGACAACGGTCACCGAGTTGATTGGACACAGGCTAACATTTTACAAAAAGAAGAAAAATCAGTTAAAAGAAAATTAAAAGTGCTTTGATTAAACTTAATGGTGATAACTGTATCTCATCAGAAACAATATTCTTGGATCAAAACTTGGCTTCCTTTACTCCAGAAGGATGTTGTTGTTTTTGGAAGGCGGAAACGCCTTCCCACTTCTTGGCAGAATGCACGGCTTTCGGCAGGCTAAGACTCGACATCTGGGGGGCCGGGGAGCTGTAAGGGGAAGAAGTCAGTTACCTTGAATGAACCCATATTCTGACCTACATTAGAAGATCGGGAAGGTTCGACGAGGGAAGAAATGACGGAGTTATGTATGAGACGACAGGGGTAGGCAAAAAGAACCCGCTTGTGGCCTACTTGCCAGTTCTTGGCCGCCACATACCACTACTACTACTACTACTAAACTACTAACTTTCCTTTCTAAGTCATGTTTTAAGTTTTGCACATCTGTATATATTTAAAACTGTTAGGTCATCATTTTACCTTGTTATTAAAAGGTAGTTGACCAAGTTTTGCGGTAGTGTACGATGGCAACAAATTTTATAAGCGAAAAAATGAGAAAATAACTTTTTAGTAATTTTAGGTCATGTTTTCCATTTTGCACATCTATAGGTACTTGAAAATATTAGCTCATGATTTTATCTTATTATTAGAAGGTAATAGCTCAAGTTTTCAGATAGTGCACGGTTGCAACAAATTCTATAAGTGAAAAAATAAGGAAATATTATTTTTATTCTTTTTAAGTCATTCATTTCACCTTGTTATTAAATGGTGGTACCTCTAGTTTTGCAGTGGTGCACAATGGCAACAAATTTTATACGCAAAAAAAATTAGAAAATATTATGGTTGGCAATTTAAAGATGTTTTCCATTTTGCACATCTATAGATAGGTAATTGATCACAGATAAAATAGTTATTTTGTGTTCTATTGTGTGATTCATACATCGTTACTCACGGTCTTCCTATGTTCATTTCTTTTCCTTATAATTATGCATTCACCTGTTTGAAGTAAAATACATCAATAACAGTGATTATATATCTAACCCATAACTAACATTATTAATGAAGCAATTCCTATATACTAATCAAAATTTAAAGTAAGACACCAACAAACACTGCATTAATGTTTAGTCCAAGAGCGGGCGACTACGGGTTGCGTGTGGTCTAGAGGTGAAAGTGTAAATGTTGAAAAATACTGAATTTCGGTAGTTCCCCACTAGAAACAACTTTTTTTTACTTTTTAATTAATTACAATAATTTAGACAATAGAACATATTTCTTCGAATATGTAAACACTAATAGGTAAAAGTAATAATTATAGTAAATAAAAAAATAAAATAAAAAAAAATTGGCCCTAATGGGGCTCGAACTACCGAAATTTTTATATTTTCAGTTTAAGAGGCAGCAACTTTCATCTCTAAACCACATGCAACCCGTCGTTGTGCGTTTAGATATGTCATCTAAAGTGTCTCGATTAACCTGACACGAATTTTTACCGATATTTTAATTACAAATGCATTTCACTTCAGTATTTTGGTTATCAGAAGTGTTAGGCAATCAGTTCTATTGGTTCCGTTCGCATTATTTCTCATAATGTGACTTGGAAATATAAAATTCAATGAAATGTAATAAACCTTGTTAATTCCACATAAGTCAGATATCATGGAATATCTCTACCCTTTATTCTAATTACAAGGATTAGCCCGAAAACCTGATACTTGTGTGGGAAAGGAGCGGCCTATTACAAATAAGACAAATAAGTTTAAACTGGGTATAGCAGCCTTATGGTAAGAAAAAATGCACTTTTCTTCAATTCGAGCTTTCGAAAAACGTTGCTTCTTCATCAGGAAAGAAAACGTGAGGTTAAATTGGGGTAATTGGTTAAATTTTTCATAAAACACAAAAATGGTAAGTCATATAGACAATATTAACAAAATTTCACATCTTAACAATAAAACGTCTGAATCTAGTAATATTAAAAATAATTTAAATTACATTATAAAGTCACCGCTCATATCAGTTGGTGGTTACATTTCTTAAATTTCTTAAATTGGTTAAATTTTTCATAAAACACATAAAAATGGTAAGTCATATAGACAATATTAACAAAATTTATATTTCTAGAATTACTATAATAAATATTTTTTAGAAAATTTCACACCGCCATATTTTAACCAATCAGCGGCTTCTTTATTGTTCAGTTACCATGCCAACCCAAAAAATTTCTGGAAATTTTTAACGTTGTGTGAAATTAATAAGTGGAAATTTTTCTGTCATTTAAAATGTCAAAATAAAGACGCGGGAGTTGAATCAAAACATTTCCTATGCTCGAATTTAAGTAACATTCTCAAAATTAAATTATGTTCCACCAATATTAGTAGATCAAAGAAAAATATAATATGTTTTTAAGTTATATGTATATAAAAAGTTCATGTAACTAAACTTGGAAAATGGTAAGTATGTTATTTCACTAAGAGATTTCGCATTTTATTAAACATATAAATTTTGAAGTAGATACTTCAGAATAATTATCAAAAATAAATTATGTTCCACCAATATTAGTAGATAAAAGTTAATAAGAAACAAATAGTATATTATGTATCAAGTTTTATAAATGCCATTTTAGTCACGATTTTTATTAATCACGAGCGAAGCGTAGCGGAGCGAGTGTTTAATAAAGTGAGTGAATAAAATGGCGTTATAAAACGAGTTGCATACTATACATTTTCTACAACAGCAAATAGGTATCTTCATTTTTCCACAATTACTTTCCACAAAATTACTTCTCTTGTCACGCCGCGTCAAATTAGTTTGACAGATTGATGAAAAATGACACTGACAACTATCTTGATTTTTTCAATAATTTCAATCCGTGACTAAAGCGCACGAAGCCACGGCTTGTATGCACGAAGCCACGGCTTGTTAAGGAGTAGTTAAAAGATCACTTAGCGTCATGGAAACATATACGAAAAATGGCATTTTAAAGATGGGGAGTAGAAAAAATATAATATGTTTTTAAGTTATTTGTAAAATATGTATGTAACTCATGTTAGAAAATGACATTTTATTTCACTAAGAAAACTCACATTTTATTATGCATAATATTTGCAATGCTCGAAGTACTTCAGAATAATTATCAAAAATAAATGTTTGCTTTCCAAAGCGGAACATTTTCAAAAATACAATCTAATAAATCAGCAAATTGCACAAACACAATGACACGATGACAACTGGTGGAACTTGACCAAGGTAGCGTACTTGACAGTCGTAAAAAATGTTTGTTATTGATTGCTCATGGCTCACTATGAGGAATGAATGTTTGTCATTCGTAATTAAAATGTTCAATTTAGGCATAATATTTATAAAGTAATGGTGTGAAATTTTCTTACCGAACATCCCACGTGCTTAAATTAAAAACCGGAAATTTTTTCGAGGAAAAATTTCCGGAAAATAATTCCGGAAATAATTAAAGCACTAGGGATATTATAAGTGAAAATATATTTTCTATTAGTTGTCTTCATTATTGAATGTTTAAAATTTACAAGTATATTTATGATAAAAAAAAGTGAAAACAAAAAATCTAGTGTAAAGTTTGTATATTTCTATGACATATATTTTAATTATTAAGTATCGGCCCTATCTATTCACCATTTAAAATTATCTACATAATTCCCTTTTCCTCCGAAGTCATTTATTTTTAGAAATAAGGCAAAGTATAATTCTTTTCAGTATTCCTAGCATCTCTGAAGTGTTTGATACTTCAGAGATCTAAAGTATACTAAATAAATAGAGAAAAATTGTTTTATTAATAATCTTCATAAAATATGTTTGCCACCCGTTGCCTTCCCTAGAGACATTCCAAGTCTCCCAGTTCTGAAGAAATAAGAGTCTAATCAAATTAGAGCATACCTATATCCAAGGATACAACAATACATCTTAGTTACTAATAGCTTACGTAGAGCTATACAGATATAATTAATCCCGGGAGATTCGGAGAATATATTGATTTTTAGGATTAAAATTATCTTCGGTGGCGACAATGAGGAGCACGTAATAATAGGCAATACTAAAATTTATATGTATATATCTTGTACTGTACTAATTTCTCTTTTCATGAAATGGCAAGTCTTTGACTTTATGGCATTAGTGGGATAATGTTTGGTAAAGTAAAGATATATTTGCGATATTCATTCGCTGCACCTCTAGTTTTCAAAATATGATTTACGAGCACGAGTCTGCAAAAACATGAATGAAAAATGTCTTTTAATGCGTGTGAAATTTCTCATTTATCTCGGCTTCGAGAGAATAAAGAAATCCGACCCAATAAAAAAGCAAAGGCAAATATTTTCTACCCATTAATTTCATCCCTTACGGTCACTAACAATTTTAATTTAAGTTCACAAAGCGAAGCTATGTGAGTAAGTTATTTACTGTGTCAATGTAGGTATAAAATAAATTGTCTACATGAAAAATATTGTTATTATGATATACGTAAATACCTTATAAAAATATGTTTCAGTAAGTGCTTGCAGGAATATTTTATTTATCAAACCCTCCCAACTCCTTGCAATCTCCACTCCACTCAGAACGGCGGCGTAAGCGAATCAATAATTATTTAACACCCAATAACTCACGTAACAGCCCTGTTATTTTTTTCCATTTTAAAATCTTCACAATTAAAGTTTAATAAAGTTTAAGTAAGTAAATGAGTATGATACTTATTGCTCTTTTTACTTTACCTTCAGACCAATCGAATTTTTTTCGTCGAGGTCGGTTTTGATGTCACAACGTTTGACAATTATTATCAACTGTTTCATCTGAAGTGGCAATCAAATTGACCAATGACCATTGCGAAAGCAAAAATTCAATAGTAGTACCTTTTGGTACTACATGGTTTGTTATTGAATAAACGCCGCAGCAATATTTTTGTGATTGATGATTGATTGATTGTGATTTTAAGGAAATATCAAATGGTGCATAAATAAGCACTGTCAAAAGTAAGAATAAACTTCAGTCACTGAAGTCAGTCACTTCAATTGACACTTTTATTTTCTAAAATTTCAAATGTAACAGATATTTGTTGTCAAATATAAAATACATTTTTCAATTCAAAGTCACCTGCGATGAAAAGATTTTTTAATCACCCGTTACTTGTAAATAAAAGGTGTTGAGTGACAGGTGCCTACGCGCATATTTTCCAATAAAGCTTAATACACTGACATGGGTAACTGGTAACTTAAACCTTTGATAAAGATTGATATCCGATAAATTTTCAGTCAGTTAGCCGCTTTTAGTAACTTTTTTCCAATTTATAAAATATTTCGTTGGCAATTTTATATATACAGGAAGTAACACGATCAGTCTCAGTAGAATTATCTCAGAAAGTCTCTAAAGTAGAAAGTCTCTTTGATTTCGAAGTTTTAAACTTTTTGTATAGTGTTATTAAAATATATATATATATGTAAGCTATACCGTGAATATATTAATGTAATACAGTGAAAAGAAATGTTTATAACAGAAACTGGGCAGATTTTACCGTAGGTATTAGTATAATCTATTAAAGTGTACTATATATTTTTTTAATAATAAGCATTATAATTCTGTTTTTTCCTCTTGGTTACCTATTTGAACAAAATATTTAAATCTGACTTTCTTTGTTAAAATAAGGTCAGTCACATAAAATGTTGAAATAAAAGAATAAATTAATATTGTATCTCGGTTAAAAAATGTAGAAAATTACTTCGTTTAAAAATGTGTATCATATGGTGTTACGAATCAAAAAAAGCCATATATTTGGTACAGATAGGACTTGGATCATTTCCTGGTATTTAATAAATTCCACGAAGTGTTTTTCACCATAAATTTTATGGAGACTCTTATGACTTTTTTGAAAAATTCCAAATATCTATTTGAAGGCTATACAACATCTAACTTAATGAAAATTTTACTATCCCATTGGTCGTGTCACCTAGACGTAGTTGAGATTGGAAAAATATTGCTCAATAATTATCCTGATCAATTATTATTGAAATTTCGGTAAATGTTCTATTCGATTATAAATTTTCAAATAATTCTGAATGTTTCAAGATGAAGGACGGCGTCTAAATTTTAGGCCTTTTAGAACACTTTTGATTAATTTAAATTTCAAGTAATTGTAACTGGGAGTAGGCTGAATGCTTCATCACAAGTATTTTGTAGTCTATACTATGTAAAAAAAAAGAAGCAGACCTAGCGTCATTTTAAAATTTTTTGTTTCATTGAATACCTACTTGTAGAGAGTGACAGCTCAATTTTGTTTTAGTTGACCTCAATAACTTTAGCCCCCAGTTATGACAACTTATTGACACCTTGTCAGATAATATAAATTTTTATAATTGGTGATATTTTTTGTACTATATTGTTACTGAAACAGCGGAGTTTTCGCTTAATACTTATATCCAAATAAAAACCAAAATTTAAAATAATTTCAGGGAGTCATTTTGGTTTTTCTTTTCAGATAAAAATATTACTGAATGAATTGCCAATTAATAATAATAATAATATCTAATAATAATAATAATAATAATAATAATAATAATAATAATAATAATAATAATAACAACAATTCTCCGACACTGAGAATCGAAGCCAGGGAACCGGCCGACAGGATTTAAAAGAAAAAAAAATAACAATAATAATAATAATAATATCTCTACCCCTCATTCTAATCACAAGGACAAGTTAGATAAAATAAATTGAGGTAATTACCATAAAAAGTAAACATTCAGTTTGTGGAAACAATTTAGTGAATCTTGCAAGGAGCGAAATTTTTACTTAAATTCGGAGAAGCTCGTAAGAAATGTTGGTAATATATTTAATGGACTTGGGTTATAATATAAATAAGAATGGAAATTATAAAGAATATGTTGGAAAAACAATGTGAAATTCAACTGTCAAAATGAAGCAAAATGTGTAAGCAGAAACTTACTGCGAAACATTTCATATTTCCTTTAATCCCTTCTGTGACATACTATTGAAGACAGCTCGTAAAGCTCGAGATTTATAACGGAAATAGTTACAGTATCGTTATAAAACGTAAAGAGACTTCAGTTTCACTAACTAAAGACCAAATTAATTAAAACGAATGGCGATGATTTGGGATGAAGATTCTCCAATAGGATTAAGCAGCAATGTGTTTACACATTGCTGCTTATGAATTAACCTGGTAAGGCGATGAGGCGACAAGTTGTAACATAATATATTATTTTAAAGAAGTAAAGTATAATGGTAATAAATACGTTGATAGGGTGTATTGAATGGAATAGGATATATTCTAAAACTTGTCAAGGTGTTCACGATCAAATGCTGTGATAGTAAGTGCCTAATTAAAATTAAGAAAACAGCAAGATATCTCCAGTAAGATTATATTATAAAATTCTTCAGCAGAGACCAATACATGTTACAACAGATAGATTATTTCTAACTGCTAACCCGTTTGGAAAAATTATGATACAAAAGGGTGGTCTAAAAATACACCAAATGAGGACTTAAATTCCATTCAGGAATACTTAAAAGGACTTAAATTTCAGCAGACCAAAGTATTGGATTGAATATTAAAGAAAAAAAAGTAAAAATTAATCCAAAGTGCAGCCTCAAATTTGGCTTAAACGGGTGTAAATGAGCAGCAACTAATAAAAATGACGGATCACTTCATGAGATCTCAGAGAAAAATGTACAGATAATATGTCAACCACTAAGGTATCAACCATGCAATCACCATTCAATAGACCAAACTGTGATTTCTCAATACCGTTATAAAAGTAAAATTAAATATCTAATACGTCATTTCTTTATTTGAAGATTTGATTCAAACCCTGAGGTTTATTAGTGACTTGAAAAAAAGTGTTAAAAGAAAAAGAAAGAAAGAAGTTGAAAAATAAGACTTAAAAGTCAAAATCACTAGAGCTATGCTCTCGTGATTCTTCTCGTCATCTAAATTTGTTCTCATCTCAAATAACCTCAGAGTTTCTCAGAGTTTTCTTGACAACCGAAAATATATTCAGCCAAATCGAACCTCTAATTATACAGGGGTACGACACAAACGATAATTTTAACGTCAAAATTTGGTCCCAAAGCGACAATTTATTTTAGAATTATAATTTCTTTATAAATTGTTCTAATATAAATATGAGTATAAACAAATAATTAAAATTATCAAAAATCTAATTTATTCGGGAAGTAATCATGACGAATATTCATAAAAATTGTAGATAAAATGTTAACGTTTCTTTTCAAAACGTTTTTCTCTAAATAAAAGTTAAATTTTCTACCCAAAATCCGTCATATTGCTCATTCGCGATTTCGGTATGTGGAAAAATCACTATGTCACTACTATAATAAATCACTACTATATGTCTTAAAAAAATATTTTAACAAGAAAGTTAAAAATTGTGCGGGAAATGTTTATTGGCTTGAATTATTACTTTTGATAAAAAACGCACCTAATATTCAAGCACATAAATATGTTAAAATAGATATACAACGTCTTAATTTTGTTAATTTGTAATTGTAAAGTAATTGTATTAAATCCCTGCTTAAAAGTCGGAATTTTATGAATTGCTAACATTAAAGCAGCATAAAACTTAATAATTTAAAATTTAGTTTGACGATTCTATCCTCCCATAGATACTAATAATAAAAAAATAGATTTTCTATAACGAGAATTTAAACAAGCTAGACTCAATACCTAAGAACAATAACGAATAAAATAATGAACTCGAACAGAATAACGAAAATATTGAAAAAATGAATTTGAACCCAATCTTAGGAAAGCAATAACTGTTAACTCTAATAGTTTGTACCTTAATGTTAAAGACTATCACTTAAATGTATTTTGCACTTTTGAAAATGTACTTTATTTATAGTGATTAACTCTTTACATTTCCAAAGTATTGCAGATAACCAAAATTTAACCAGATATCTACATACACTTCACTATAGATACACACATCAATCCATAGGAGTAACAGTGTGCCGTATTGGCAATTCCTATACTGAACAAATTGAATAAAAATTTACGAAACTGTAGGAAATAGTATCTATTAATAAAAAATTTCTATTTTTTTTTATTATCCCTATAAAAACTTTTAAAATAAGTAAATTTTAAAGTGAAATTATCAATCTATTGTCAGTTATGCTCCATAAATGAAAATGTGATTAGAAGTGCTAATCAAAATATTTATTTATGGTACCGTTTTCGTTATTCTAAAGGATCATAGTTCATTGAACAACATTTTTTACTGATCAATCGTTTATCAAGCATCTCAGAATCTTCTTCTTTAAATTACAAATTAGAACATTTGTTATATCAACAAATTTGCAAACAGTCGTCAATGAACGTCGAATGAGCGACGCGAGCGATTTGATATTCCTTGTCTATTTCTGGTAAGAAAATCGTATAACCAAATTCTTGATTTAAAAAAGTGTATTATACTTATTCATCTTTCGAGATGAAATATTTTTTAATAATTCGTCTTTCGAAAAATCTTGGAACCCAAAAGTTCAAAATGTTGTTGATGTGCTTCTATTCCTGATAAGAGCTACAAAACAGGTAGCATAAATAAAAATATTGTGAAATTAATTTTAATGTAGATACCTATCTTCATTCATAGGTAAATTTTAGTTGATTATATCAGTGGACAGAAAATTGGGATGGGAAGTTCGGTTTTTACAGAAAATATTTTTTTGTGGAATAAATTCGAAAGTTTATTTTCAAATACCTAATATATTTCCTTTCAAAACCTTAAATGTACTTTTATATTATAAAATATTTATATTTTGTTGGATTGTTGTTGTATACCTGGATAATTCAAAATTTTATAATAAATAAAATGCGGATTGTTAAATGTAATGTTTTTTGTAAAGTATTCAAAAATAAATTTTAAATTTACACATACCTACTTTGTGACAATTGAAGCGTTCGTTAAAAGCTATATTTCTACTTTAGAGTGCAAAAAGAATTTTGAAAAATTAGATAGCTAAACTACTAGTAATTACTTCGAAATTTGTTCCACAGTGAAAGCAACATATAGATTTTACTTCACTATTTAACACATTATTTGCCACGAATCACCAATTCACATTTTTTTAGAAACAACCTGTAACACTCCACGCACTACGTTACGTCCAGTTTAAAGCAACCTCTACTTAGGGCCATGTTCCTGCCACGACGGCTTCGAGCCGACTGAAAGCTCCTGAAATGGGCTCAATGGTGGTGATAAATTCGTGCGCGTTTTTGGTTTACACTGTACGTGATTTGTAAATCAAAAAATTACTCGACTGAGTGATATCCATGCAGAGATATGCTCGCAAGATATGCTATATTTTTAAACACCTCTGGCATTTGCTAGGGAGAGAATCATGCCCTTGGAGAGGTAAGAAATTTAAGGCAATATAAATTAAGATATGAAGATGAATGATACACTGCTGCTAAACAAAGGGATTTTTTGCGTAAATACAGTTTATTACAAATGGGTCTGTCACTTTTAGCATATAACGAGCCAAGAAGTCATATTACGAATTCTGGGTTCTGAGGCAAATATTGCGTGTTCGTCATAAAGATTATTCGATTAGACAGAAAAATTAAAAATGTAACTAATGATTCTAGGAAAGTTAGAGATGGAACACAATTTAATTAATGGAATATCTCACACGGCTAAAAGAACGGTACAGGCTAAACCACTAATAACACTTACCTATTTGAAGATACAGTTTCATTTTCTACTGAAGGAAATAATTTAATACTAATTATATAAGATACCCAATGTAGCATGCCATATTTTCATAAATATTAGCAAACAACTGTCTATTACTAACTTCATAACTCGTGGTGTTAGCAATGTGTAAAGATACACTGTCATGCAAGGATGTTCATATTACACATTGTATTTTCTTCTGATGAAGTAGGATACCCCATTATAGTAGCAAGCACGGAATAGCACCTTGGAATAGTTTCGAAAATAAATCTACTCAACTTCCGAAAACATGTATTTTTTTATTTATAATTTGCATAATATATTATTAAATATATTAAAGAAAAGTTAAAGGCTTTTAACTAAGACACGAAATTCTATTAGAAAAAGTCCAACAAACCCAAATATGAATTTGTATAATAATTTGATATTTAAAAACCTTATTTAAGATGGACTGTATTTTAGCAGAACGAATCGAATCTTCATTTACGAGCCTAAAAATCGCTGTGCACGTAGACACAGACCAGTCAGAGTATTTAATGCGAGATATCCAAACAAAAAGGTCGCACATATATATGTAATAGAATTGGTGCATACGTTTGAAGAAACTTACCAGACATAAAAGACTACACAGCCTAGGTTTTGAATGAAGCTTGCCAAATTGATGTACTCGAACAGTTCGCTACAGATCCAACTTATTCTATTTTCAATATTTCTACTGGTTTCCGTGCACAAAGTTTTTCCCCTACAAGATACAAATTCTACAGGAACTCGGTGATGACAATTACCATAGGAGAATTGAATTTTGTGAACTAATGTCCCAAGAAATTAACGAAGATCAGACCTTGTTAGAAAATATATGATTTACTGGGGAATAATTTTTTTCCTTGAGTGGGTTTGTTAATAAACACAATTGTAGATATTGGGATAATCAAAATTCGCACCTATTTAGTAAAGGTAATACCCACAAAAAGTCAACGTTTGCGCTTGCAATCTTGAAGACGAAATTATTGGGCCAGTGTTTCTAGAATAAGATTTAACTTGACAATAATTATATCTCAACCTATTGGAAAATGTGATAGACCCTCTTATTAACCAGTGTGAACTTAGCAGCCAAAAGTTAGCAGCCAAATTACCGAAGATAGCCGAACGGTCATGGGCGCCCGCGATGAAATTCCAGGGAGGTTAAGGATTAGAAATTACTTTACAATAATTTTTTGATCACGTCAAATCGCCATTTTGCTGGTAACTTGAGTGGCGTTGGACATTAGTAAATACAGAGCATTTCAATGAAAACGAGCCACCCTGAATAACTCCGTTACTGTTCTGTTTCCAGGAACATCCCGAGACAGGTCGATTTTTGGTTGGAGGGGGACATATTTTGCTACCAAACTTGACGTGGCAACATGTACCTCCTCCCTCCTCAGCACAAATTTTAAAATTTTAAATAGGGAAAAGGGGTCAAGTAACCCCTCTTATGAAAGGTCATTCAATTCTCTTTTCAACCATATAAATATGTTTGATATTCAGTTGTCATTTCGCGACAAAATCCATCAATAACTTTTTTTTAATGTATACCACAGTATTTATCAATGATTCGACATAAAACTCCAAATGATATTAGTAGGTAGTCAACACCGCTATCAAGACAGTTCTCTGGTCACCGAGCTCCGGATGGCTGTAGGTCCCCCGCTATCAGAGCACCGAGCTCCGGATGGCATGTATCCATCAGCAGAGACCATCAGTAGCTTGCTTCAGGATAGAATCTCAGGATAACCTCACTATAGGGGGATGTTGATGCGGTCTTCGGCTAAAGAGGGTGATCTTCAGCATGGGGGACAGTGACCAGAGGCTGTAGTTCAGAGTTCTGCCGCCAGGATATTCTAGGGGCGCTGTTTAGGGGGAGGTGGGGTGCAAGGGGCTGTGGTACGTGGGGATGATCTTCAGCGTGGTCGACAGTGACCAGAAGGTGTAGTTCCGAGTTCTGCCGCCCGGAAATTATAGGCGGCGCTGGTGTGCGGATGATTTATTACCTCATCCGAGAGTCGGCGAAATTCCAGGAAATTAGTCTAATAAATCTGTCAATTAAATGTTAACAACGTGTGATTTATTGATGGCGGTTTTCTTTGATAACGAAATGCTTAGAAATGTAATTTGATATCCCGGGATGAACACCTACGTTCAAGGTTAAGCTGAGTCAGTAAGTTGAGATATGTTGATATAACTCATTGAATACCTAACGGGAGTCACGTGATCCACAGCTGTACAATATCAGATATCACATCATCGCAATAGCAGTATTTTGTTTTTAAAAGTGACATTCGATGTCAGGATTTGATTATAATATTTTACAAGTATATAAAGATGCGCGGGGTGTGTATTTATATATTGTAACTAAGAAATATGTATTTAACTATATGATTTCCTATGCTTTATCACACACAGGCACCTACCGACTTGTTTTAACAGGTTTATTCTCGCATTGGAACAAATATGTAGTACCGTATTACTCATTTAAAACACATTTCCTTCTATTGAATTTAACTTGGATATAATAATATTGGTTTGAATCATATTCTAAAAATTAATACATAAATATCAGCATATTAAATTACCGGAACTGATAAAATACCATGTTTATTTTATAAATAAATGTAATCTAATTTCTGCCGATTATGGATTATGCCCAATCAATGTAGATATATACTTATGCAGAGATAAAACGTACGTTTTGTTTTACTAAATATCACGTATGAATTTAGTGTAGTAAACTTATTACATACAGAGCGATTTAATTTACGTGAACAGGTAATAGGTATTATTATTTGTATTGCAAAGAAATAAACAATTTAAATTGATTCATGTAGACACTTCAAGATGATAAAATATTGTTTAGGTATCATAATCTTTAGATAGTTCGATTCCAGGAATAGCGGCACGGTGCACAGGAAATATTTTATTATATATAAATAATATTTGTTTATATATCTGAATTTAAAAACGGTTAGACGCCGCTTCCTTCCCACGTATAAGCAAGTCTAGACTCGAGCTCGAGGTTAAAATGACATCACCGCAGTGGCAGTAAATATGATAAATAAATATGATTGGTATAAATTATAATTAAACAAATCTAAGACACTGCTAGTTTCGGATTCTGGGGAGTAGTCACGTGATCCATAGCTTATATTATATGTATTATATAAATATTCAATGTTGAATAATTGGTTAGAATTTCACAAGTCAGATTACAAGGATATATTTTTCTCATTACTAAATTTAAAGGATTTTGTAATCTTCATAAATTAAATAATTTAGCCATGTCCGATGAGATCTTTAAAATCGAACATTTAAAACTCGAATCTGTTAGAACTATGCTGCGCTATATTTTCAGGGAAACACGATAAAAATCCAAATATATCATAACAATGTAAATCAAGATCTCTCACAGACAGAAGTGGAAAAAATACTACATGAATACCATGTTACGCCACTAGGAGGTCACCAGGGTGTAAATCGTATGTATAAAAGAATAAAACAATTTTATAAATGGCACAAAATGTATAAAGACGTAAAAGAAATTTGTAAAATCTTGCGAAGCATGTCAAAAGAATAAATGTTGCAAAATAACTAAGTTACCTATGACCATAACTACGACATCGAGTAGACCCTTTGAGAAAGTATTTCTTGACATAGTAGGACCCCTAAATCAAACAGCAAATCTAAACTTTTTGTTTACATTAGTGCCCAAGCATTTGTTCCAATAAAAAATGCCATTTTAATTCACCGCTTAAATTGTTAGGGATTTTGTGACCGGTTACTTTTTAGGTTACCTACTCTACTTTTTAAATTTGAAATAATTTCATGGTCATCATAATTGTCAACTTAGTTTACATCTTCAACGTAAAAATATAACTTTTAGAAGTGATTTTGAATAGTGTTTCGTCAAACACTATTCAAAATCATATTGTGACGTGTTATAAACTTTAAATATAGTTAAAAGCTTTGAGGTGTGCAAAAATATTGGCAATTCAAAGGATGGACACGGTTTATACAGGTAAGTAACCATGTATAATCGTAGAATCGACGATAGCGAGAGAGATCGTTAATGATTTTACAATTTTTTTTTTTTTTATAGTAAATATTAAATACTATTATAAATAGTGTAGTAAATATTAGACACATAATATGTGTATAAATTATTGCTGTTCTTGAATATATAAAGCTTAAACTTTGTATTTACTAAAATAAAATAGGTATTCTAATTTGTACTTTTAGTTTTATAAATTATTATTTTCACCCTTTAAAATGTAGCCGCCCATGCCCTTGGGCACTGTGACAGAAAATTTCATACAATTGAGGTTATGTCTTTTGTTATTCTTGGAAATGACCATTTTATATACTGACAAATAGGCAATTACTTGTATGTAACCTGTAACGTAACTTTGTATGTACCTATATTACTTGCAACCTTGTCCCTGGCCGTGAAACTGTGCTGTGTCGATATCCCGACGCTGGCTTGAATGTTATCCTGAACGCTATCGAACTGAAGGTGCTGCGTGAATGATAAAAACCACTAAGGATGCTTGCTAGGTTGCAGACGTACACCTAATGTGGCGTGCTCACACTGACTGCGTTTCGCATGGAAGGAGCTGAATTTTAAAAATATAAATATGGGAAATTTAAGAAATATTTCTAGATATAAACTTCAATTTTTATTACCTATATTTATATTACCTACCTACTTGCTTCTATATTGTATTAATGATTAATGCAGAGTTAGTTATACTATCTTTTATAGATACTGTTTGTAATCCTGATTACCTAAATTATGTGCGATTGTGCGGTTACAATGGGACAAAGAAACCAATGATAGTGGTGCATGCGCAACAATAAAGGGGAGCTGGAGGAATGATGATAAAGGAGCAGCGATCAGGGGGAGATTTTTTTAAGTTCCTGTATAAAGTTCCATAATATGGTAGAAGAATACATTAAAAATACCTAACGTACGGATTCATCAACGGGGCGTAACGTTAGTCCGACTAGCGAAGGTTACGCGAAAAATTTGCGCCGTTATTGCGCGTGTTAAAATAAAAGGTGTAGTCGGCGGTGTAAGTTGGTTAGTCCGACTAACGACGCCTTAGCCCCTTTCATGAATCCGGGTGTAAGTGTTTAATAATAGTCAAACTAAGTATAGCCATTCACTTCAGCCTTCGATATTAATGTAAAACTCAACTTTAAGGATATAAATCGCAGTTAGTGAAAGCTGTATGTAAAGGTGCCAAAATAGTATATTAAGTATTAAGAACGGTAAGGGTAATTTACCGTTCGAAAACAATGTTTCCAAGAAAATTGGAGGCTTCGCTTCGCTCAGCCTCCAATAACAGTACAACCCTTAACGTTCGTGATGCTTATACTATTTTTTGCACGATCGCAATAAATTAAAACGAAGTTATACAACGTAGTTAATTTTCTATGTAATGACGTTTTTGAATAAATTTGCGGAGCAGGTTTTTTGAAATCTATTGATGTTTATTGTTCAGTCACGGCAATTGACAATTCTGGAACTGGTAGCTATGGTTTATTTATCATCAATTGACACTTCTCAAATTTTACGACGCGTTGTTACATTTACGAGAATTTAAAAGAGCAAAGTGTTTGTAAAATGAGCTACTCGTCCTTAGATGCAGACTTAGAAGAAGCGTGGAGTGTTGGATGTTCCACATTATTTCAAGATTAATACAAGATTTTCAAGAAATGGTGTGAGTCAGAAAACCAACATATTAGCCAGGAAGTTATGGTGGCGTACTTTGTCCAAAGGAACGAAAAATTAAAAACTCAAGGAAGCTTCTGGGCAGAGTATTCAATGTTAAAAAGTACAATTTTTGTACATGACTCGCTCGACATTTCGAAATTTGTGATATTAATTGATTACCTCAAACGGAAAGATGTTGGTTATCGATCAAAAAAGCCAGTGTGTTGACTAAGAAAAACATGTTCCAATTTCTGTAAGTAATTGTACAAACTGTACATTTAATTTCAACATCAATAGATAGATTTAAAAATGCATCTTTCTTTTAATTCAAATACATTTTAAACTGAATTCTAGACAACCCATTCTAAATCGATGCGATGTTGAAAATGTCAATTTTGACAATTATGTAAGTACTTACCGTTCTAGAACGGTAAGGATTACTTACCGTTCTTTGGAAGCCTTGGCAACCAGTAAGCGTATCCTACTCTACAAATATGGTAAGTGAACAAAAAAAGCTCGGTCGTGCAAAAAGTATTTTTTAGTTGAAGCAGTATCGTCATATACAGTAATATATCTTGGTGCCTAATAAGCACGGATCTTGTACCCAGTGAGTATTTCTTCTCTACTACCTACTGAACTATTGCCTTGGGACAATTATAACGTTTCGTTTGAACTTAAACATCCTCGATTGTCTAGAGTTGCGTATGTTAAACTTAATAGTTTCTAGTGTGTTCGTGTGTGATTAACTCTATTTCGTTTGGTATCTTTACTTAAGTTTTAATTTAATATAATTGAAAGATTAATGTTTCTTGTACTTCTATTTATACACTCTTTTACCGTGTTTATGTTTATTGATATTGAAATTTCCTTAATCTCTGATTAGTTTAATGTAAATGACTAGTATTTACATTAAAATATTTTGTCATGTAACATTTCTTTTACGAATCTGTCGTTTGTTCATTTATATGCTATGCGTAACATAATAAATGCAAAGTATTCGTTTGGTAGCTTGTTTTTTGAGTTTCAGTTCCATTTGCGGTACTTTTGTCTTCAATACCTCGAGAAATATTTAATAGAGTATTCTGGTCTTCGGATGCATTACCATTATTATTATGAGTTTCATTATTATCAAGTAGAATTTCTTCATTGACAATGTTCTGTTCCGAATGTTCAACAAAGTAGTATCTCCCCTAGGGGCAAGATGCTTCAATGAAACTGTCGATTCTTTTCCATCTTCGTGTCGGATTAATGCATATTCTGGATTGACTTCTACTAACTCTACCTATTCTATTAAAGGATCATATTTACTATTCCTAGCATGTTTCTTTAGTAAAACCATTTCTGAAGGATTGAGCCAGGATGGTATAGAAATTCTACTGGTTGAGTTTGATAACTGAATAAGCGTTCATGTGCAATTAGTCGATGTACAAAGTAATGTTCGTATAGAATGTAATGCATCTGGTAACACAGCTTCCCATTGTATATGTTTTAATTTTCTGGTTTTTAATGCTAAACTTACGGCTTTCCAAATTACACCATTATAGAGCTCTACTTGGTCATTTCCTTCAGGGTTATATGGAGTAGTCCGACTAGAAGCTATTCCTCGAGATTGCAAGTAAGTAGAAAGCTCTCGTGACATAAAAGATGAACCTCTATCTGAATGGATATAAGCTGGCATGCCAAATACGTAAAAAAGTTGATTTAAACATTCTATAATAGATGTTGAAGTTACATCCTTGCATGAGAAGGCAAAAGGAAATCTAGAAAATTCGTCTATTACAGTCAGCATATATTTGTTGTTTGTAGAGCTTGGCAAAGGACCCTTGAAATCAATATTAAGACGTTCGAATGGTGAAGTAGCTTTGATCAAATGACTGTTACTGTTTCTATTAAATCTTGGTTTTATTTCAGCACATAATGGACATACTGATGTCATTCGTTTAACATCTTCCATAGAATACGGTAAATTGCGAATACGTATGAAGTGATACATCCTTGTTATTCCAGGACAATATAAAGATTCATGTAATTCGTATAATTTTTTATTAACGCTTACTGAACAGACTCTTGAGAAGGTGTCAGCAACAGTATTCTCATGTCCAGGTCGATAAATTATATCGTACTTATAACATGAGAGTTCTAAACGCCGCCTCAGTATTTTTTCATTTTTGATTTTACTTGAATGTTTAGCATCGAACATAAAAGATACCGCTTGTTTGATTGACCGCCGCAGATCTTTTATGAGTTTAAAATGTCGGCCAATGAGAAAATGCTTCCACTTTCGCAGTGCCTCTACACATACATATGCTTCCTTTTCCACATATGAATGTCAACGTTCAGATTCGGAAAGAGTTCTTGAAAAGAAAGCGACAGGTCTTCCAGACTGACTTAATAAAGCTGCTATTGCGAAATTTGAAGCATCAGTCGCTACGATCAACGGTTCATTCTCTTGAATTGTCCATAATAGAGATTTGGCTATATCAGTTTTGAGGTTCTCAAAAGCAGCTACATATTTTGGCAAAGGAAAAGTTTTACAATTTATAAGACTCCTAATTTTCTCTGAAAACGACTTTATCCATTTAGAGTAATGCGATAGCATTCCTACAACTCGTCGTAATTCCGTTATATTATTAGGAATAGATAATTTGAGAAGAGGTTGTAGTCTTTCAGCATCAGATTTAAGGATTCCATTTTCTATAGTATATCCCAGTAAATTAATAGATCGTGTGGAGTACTTGTATTTCTTTTCATTAAGTGTTAGTCCATATTTTGTTACTGCATTTAGGAATTTTTCTAAATTTTTATCGTGAATTTCTTGATTTTTACCGCAAACAGTGACATCGTCAAGATATGCAAACACACCATCTAAATTTTCGTTTGATATTATAAAATCTATCGCTCTTTGAAAATAGGAAACCCCATTTGTTACTCCAAATGGTAATCTTCGAAATTGATATAATTTCCCATTTGCTTCAAATGCTATAAAGGGCTTATCGGTATCTGCTATAGGTATTTGATAATAAGCGCTCTTTAGATCGATCGTGCTGAAAGCTAGATGTTTTGCTACTTTAGAAACAACTGTTTCTATATGAGGTAAAGGGTAAGCATCAAGTAAAGTAAATTTATTTAGTGTCTGGGAGTAATCAATAACCATTCGTCGTCTATGATTTTCGTTTCGTGTCACTAATACTTGAGCTCTCCCGGGAGACATACTTTCTTCTATAATTTCTTCTTCTAATAGTTTCTTTACTTCTTTCTGCATGAACTTTTGGTCATCCTCGGAATAATGTCGAGATTTAGTTGCTATTGGTTTCCATCCTTCGATGAGATTTGAAAATAATGAGATTTGAAAAAAATGAATTTCTATTCTTGCTGCCGCTACACAACAAATTGATAAAGAAGGTTTTGGTCCACCAAAAGTCACATTAACTTGGGAATGCTGCTTCATGATATCATGGCCAATAATTAGGTCAGTGCATAAATTTTGGAGAATTGAAACTTTAAAATTATTATATTTAGCCTCCATCAGTTGCAAATTAACCAAACAATACCATAAGTTATTCGCCTTAGGTCATATTATGTTATTCACCTTCGGTTATTGTAGATCAGTCACCGTAGGTCGTGGCAGGTCATTGATATTAAGTCATGGCAGGTCAGCCACTGTAGGTCATTTATATTAGGTCATGGCCGGTCAGTCACCTTATGTTATTGATATTAGGATTATATAGGTTATGACCGGTTATTGAACTGAGGAGGAGGCTCCAGCTTCACCATAAACACACTACTTTTACGTGAGGGTTAGCCTTATTTTGCGTGACGGTTAGCCTTATTTATGTGACGATTAGCCTTATTTACCCTTATTTACGTGACGGTTAGCCTTATTTTGCGTGAGGAGGGTACGCGTGACGTGTTTGCGGGTACGCGACGTGTTGGTGGACACGTCACGCGTACCCGCAAGACACGTGACGCGTACCCGCAAAACACGTGACGCGTACCCGCAAAACACGTGACGCGTACCCGCAAAACACGTGACGCGTACCCGCAAACACGTCACGCGTACCCGCCCCACGCAAAATAAGGCTAACCGTAACGCAAAATAAGGCTAACCGTCACGTAAATAAGGCTAACAGTCACGTAAAATACGTCACGCGTACGTGACGTTTACCCGCAAAACACGACGTGTACCCGCAAAACACGTCACGCGTACCCGCCTTAAGCAAAATAAGCCTAACGCTCACGTAAAATACGTCATGCGTATCCGCAATACAGGTGACGCGTACCCGCAAAACACGTGACGCGTACCCGCAAAACACGTGACGCGTACCCGCAAAACACGTCACGCGTACCCGCAAAACACGTCACGCGTACCCGCCTTAAGCAAAATAAGCCTAACGCTCACGTAAAATACGTCATGCGTATCCGCAATACAGGTGACGCGTACCCGCAAAACACGTGACGCGTACCCGCAAAACACGTGACGCGTACCCGCAAAACACGTCACGCGTACCCGCAAAACACGTCACGCGTACCCGCCTTAAGCAAAATAAGCCTAACGCTCACGTAAAATACGTCATGCGTATCCGCAATACAGGTGACGCGTACCCGCAAAACACGTAACGCGTACCGCAAAACACATGACGCGTACCCGCAAACACGTCACGCGTGCTCGCCAACACGACCCGTGTTGCGTCGGGATACATGAGGATAATAATGATAATAATAAAAGGTGCCTTTTACAACGAAGAACTTCAGAAAACTGTCAACCCCGACATCTACATTGTGGAAAAGGTACTTAGAAGAAAAGGAAAGAAAGTATTAGTTAAATTGTTGGGTTTAGATAAAAGCCATAACAGTTGGATTGATAATTTCGACATAGTCTGAGAGAGGGCGGTAGTGGCGTTGTTGTTGTTGGTGGGAGAATCTTCGAGCCTAATTTTAAAATATAATAAACTCAGCAAACCATTAGACATCATCATGAGTGGAAGTATTCAAACAAACAGTGGTATCTAAGTGAAGGTGAAAATATGTATGATGATTCCATGGACTCTATAAATAGTAGTGTTGATTACAGTAAGGAACTGGATGAAATATTGGCAAGATAAGAGCATGCAGCAAATAAGGAAAATGTGTATTTGTTACAAGCAATTTTCCCTTTGATGACTCCATTCAAATCCAGTGTGGCTTGAGTCCGGCAAGAAGGTTTTGTCCTGTTGTTATTATACAACACAATTATAAACCAATGAAAATATCCCTGAGCACATATGAATGGTGTACATTCACGGACATTTTGCGACAATTACAAGCAAATTTTTTCTCGCAAACACAAGTAGGTCATCCCGACGAATCAGAAGCAGTAACCGACAAGCGTGGGGATTATATCTACATATCCCATCTCCTCTGCGAAGATGTCAAAGTAGTGAATATAAAAAAGTTTAACGCCAGCTTTGAACTGTTTTATCAAGATATAAAGAAAATCTTAATGGACTCATGTGTATTATCATCTCGTATTGCTATATTAGATTCGTTAAATTTTTGTTCATATTATCATATTTTAGATTTAATAAATTTGTGACTTAAATCCAATAGAGTAACTGTAAAAGTAGAGAAAATATTATTAGCGTTTTGTTATGTATCCAATGATAGTTTGTTGAGTAATGCCCTGCGTAAATATCTCCATTATTATAAAGATAACGTACTATATGATTTAAATAATAAATAAAAACAGTGAAGTAAGCTGTTTTTTTAAGATTCTTTTATTTTAATCAGTCTTTCACAATGTCTGGGGGTGTCAGCTGCAATGAGAAAACAAGTACAGTTGTTTATGTTGCAAAAGTAAACATCGCATCTTTAGGTTTCGGTATGAATAAACCAACCTAACATCGCCAATCCCTGTCTATGGGTTAAGATCACTTATCTTACACTGACAAGATCATTAAAAGATCGAAACCGGTCTGCAGTTAATGACATCCTACGATGTTGGATCCAAGTATTTCCTCGTAGTTTTCGTTGCAATCTGAATCCATGTATTTTGACTGTGACTCTAAAAAGCTTCGGTTTCCTAGAAAGCGGTGCCGTCTTTAAACGACTCTCAAAATACGGTGGGTGACGTCACGTCAAAAACGGTGTCGTATATGATAAGGGAAGTGTTTTCCAAGAGAGCGGTAGCGCAGACCGTAACGTAACAGAGCGGTGCCGTCTCATTTGAAGCGATGGGTCATACGGTACGAATCATGTTTTTTTGCATAAATGTTTTTTTGCGGTGTCTTTTGTATAGCGGTGAAGTAGTTTTATAATTTGAAAAGTATTTTCCTTATCATAAAACCGTTTTTGTGACGTCATCCACCGTATTTTGACGGTCGTTAAAAGACGGTACCGCTTCCTAGGAAACCGAAGCTTAAGGGCCAGTTTTTCAATGCTCGGTTAACGTAATTTAACATACAGATAACTAACTACAAGTTTAGATGTGACTATATAGCAGTTATTCATAAAATGTTCAAAGTAAATTACATTCTAAACTTATAGCTCGCTTAACTACTGGTTAAACGGTGTTAACCAAGCATTGAAAAACCGACCCTTACTGTGTTAAGACAAATTGCGGCAAATTTTACTTTGTAATTCAGCGCTCGGCGAGGCATATAACCAGGAGAATAGCTGTTTTGGCTTAATTTGTTTTAATCCTTGTTTAAATGCATTTACAGATGATGGATATAAAGTAGATTCGTACTTTTCTTCGTTATGTGTTATTTATAGAGTGCCTACTCCATTGAAAAAGTACCTATATATTTTTGTATCCCCAAATGAAATTTCCGTAAATTGAACACTTACAGAGATATCGAACAATTTTGCCGTAAATTTACACCCTGTATTTAATATACTTAACACTTTAAAAAACAATTAAAATTATTCAGTTCTAATATTATTGGCGCCCATTAACGCCAAAATTTGTTCCACGAAACCAACTGTTCAAAATAATGTTTTGTTGAAATTGAACTTTTTTATTTTAGCCTGATTGATATTCAAAAATAAAAAATTGCCTGAAGGGATTTTTACTTTTTATTTATTTTTATCGATAGTTCAGAAACACCCCACAAAAAATCATGCGTATGGCCCTGCTGTCACTTTTCCTTTTTCTTGAAACATATTTAATTTTATACCTGAGTTAATAATCCAGTTCTGTGATATTTCTGGATCTGATCTAAATTTAAAATCTTTTAACTATGGATTCGCCCGAGGTGTTTTACCATAATTAAAAAAAAATACACTTATTTCCTTGATAACGATAAGTTATTATAAATAAATCACTCCCTGCCACTGAAACCTCAAAAAATATAATAAACCTATACTATACTTGTCGTCTAAAATAATAGGCAGTGACTCATGATCTAATTCGATACAGAATAGGGACGAAGTGTAAATACTTAATACATAGCGGCACAAACGTTTGCACATAGAAAAGTGATGCCGCTTACGCATTACTATTGAACAGAACTATAAATTGTCTGTTCCATGGTGGTTCCATGCTGCTCTATTCGATGCCACCACAATTCTTTACGTCGGATATAGTTCCGTCTTTGTTTAACGGGTTAAAAAACGAAGAGCGAGATATACAACCTATGTAACAAAGTCAAGAGTGTCTAGAAGATCGGACATGCGCATTTCACACACATCCAAGTAGTTCATCGCAGCCTGACATAAGCGTAGTACGCGGAAAATGCTGTAATTTGTGTCTGGACTGCATATATTAATTGGTGAACTTGGTGATGTGTTACTTAGTTTATTTAGTGTTCGAAGAAAAGGATTTTATTATGGAAGCGATCGAGGGGGGTAGTGGATTAGAAACGCATAAACGATCTCATCTGACAAGCGAGGAAATTCGTATGATAAAAAATATCTATGAGGGATTAAAAGCGCGTGATAAAAATTTAAGTGTAGTGGATGCGGCGAAACTGTGTAGCGAATTAACAAAAGTCTCCGTTCGTAGTGTATTTCGTGCAATAAAATATGGAGACACAGACGCAAAGAAGTAGAAAATGGAGAGACGGGGAAGAAAAAAAAATTACTGTGAATGAAAATGTGAAATATGCTATTCGGCAAAAAATTCATGGTTTCTTTTTCAAAAATGAAATCCTAACAGTAAGTAAAGTTCAGGCTGCCCTAGCAGAAGGCAGCGATTTGCCCAAACTCTCGTATAAATTGCTTATAAGGACAATGCATAAAATGAATTTCAAATATTGCAAGCGGAATCGGAAGAGTATGTTTATAGAGAAAAATGAGATTGTGACATTGAGACGAGAATATTTGGAGAAAATAAGAGAATTTCGCGCTTTAAATAGAAAAATATATTATATGGATGAGACATGGTTAAAATGAAGGATGTGTAGACATGTGTTGTGTTGTGTAGTGTAGTGCAGTGAAATGAAGTGAAGTGAAGTGAAGTGAAGTGAAGTGTTAAATATTAAACTTGCTCCGGAATGTGATTAATCGCGTTTTCGGTGGCGGCTGTGGGTTGGTGGTGGGCCATCAACACTTAAAAGCGTTCTTTTAATATCTGTGGCAATATTCATCAATTTTGTTCGATGTACAACTAATCTGTAACGAGAGTTTAAAAAACAATTCACCATTTCTATAACACCGTTCATGTTCTGATATTTTTTATATTTATTTGACGTTAGTAGAATAGCTATGCCGATCGTGCTCCAAAATTCAAGATGGCGGCTGGAGCAGGATCGGGATAGCTTTTCACCGACTATGTGACAGTCCAAGATGGTGGCTGGCTGGTAATATTATTACTACAATTTCGAATTTATCTTGGGTTGACGATCTAGTGAAGTGAAATGGATTAATAAAAGTAGGTGACGCTAAGCCACTTGAATTATTATCTTATTACGGATTGTACTGAACGGAGGTGTCATTTATTGGCGTAGTGGTTAATTGCAATATGCCCGTTCCAGTAAAATATAAGTGTATCAAATGTGGAGGAGATTGCGACCTACCAAACAGAAAATGTTTCCCATGTGAAGCTCAGGACTTTTTTGAGGATGCAGATAAATCGAAACATATACCTAGCTCTTACTTTGACAAAAAGTGATTCAAAGTATGTTGCAGTTAATACTTTGTTGATTTAATTGAGGAATATCTAAGTAGTGCGTCTTACTTTATGATTATGTTAAATCACATAAAATGGTTTCTATATCAAAATTTAATAATTTCTTTATTATATAAAAAACTGATAAACAATTGTGTTTAAAATATTTTATTAGAAATATATATATATATTACAAACAATAAAATTATTTAATTTATTGTTGTTGATGGTTTTGCAACCAATCATCTACTGGATCAATCCAATCCTGATCATGAAGCCTCCATCCTTCATCATTGTTACTGTTGCTATTGCTGCTATTGTTGTTGTTGTTGCTGCTATTGTTGTTGTTGTTGCTGCTGTTGCTACTGCTGCTATTGTTGTTGTTGTTGCTGCTGCTGGTGCCGCTGCTGGTATTGTTGTTGTTGCTGCTGTTGCAGCCGTTACATGTGTAATATTGCCTCTGTGTTTGTTCGTTTTGTAGACGGAGACTTCGTCTACATTTTACCAGATGGTTTGCCATGCGATGGCTTAACACGCGATGAAACGGTACCAATGGGCAAGTTCTAAATTCTGTAACAATAGATAAGTATATGTAAATTAAAAGTCAAATTAAAAAATTTACTATCACTTACCACTGTGATCCATATTAGCAGAAATATGAAAGAATCAAGTTATGATATTGTTTTAGTGTCAAAACAATGATACATTTATGTGTTTTGTTCAGACTTATATATGCTAACAGCTGGAAATTAGTAGCCCTTCCATTATCCTCCATGTAGGAGGAGTAAACATAAGAAGAGGGAGACTGCTTTGGAGGGAGAGGTATGGGTGGGAATAATATATGTGGTATATATATATCAGACTTATTTGAACAATCAGTTAAATAAAACATTAATTTACAATCAACATGGATCTACAAAAGTTGAACAAAGAAACAGCTTTTAAAGAACTGAAGAACCTGAAAGAGTTGGAAATAAACCGAAGTTATAAAATAGTGAAGTTGAGGTTTAGTAAAACCAAATATGGCGATAGTATTTTGGCTGAAACTGAAGATTTTACCACCTACTTACCCCGAAGATTTTATATGTACTTTGAAAAAGAAGGTATTGACAAATTCAACGATGGGCTAAGAAGTCGACCTGTATATCTGGTTAGTAAGGGAAAAGTTGGGACGACAACGAACGTTATATTTACCGAGGGAGATGCATTATAATTGTGTTGTAGGAAATAAAAATATTTGTATTGAATGGATTTTTTTTATTCTACCTCATGTACAGTATAAAAATAAATCCTTGACTATCATGTCTTCTACTCCAAGTAAATGATACAGTGACTATTTTGTCTTGGAATTAATGAAACTTGAACACCCTTAAGAATTTCTTACAATTGGTAAATAATGTTAGGTAAAATTTTTTTCCACTTAATCTAACATTATACAAACATATTCTTGATATTTTGTATCAATGTTTTTGTTTTCAAATTTAAAAAAACTTCCATATTTTGTTAATATAAATGTTCAAATTATTATATATATATATATATATATATATATATATATATATATATATATATATATATATATATATATATATATATATATATATATATATTTGTAATTAAATGAATCATTCATGATTGACTTCAGCTTGGCGCTCAAAAAATCATACTATTTCTAGAAATATGGCTTCCGAGTAATAGTAGAGAAATATTTATTAATTTAATTACTATGTACGAAACACGAACAAGCTACCGGGCCTCGTACATGGTAAATATAATTTGCAAGAGAATTTTAGTTTTAAAATATTTGTGTAACAATATACTACTATTTTACTTTTAATCAAAAACTAAATAATGACAAATTACTATCTCATGAATGCTCAAAGCTTTTTATATTTTTGTAATAAAATTGAATAATCTGATTGACTTGCTTGATGTTCAAAAACATACTATTTGTATCAATATGGTTTCCAAGAGATATATAATAATTATTAATTTAATTGCATATTTTTTTATTTTATTTAAATTTTCTAAGTATACAAATTTTTGCTTTGGTTACTACATATTTTCAAAATTTTTGTAATAAAACATATTTAATTTTACTATTTTACTTTTAATCAAAAACTAAATAACAAAAAGTGTTTTATTATCTCATAGATCATCAGGTGGTGATTGGGAAAGAAAACTAATGAGTAGATAATAATACTATATATTTTACGTATAACTAATACTTGACATACCTACAACTAATATTTAACAATAACTAATATTTAATGATAACTAATATTTCTACTACTCTAATATTTCTAACTATAAATCTATTTATATTTACATATTATTTACATATTATTTACATATTCATATCTTTGAATTTGGCTACGACGACCTCGTATCCTCGTAGCGATTCCATCGCGGCGGCCTTTCTCGCTTCTATATTAGCCTCACGTTCTTCGAGAACCCTCAGCTGCTCTCTGAGAGCCTCCTTTTGCCGGCGAATGGAATTTTCCTCGCCCTTCAGCGAGGATACGAGGTCCCGTGCCTTTTGAATTTTCTTTTTAATTGAAGCCAAACCTCCCTGGACACGCAGGAACCATTTTTGCCTTCGGGCTTCTTCAACAGCCCGCCTCCGCTTCTCTTCATTCATTATGGCAACCAAATCTTCCTCTTCAGCAGCGGAGGCGGACGAAGTAGAAGCCTGCGAAGGCGATGGTGATGGTGACGGCAACCTCATGTTTTTGAGGGCCACCATGTTCTTTCCTCTGTAACAAAAAATAAACGATATTAATTTGGAAAAAAATGGAAGTGTTTTTTAGATTTTTTTAAAAATTCATTGTAGAATATTTACCCAGAATGAATTCTTTTCCCAGGATTCGGGAACGGCGAATTACTGACGAAGTCGTCCTCGTCATTCGCCACCACCAAGCGCATCCTTTTTGATGACGGGGACGAACCTTGGGGTGGGTAGGGTGCATTTGATGACGGGGACGAACCTTGGGGTGGGTGGGGTGCATTCTCCTCTTCCCGAATCGCTTCAATAGCAAGATTTAACTCTTCCGTTGTTCTACATGAAAAGAAAATATTATTAAAAACAACAAAATTATTAAGATATTAAAAATCGACATCAAAATAAGTATAGGAAATAAAAAACTTACGTTTCGTTAACAATATCTTCCATTGCTAACTGGTCTTCTCTCAGCTCACAAATTGCTTCCAATGACAAAGACATTTTATAAGATAAAATATAAACACTTGGCTAAAGTTGTCTTTGCGGTGATTCGTATAAGACTAAATGTATTCAACGAAGGTAGTGTACTTTTATAATCAAATTCTTGCAACTTGCAGATTCCAGAGCAATATGAGCATCCGGTGAATTCCCTTGAACTGTATAGGTCACTTAACTCTAGGTGTTGGATAAAATGACTTATTTCTGGTGTGCGGACGAAATTTGACACCATTTTCTGCTGAGTTAGAAAAAAATGTAATATGACACCTTATTTTGTAATTAGACACCATTTCCTGCTGAGTTAGCGAAAAATGTTATTTGACACTCGTTTTGTAATTTGACACCTCTATATGAAATTTGACACCAACGTGCTGTAATCTGACACCTTGTTTTGTAATTTGACACCTCAATATGAAATTTGACACCAACGTGCTGTAATCTGATACCTTATTTTGAAACTTGACACCAACATGATGTAATCTGACACCTTATTTTGAAATTTGACACCACCGTGTTGTAATTTGACACCTTATTTTGTAATTTGACACCAACGTGTTGTAACCTGACACCTTATTTTGAAACTTGACAACAACATGATGTAATCTGACGCCTTATTTTGAAATTTGACACCAACGTGATGTAATCTGACACCTTATTTTGAAATTTGACACCAACGTGTTGTAACCTGACACCTTATTTTGAAATTTGACACCAACGTGTTGTAATTTGAAACCATATATTGAAACGTGACACATTATATTTGTAACCTGACACCCTTCGTTAGCTTTTCCTTTTCTTTCTTTCTTTTTTTTTTTTTTTTTTTTTTTTTGTCGCTTATTTTTTTTTATTGCATTTTTGGAAAACATACTTGCCCTAGACTACGAAAAGTGACATGGAGACCCCTAGTCCTTATGTAAAATTTTGTGCTACCCCCAACCCCGATTTTCTTAATAATTGCGAATACAAATTTTATACCCTCGTTCGATAGCTTTTTATGTCCTCTTTCTAACAAAAAAAAAATCAACTTTCTATCTCTTGTACTAACCGAGTTATAACAAAAATCCGTTTAAGGGATATTTTAATTTTTCACCCCTAGCCCTTGAACGGGATGATGACGATGAAGTTTCTATAAACTTTTTTTCTCTACTCAACCTCTACTATCACTTGCTAAAGTTTCAGAAAAATTCAACGATTGCTTTCATTTTTGCATATTTCAATTTTTTCCAAAAATGTTCAAATTTTAGGTATAGATAGGATCTCCGTTGGGGGTTTTATTTCGACATAACCTGATACATGGTCAATTAGGGAATGTCAAATCATGTCGAATTTTTCTATACTTCTCAAAAAAATATGTGACCTTGAGGTATCACCTATTACAATTTTCGGAAAATAGCATTGGACAAATCCAGCAAATCTATGTAACTTTATACTATATTATAGATGCTTTTATTTCATACTAAAAAAAAATCCAAAAAAAATTTCCAAATCCAAAATTTTTTCAAAAAAATATTTTTTTTTCGAGTTACCTCATTTCTGGCCGCGAATTCTGAAAGAGCACCCTCGAAAACATAAAAATCCACATTTTCACATTTTCGACATTTCTAAGTAAATAACTTTAACATTTTCAATTTTTTTTCAATCGTTTCTTAAATGAAGCAAACTATTTTTTTATCATAATATCTTCTGTGTATGTAAACTTTTCCACCAAGATCTGACCCATAATGCATAATGTTTCACAAATTGCTAATTCTCCTACCATAATTATTAGAACCGCTGACATGCTACCATTTGAAAAGTATATAAGCCATGTCCTACCGTTTGTAACCATATTACAGATATTAGTATCTCGAATAAGCCATTATTTTTTACAATTAAACTTTGAAAATATGGCTTTTGCGAACATGGTTGTTTCCCAGTACGTGATTGACATTCAATGTTTTAAAATTAGTAATAATAGAGAGTGTCAAATTCAAGATCGGTGGGCTGTGAAGGAACTGGGAATATATAACGGAAAAATTTCATACCATTACTTATTTAAACCACCTTTTCCATTCCACCATTTATCAGAGGACCTAAAAAAGGAGGCAAATTGGGTGCTGAAACATCATCATGGTCTTCCATGGAACGAAGGTTTGGAATCCTTGAAAGACCTACCAATTATTCTGCAGGGTGCAACAAGATCAGCAGACATTATTTATGTCATAGGGCGGGAGAAGGCCATGTTCCTGAGAAAGTACGTGAACAAACCGGTTGTGGAGTTTCTGGAACATCCCAAATTATGCCGGCAGGTTCCTGAATGTTGGCACCATCGACTGGACCACTGCGCATGTGCGTTGGCTAATGCATATAGCCTGTATGATTTTTATTTAAGAATTAAATAAAGTACAATATATTTTTGAATTTTATTTTAGCATAACCTGTAATCATTGTTATTTATAATTAAAATAAAAAATTAATAAATATATTTTTGGGTTTTATTAATTTCTCTGTAATATAGTGTTGCAAGGCTATAGTTAAAAACATATCTTGTAGTAAACAAAAAGCAAGAGCATATCTACTTCAAAATGAATCACGTTTCACTGTATCTGCGCAAGCTTCTAGCACCATTGTGCATATAAATGACTCGAGGTCTTTAATAAACCACACAGTTTATTTTACACCTCGCATACTAATCTGGTGTACTTGCTATTGTGGTTTTTCTTAACTCAGTGCTATAGTCTAGTGATATTAGAAAACATGAATCCTGAAACCATTTGCTCTATTAGTTCTACAATTGTGAAAACTACTGGCGAAGCTGTAAAATTGGTAAAAAGAGCAGAAGAGATAATCAGTCAAATAAAATTAGTAAAAGGTAATGTGAAATTGTTGGAAACTGTGATAAAAAATAGAATTAACAACCAAGAGGAAGCAGAAAATCCTTTCAAATTGGAAGCAAACTTGGCATTATTAAAATACTATTTAGCTAAATTGCAACACTTAAAACAGTCTTCTGGTAAAGTTGGAGCAGGCTTGGAGGACAATACTAAAAAGAAGCGTAATCGACAGTTAGTTTGGCACTCGATTAATTCTTGCTTCGATGGACGACTGTGTACAGGACTAATTGCAAATTTAAGTATTAAAGATCCATTATGTTTCTTAAATAGGGCCTTCGATAATTTTCAAAGAAAAATTAAAACACATCGTCAGAATTCAATGCTTAAAGTTAATGTTGTATTAGTATGCAATTTTATTAAACCACAAAGTGGTGATGCAGATATGAAAACGTTTTCTACAAAAAATCACATAATCGATATAAATACTAATATAAAAACTTGGTACAAAGATAACGTAATCCATGTTTTAACAAACAAATTGGAAGAATTTAGCGAAAAAGATTCAGGTTGGGCTCTTTCTGAGGTTCTACATTTAAAAGTTAATATTAACAAATTTTCACATTTAAAAGGGGGAACATCAACTTATGTGAATTTACCGGGTTTTATATCACGTAAACGAGCTGTTGTCAATGTAGAAAATAACGATTATTTTTGTTTTTTGTGGGCTGTATATCCAGCTAACAACAAACATCCTGAAAGGGTAACAAGTTATCCGCATTTTAAAGATGTTCTAAAATATGATTCTATTGAGTTTCCAATAGAACTTGATGACATAAAGAAATTTGAAAAATTAAATAACTTATCTATTAATTTGTTTTGTATAGAAAAAAAGAACGTGCTCCCTCTTTGTTTAAGCGATAATAGAAATAGTAACAGAGAACCCATTAATTTACTGGTGTTGTCAACAGACAAAAATGATAATTTTACAAGATTTTCAAACGTTAAAGTGTTTTTCCACTTTGCATGGATAAAGAGAATGTCTGCACTACTTTCAAAACAACTGTCTTCTCATGGACATAAAACTTTCATATGCTATAGATGCTTAAATCATTTTAGTTCTGACGATTTACTTAAAAGACATTTAGTTTACTGCAATAATATGAATAAGTGCGCCCTCAAATTTCCAAAGGAGTCGGACAAAATTTTACACTTCAAGCATTTCAGTTACAAAGAAAGAGTACCTTTCGTAATATATGCCGATCTTGAAAGTATTCTTGAACCGTGTGAAACCTTAAGAGTGGAAAATAATTCAGTTAATTATCAAAAGCATACACCATTTAGTGTGGCATATTATTTGAAATGTTCATATGATAATAATTTATCAAGGTTTAAACTATATCGAGGTGATGATTGCATAAAATGGTTTATTTTAGAACTGCAACATATTGCAGTGAATGTTAATAGTATCCTCGAAAATTCGAAAGAAATGGAAACTTTATCGTCCGAGCAAGAAATAAATTATGCTAACGCGACTCACTGTCACATATGCACCAAGCCATTTACATTGAAAGATATCAAAGTTCATGATCATTTCACCTTACCTCAAAATACAGAGGTGCTGCTCATCAAGATTGTAATCTAAATTATAAAAATTCATTTAATATACCAGTTGTCTTTCATAATTTAAGCGGCTATGATGCAAATTTTATAATGAAACAATTGGCTACCGGTTTTGCAGGTCCAATTCGGTTACTGCCAGTTAATAAAGAAAAATATATTTCATTCACTAAAACAGTTGAAGGTACTAATGTACATTTACGGTTCATCGACTCATTTCGCTTCATGGCTAGCAGTCTTGATAAATTATCTTCATATTTAGAAAATGAAAAGAAAACTATTGTTAGAGCTTCTTGTAACACTGATCAAGAATTTTATTTATTAACAAGAAAGGGTGTTTTTCCTTACGATTATATAGATTCGTGGGAAAAACTCACTGAGACATGTTTACCTGCAAAAACAAACTTTTATAGTCAATTGCATGATGAAGGTATTAAAGATGAAGATTATCAGCATGCTCTTAATGTTTGGAAAACATTTGACATAAAAACTTTGGGTGACTATTCTGATTTATACTTGAAAAGTGATGTTCTTCTTCTTGCTGACATATTCGAAAATTTTCGAAAAACTTGTTTATTAACATATGAATTGGACCCATTGCATTTTTATACTGCTCCAGGTTTAGCGTTCGATGCTATGCTTAAAACGACTGGAGTACACTTAGAACTTTTAACAGACATCGAAAAGCTCATGTTTATCGAGAGAGGTATCCGTGGTGGAGTGTCTCAGTGTTCTAATAGATACGCAAAAGCAAATAACAAATATATGGGTGATCAGTATGATTCAAATCAAGAGTCTACATATCTAATGTATTTTGATATAAATAATTTATATGGGGCTGCAATGTCTGAATATTTACCATATGGAGAATTTGAATTTCTAGAAGAAAATGAAATTGAAAATTTAGATATAATAAATATTCCAGACAATGCTGATGTTGGCTATATTTTTGATTGTGACTTAGAATATCCCACTCATCTACATGAAGTTCATAGTGATCTACCGCTAGCTCCAGAACATATGACTCCACCAATACCTTCAAGATCAAAGTTAAAGAAATTATTATTAACACTGTATCCAAAACGTAATTACGTTGTTCATTATAGGAATTTAAAAATGTATTTGAAATATGGATTACGTTTAAAGAAAGTTAACAGGGTTCTCAGATTTAAACAAGCTCCATGGTTGAAAAAGTATATTGATTTAAACACCATGTTGCGTCAGCAAGCTAAAAATGATTTTGACAAAAATTTTTATAAATTGATGATAAATGCTGTATATGGCAAATTAATGGAAAACGTAAGGAAATACAGAGATGTCCGTATGATCACTAAGTGGGAAGGGCGCTATGGAGCCCAAAATTGTATTGCAAAACCTAATTTCCATAGTTGTAGTATTTTTGATGATGATTTGATAATCATAGAAATGAATAAATTAGAAATTTTATTTAATAAACCAATATATGCAGGATTTTGTGTCCTAGATATATCTAAAACCTTTCTATATGAATTTCATTATGACTATATCTTAAAAAAATTTAATAATAGCGCAAAACTCCTGTACACAGATACCGATAGCCTAATTTATCAATTTAAAGTGCCCGATATTTATAAGTATATTAAAGAAGATAATCAGAGGTTTGACACATCTGATTATGACTCTCATAATCCATATGGAATAGAACAGAAAAACAAGAAAGTCCCCGGTTTGATGAAGGATGAAAATAATGGAAAAATTATGGTTGAATTTGTTGGCCTTCGAGCAAAAATGTATGCCTATAAAGTTATTAATAATAAGATAGTTAAAAAGTCGAAAGGTTCTACAGCAGCAAGTGTTAGAAAAATTTCATTCCAAGATTATAAAAGAACTCTTTTCGATCACGAAATTATTTGTAAACCACAGCATCTTATTAGATCTAAAAAGCATAGTGTCTACACAATTCGACAAAATAAGATGATTCTTAATCCTTACGATGATAAAAGAATTTTAAATTCTAAGAATACAGATACAAAGCCATGGGGTTACAAAAGAATTTCAGACGAGGACAATGATGGTAATATTCCAAATAAAAGAATATGTATTCGAATCTGTAGAAAGAGTGAGAATAGTTTAAATACGCAGGCTTTATTCACGAGTCAGCAAATTACTGATATATAAGTAGCAAGCTAAGCGACAAAAGTCAGTTTGCTTTTGTTTCTTACACAAATAAAATGGATACAAGAAATCTGTGCAAAATTGCTTTACATTATGCAACTGTTGAAGTTTATAGTGACTTTATGAAACGTTGCATCGTCGAAGGTTGTGCTGATGATGAGGAAAGATTCAAGTTATTAAAAGATATCTTGGAAGAAGTGGTAATACCAGATGAAGCTTTTCAGTCGTTAACGGAACATGATATAGAACCCCATTTAGAAACCATAGAATTGTTGATGGATAAGAAAATGGAACTTGACAAATTTATTCATAACTTGTTGGCCATATGTCAAAAAGAAGGATATGAGAATATAACCATTAAGCAGTTGAATGATGTCGTGCTAATATTACATCCTGAAATTAAAATGTCGTTCAGAATATACTTATTTGAATTGTTACTAGATGGTAAATATTATCCCTATCTCTATTGTGGGGACACCAGTTTCCCATTAAAAAATATATCAAGTAATTATAAAACCATTGATAAAACAATCGATGAAGCCATCACTAGAGCAGCATACTATGCCAGAAGCCGGACACTTCGCAAACTGTACACAATACAAAAGTCTAAGAAATTAAACTGGAAATTTCAGCCATCAACAAATGCCCATCACTCTAATGTTCTAAAATGGATTCAGGATAATATAAAGAGAGCTGAACAAAATTCAAATGCTCGCTTAGGATGGAGTTGTGGTCCCGATTCCGGACCATGGCCTTCAACACATTTGCATGATTATAATAGAACCCTTTGCATATTATATGAAATTAAAGAATAAAATGATTTTACACAGTTTAAGGTTTATTATTTATTTATTAAGTTAATATTACAATTATTAATGTAGTTATAATTTATAAAATCCTTACAGCACTAGTAAGAGGACTATATTTAACTAATCGATCATGAAGTATAAGAGCGTAACAACTTGTGCTTGAGGGAACATCTTTGTTAGTTTCGAATTCCAATCGAATATCAACAGAACCAGATTTAAGGCTTTCATTCTGATGAGAACAATCTATAACAATTAGAGGTGCAAATTTCTTGAACTCTGCGGGTGTATAAATAGGTTCATTTTCCTTTTCATAATATGATCGTTGAAACTTTGCATACATGTCATACAAGGTTGCTATCTGATTGTTCTCAAAATTTATATTTAAATTATCATAAGGAAACATCTCAGAATTAAGATACAGCTTCATATTAATCAAATTACAATGATCAAATTGACTAAAATTTTTATTCAATTTATTTTTACGATCAGTATGGAATCCTACAATTACAAATCTAGGTTTCTCAAGTTGTGTTGCCGTCTTAATATTCCAAGTGTGACGTTGGGTTTCTTGTAAGAGAGGATACTCATGCAGTTCCCAACCTCTAAAGGCAACTTCCAGTTCCTTGTTTCTCGCTACATACTCGACCAATTTTAGTCTTTCTACATCTGCCACGGATATATGAGGCATTTTCCACAGTACTTTATTTAATATCACTTTAACTGACTCATTTTCTGTAGAATTTATTATAGCGTTAGTATCTGAATTTGAGCGAATTAACACCAACTCCTGTCGCAAATTTAAAATAATTTTCTTAAAGTCTTCACAAAATCCGAAAACAGTGGGTAAATCGATTATAACATTAAAATTTCCATTATCGTCAACTATATTTGACTGTTCGTTGTTATTAAAAAACCATCCACCATTTTGTAGATATTGAGTATCACTTCTATTGAATGATGCGTATCCCTTTAGAATTGAGGTTAGACCTGGATGACGAATGCGATCTATTACATATCCTCCCATTTCATATCTGATCTCATCAAATAAAAGCATGACACCGTTATTCACAAATGCAGCAGTTTTTGAAGGAGTATTATCAGTTTTCAGTAATTTACCTTCAATATATAACGAGCTTCCACTGGGTAATGTGAAGACATCCTGCTGTTGTATTGGAATACGAATTTCATCATTGTTATTCAAAGACGTAGACGCATAAGGCTGATGAGTATGTTTCTCAGCACTACTAACAGAATTGTCAAAATAAGCCCTCTCATTAACACTTAATATATCCATTTTTTATCACTTCTTAAAAATAACTTTAAAACCAAGAGATTCGAGAAACTTCCGATTTCTTATTGTTATTGGTTTGATGGTTCGTGTAGAACTGTCCAAAGGTTTTATGTTTACACCTCCTATATAGCTTCGACTAGAGCTACCACGTTTGTTGTATCTTATTACCATTGTAATTATTAATTACGCTTCCTTCAAATGTAGTCTTAATGACAATACCTCTCTTCCGAAATTGACGAGCTCGCCGTCTTGACTGACTATATTAACAATAATTTGATCGATAATTCGAGTGTTGATGGGTAGATACACAACGTTACTTGGAGTCTCAACAATTTTGAATCCTGCTGGTACTGTAGGAAAAAATTCATGTACAACGTGAGCTTGTCTGTCATTAATATAGGATCCACTCACAATATTGCATTCTATGCAAATGGTATTTACACTGAAAATATCTACTGGAAAATCTGATTCGTGATTACCATATGCCGCTAATTTTCGTCGTTTAAAACCAAGCCAATGTCCTATCGAATCTTCTTTAGTAAAATCTATATCCTCACTGCATTTGATTCTACACTTCAGAGTGTTATTGTTGGCTTTAATGGAAATGAGCTTTGAATATCCTTTCACAATCCCCTCTTTTGAACTATCATCGTTTTCAAGCCATCTGGGGTCGCCTAAGGCTCGTTGTAGATATTTGTTTACTGAATCAATATCATAGGTTCCTTCTGGAATTTCGATGTATTTACCTTCGGATCCATAATAAAATCTGTTGTTCTTATATTTTTCGATATTTGGAATTGAATTGTAGGATTCGAAACTGATTAATCCTAAGACGTAGTCTTTACTATCATCCAAAATAATTGGAGGATTATACCTAGAAGTAAGGGTTGAGCTTCTCCCAGAGAGTAGGAATGAATTCGTCGTCATCTTAGGTGTCGATGAAATATACTATTCAAAAACACCTACTGCATTCTTAATTATATAAAAATTTCAGACACAGATGACCACAGTTGAATGTATTAAATTTTTGTAACTTTTCATGGTTATACAATATTTTACATGGTTCGTTGGTATTAAGGTAATGTATCAATTCTCGTGGAGGTCTTAGGTTACCGTAACTATCAAAATATACTGCTTTTTCTCCATTCTTCTTATATGCAGTCCAATGTGTTCCAGGGCCTTTTTCATTATCGAGATTAATAATGCCGCATTCATTATATTGTACCCGACATGGTAAACTATCTTTCATAAATACACCTCGAAAATGTTGAATATTTAATTTCTTAGCCAATCTCATTAAGTCTAAATTAGTAAGAGCTCGTTTTGGTAATTTTATCGGTAACGCTTGGAGGGTGCTTTTCGTTCTAAAAAAAGACCAAATCCTTGCTTATACGGTCTCATGTATAGTCCTTTACCCATAGCTATTTCTTCCATTGCGACATTGATCCTTTACCCAGAGAATATGTTCATAAAATGATTGGTGATGTACATAATGAGTTTGACTTTAGGTATGGTGTTAGATATGATCCAGACCTTAATGAGCTAAAAATTGGCAACGCATCTTTACAATTCGATGGTAATGATTTGATTATAGGTGGATTAACTTATAAGGGGACTCCTGGACTATACGAGTTGGTTTTTAAGAAACATCCAGTTGGTTTCACAGAAGGTGATAGAAAAAACTACTTAGACATTGTTAAACGAACGAATGCTAATAAAAGAAACTACTCTGAAAATGAACAAATTCAGGGTAATGGATCTTACAAATATAAGAAAATCATATCCGCTTTGACCATACAACCACTAACACCACGAAGACCTCGTAGCATACAACTTCTAACTCGAAAGAGATTGGGTCTTGGTATGTTACTGGAAGCCTCGAATAGTCCAATAGATTACGTATACTGGGACGATCCTAATGAACTTGTTGATAGATTACGGCTTTTAGTTTCATCTCAAACCGCTGGTCATACAGGTCACACTAACGAGATCGTGTCTATTATCGAAGAGTTGCGTGAATCTAAAATTATTGAGTAATAAGAAGAAACTTATAACTAGCTTAAAAATGACAATCGATAAATTTGGTAGACACATAAGTCAACCACAACACTCCTTTGAGGATCATGAAGATTTTGATGTAATGTCTACAAACATTGCAGAAAACATAGTGAAGGAACTATATTATAATGTTATTTTAACATTTGAGTCCGGGGCCTTTCAAGAAAATAGTAAGAAATATCTAATATCTAATATAAAAACATGCCACGTTTTCTTCTACGAGTCAGCTATGATTGAATATGTACTGGGTTACCCTAATGATATCATAACTATTATAAATGAGAAGGAATTTAACTTGACAGAACTAGTCAACGTACAGTTACGTCGCGGTGACAATATCTCGTTTCGAGAAAAGGATTCGCAAACTACGAATAGTAATTTATTTGTAGAATTCTTTATACGAGTTCCTGTGGGATTAAATATATAAGAAGGAGGAATGCATACTATAATATTAGTTGGAATCCAATATGAAATCTCCTGACAAATTGAATAAATATGCAACAAGAAGTGTAAAAGAAGATATTGTCAATGAACTACACAAGCCTGCCAGAATCAATTTCAAAAGACGTAGAACCGTAATAAAAGGCCTGAACGACTTAATACAAGCCGATTTAATTGATTTGATACCATATTCAACAGAAAATAAAGGGTATAAATATGTGCTAATCGTTATTAATTGCTTCTCTAAGTTTATATGGACAGAGCCTCTAAAGAGTAAATCCGCCCAGGATGTTACAAATGCGATGAATAAAATTCTGCGAGACCTTAAGAAGATTCCAAAAAATCTACAAACAGATATGGGAAAAGAATTCTATAATGAGAATTTCAGGAAACTCATGAAAAAGTATAATATTAACCACTACAGCGTTTACAGTACAAAAAAGGCTTCTATGGTGGAACGAGTTATTAGAACTATAAAAAATATGCTTTGGCGCACTTTTAGTTTAGGTGGGACGTATAATTGGATTCATCTGTTAGATAAAATTGTTGATAAATACAACAATACAGTTCATTCTACAACAAAGTTAAAACCAAACAAAATCACATCAAGGAATGAGAAATCTATATTAAAGTCAACATACTCTCATTTAAAACTAGCTGACAGAATAACAAAATTTAAAGTAGGCGAGCATGTGAGGATTAGCAAATATAGAGAAGCTTTTAAGAAAGGGTATACACCGAATTGGTCTAGTGAAATTTTTATTATTAGGAAAATAAAATTAAGCAATCCCACAACATATTTATTGAAGGATGAGAGTGGTGAAGAAATAAAAGGAGGGTTCTATGAACTAGAGTTACAAAAAGTAAAACATCCTGACGCCTACTTAGTTGAAAAGGTGTTACGAAAAAAAGGAAATAAAGTATTTGTCAAATGGTTAGGTTATGATGATAAACATAATTCTTGGATTAATAAGAACAATGTATTGTAACACGTTTTATTGTATATGAATTGTAATAAACAAAATAAATGATTTTATATATTGCAGTATTTTATTTAGATCATTAACCCAAGATAAATTCAAATTATGATAATAAATAAGTACAGCTCATCAACATCTACCGAACAGTGTCGAGACGCGATGTGAAGCGTGGCACCTGCCAACCTACTTGGACTGTGACGTAATCGGTGAAAAGCTATGCCGATCCTGCTCCAGCCGCCATCTTGAATTTTGGAGCACGATCGGCATAGCTATTCTACTAACGTCAAATAAATATAAAAAATATCAGAACATGAACGGTGTTATAGAAATGGTGAATTGTTTTTTAAACTCTCGTTACAGATTAGTTGTACATCGAACAAAATTGATGAATATTGCCACAGATATTAAAAGAACGCTTTTAAGTGTTGATGGCCCACCACCAACCCACAGCCGCCACCGAAAACGCGATTAATCACATTCCGGAGCAAGTTTAATATTTAACACTTCACTTCACTTCACTTCACTTCACTTCATTTCACTGCACTACACTACACAACACAACACATGTCTACACATCCTTCATTTTAACCATGTCTCATCCATATAATATATTTTTCTATTTAAAGCGCGAAATTCTCTTATTTTCAAGATAGAACCGAAAAAAAATATTCTTAAACAATATTTTACAAAAACACTTTTGAAAATAGGTATCGATAAGAGAGTTTGAATCGACCTATTGTTATTAATGGTCTAAACAATGATCTACGGGAGGTATTTATTATTTACATTTTGATAAAAATGTCAAAATGTCCAGCTATTAAGTTCAGTCAGGAGGATTGAATTTAATTTTTATGACAAATGTTAAAAATAACGGACGAGGGAATATAACGGACCGGACAAACGGACTGTCCGTTGAAAAAACGGACGTATGGCAAGCCTAGCTTGCAGGTGCAATCATTCTTGGAACAAATTTTGGATGTCTCCTCTCCTGAGGAATGATTTGAACTACAAGAACCTTGGATTTTCCTTGCAATACCAAGTTTGTTAGATACAGAGCCTTCAATGTAGCTCTTGGCCACAGCAGAGCTCTTCCACCCACCATGCCGCTTGATGGTTGTAAAGTCGGCACCTTTATTTCCCAATAAAGTTATTGAAGTGCACCCTCATGTAGTGGCCACTATAAGCTTCCACGTTTGCCAAGTTCAAAATTGATACAACTTTTGCCAATGTGTTGATTTCAACAGGCTGAGAAGTACATTTTTGATAAAAAGAATCTGTTTTGTGATAAGTTCTTTGGTCGTAGGGAAATATATTTTCTACACATCTCCACATCGTTGATAGAAAATCTTTCATTTATAATTGTAAACTTTCGTGAAATGCCAGTCTTGGTATCTGGTATCGAAACAACTAGATATTATTATGCGCCAGTGTCTTATACATCAGTTTTTCAAATTTGTCAATTTGCAGCATCGACAAGCACCAGGGACTCTATAATTAGCGCAACCTAAAATGATCAAAGTTTTATTACTTAATACATATTGTTTAAAAAGTTAAGAGTTATTACCTTAATCATAAAATATTCTTTATCACAAGATTTAGTCAAAAATTCTCCAATCTGCACTCTTTCCAAAACTGCAGCTTTTTCACTTTATATCGTTTCGATTGACTCTTCAGATAACAGATATCTACGTTTTTAGACTTTTATCGCAACCTTCAACATTAAATACTTCTACCAAATGGATGAAATTGCATGTTCTTTCTTTAGATTAAGATTTTTAGAAATAAATAACTTGCACCTTGCACACAAAACTTCATTTATAAACATACATAAATAGTTATATATAGGTTTAAAAACCACAAAACAGAAAAATATTATAAAAGCAGTGCTGGTAACTCAACAGTGTCACCATCATTTCGTTCATAAAATACCTAGAAGTTAGCACAGTATGGCGGCCGCCTATCAGTTGTTATTTTTAGCTACCCCCACCAGTATATATTAGCTATCCAGTTTATTTTAAGGAATCCGTGATCGTGTTAAAAGTATCGATTCGATTCTAAATCGAATCGATTCTGGCCATCCCTATCGTGTCGACTATCATCTCGTCTTTGCCGAGACCACTGATTCTAAGGCAGAATCATATCGTAATTTTGACGTTTTGGCGATACTTTTTGACCGATACCAAGTTTGGTCTCGTTTCGGCTAGTCGATATGTTTCTTTTTCTATTTTGATACTTTTGCTTCTCTAAATATACCTTTTTAAGTTAGTTTCTATGTAATCTATGGTTAATGGTTAGTTTTTAAGCATTGCACGATAGTAACATGCAATAAAAACAATAAGTTATAATTAATTTTTTTTTATAATTAGGTACTGAATAATAGTACTGTTTTCTCAGTAATCCACAATAGTTATTTGGGATTTGCTAAAGGTATTACTTAAAGCTTTTTATAATCGTTTCCGAAATTTCCAAATAGGATTTTTCAAGAAATACCAGGGAACATAAACAACATGTTCTTCAGTCGAGTCTTCAGTTTATTATTGATACGACCCTGGAACTTTAACATACTTCTTCCCTTCCAAGTAAGTACGATATCTCCTTACTTTATATAAGTAATTTCATAGGTTTGTTTTTTAATTTCAGTATGCTTCCGAAAATTCATCAACACCTTGTACAACAGAATCGCAGAAATATACATAGATTAAGAGCTAGAGCTAGAGCTGGTAATATATAATAAAAATGTACGAAAAAATTAATATACCTTCTGCCATTTCTCTGTGCTTTTACTTCCAAAGCCTAACGCATTTAATTTATTTGCGATATCATCCCATAATTTTTTATAATTTTCTCTACCCCTCGCTCCCATATATTTTCCCGTAGCCATAACTGGGTAATTTTCGAATGCTTCTAACAGCAATTGCCAATGGGGATCACGTACTTTGAATGACATCTACAATAGTTTTCAGAATATGTAGGTACTTAAATATTATTTTGTTTCATAAATTAATAATTGTACTCCCTTTAAATAATATATTTAACTGAACAGGGGGATTAGGTACCTATTTACTGATCTTATTTACTCTTTGCTGCTAAAAAGATAACTTCTCAACAGTCCTAAACTTTAATATTTATGTTTCTATTAAGGCATATATTAGAAATTAGAAAAAATAGATTAGTAGGTAAGCATATTTCTAATGTATGTTTGAATTTAAAAATTTTCCCATTACTTATAATTTCTCATTTCATTATATCAAAAAGTAGAGAAATATGGTAATATCGTGACAATAGGCGGTCGACAGCAAGTTAGAATCTGAAACTTCCATCGTATCAACTTTATGTGCTAACGTATCGACGTCGACACAATAGTAAGTTAGAATCCCCGCTCTGATTTGATAATCTGATGTACCTAATAAAAATATAATTAAAATAATCTCAATTTCGCTTCCACCACAGGAAGCTTTGTTTTGTCATCATTATTTTTTATAAGTAGTTAAATAGATTTAAAACCGGCTTTGATGGATTCTTTTAGGGCATTTCCTTGCAAACTTCGGCCTGAAGCATTCTATCTCACTATTTTGTAGGATGGCAATAGTTTCGCGTCCAACATGATTTTACACACATAGATTTTGGGGTCCTTTCGGAGAACTTCAAAATAATATATTGCAGTAAATAACTAGGTTTACATAAACTTTAGATGCGTGTGACACCATTTGAAGCATTTTCGAAGTTTGAAGAATGTACAGTTGTGTTTAAAATATAATAGGTATTTAATAAATGCTTTTTTAAATATCATGACTTTTCCATGACTACAAAAAAAATTCCCGGCCATTTCCAGTTTGTCCAGGTCACTCCGAATCCTGCTTTGTCTTAATACTCAATAATTTCGCAAAGGGCAAAGCCTATATATGACAGTAAATAAAACTAATACAAGTTTTAAAATTTTCTTATTACAAAAAAAAGTATATATAGGTATATATACAAGAGTAATCACTATATTATCAGTACAGTAAGTCTGCCAATATTTCTCAAGTTATGTAATGTAAAATACACAGAAATAATGGCATAAGAAAGACCTCTTAATAAATAATGTAAAATCCTTTTAAGATCACTTAAATAACCATTTATTGCTTGCTACCATTCTACCTAAATAAAGATAATTTTCTACCACTAGGCATTTTACCCTCACTATCAATTAAACCAGCTTGAATATATTCTAGGGAAGGCATTTTCCTGAGATCACCTCTTGCTGCAACAGCTGGTTGGGAACTTAATAATCTTTTTGCCACTGATATTATGTCATCTTTTGTAATTTTCTCTGAAAAATAAACAATATTAGGTTAGATGTCAGAAACTGACTATATGATTAAATGAATGAAACTAAAAGGAAATTAAAGCCACAATTACAAGAAATTTACGATATTTTTCCAAAATGAAAAATGTAATTCCCCTGTGCCCCTTATGTAATTCCCGCCATTATACTAGTTATTGTATTTGACATAACAAACATGATTTTAAAACCAAGTCTAATTTACTATGAGTAGTAAATAGACTAACTGTTAAGACTGCTCCATCATGTGTGTTAAAATTTATTAACAATCTAAAACCCAGTCAAACTCAAAGAATCGTTTAGTATATACCAATCAATATGAGAGGGCACCCTTCGAGGCAATGCGCTCGTTTTCGCGCGAAGTTTTTGGTTTTCCTATGTTGTCACGTTGCCACAAGCAGCAATATAATTATTCTGTTTTGAGTTGTATAGTTATGTGCTGCAATAATAATTGAAAAACAATGTCTCATTATTATGAGTTTAAAAACTGTAGATTAACAATTAAGATTTGAAAATGTACCTACTAATTTCCAATCAAACAGGCAGTTATTTTAAAGCAATGGGGATTATTAATTCAGACTGCCTTATAAAACTATTTAGATAATTTAATTTATTAGACGATAAATACATTAATATTGAAAATACTAATTATTCGGGGCGGAGAATATGTAAAATGCTGTAATACCAAATTTCCGTTGTCAGCTTTTCATGGATTTTCATTGCAATACCTATATATAACACAGTGGCGGCGCGTGAACATTAATTGTATGTGTTCTGCTTAGGGTTATCACATTGGTCGATTTCAATTCCTGGATATTAAGTTTGGCCGGGGCCTGAGCCGTTAAATTTTTAAAATTTTCAAGGTCACGCATTTTCCTGGCACTTCTGAACTTCAACCGGGAATTTCAATCGGGACTGTACAGCTAATTCCCGGTACAACAATCACAGAAAATCCCGGCCATGCCCATGTGGCAAATCCTATATAGTTCTAATCTAACTGACTTCTTATGTTTATTTTACCTAATAGGGAATAGGGCCAAGTTAGCCTCATTTGACAAATAATTTTTTGTTATTTCATGTCTCTTGATGCTCTGATTTAAATGACTTAAATCTGTTCCGCCGTATATTGTCCATGCTTTATCTCCACCAAAAAGTAAGCACGGAAAACAAAAGAGTGCATTTTTTATTTCACTTCACACCCCCACATCCACTCTGTTTTTGTGTATACATTATTGTTAAATTGTCTTTTGTAACTTTTACTTCGGCTTGTTCCACTAACTTCAATATTTAATTGTGGTGCTGGCCTACCTAATTCTTTTATTTTCAGTTTATCCTCATATGGCAGAGAACCAAATAAAGCTTTTTGTAAAAACGAAACGCTATTCATTTTAGTAACTAGGTATAATATCCGTGAACGCCTAAACGAAAATATTTACCCGTGCCGCTCACAGAAATAAACGACCGCGTACCACGTCCTATTATGAAATATTACTGAATTTACTGCTGTGGCTGTTGTTGTTGCAGCCACATAATCCCGTATAATCGTGCACTGGGTCACGTGCCTGATTAGCCAATAAAAACAAAGGACGCATCTAATTGTTCGCTGTGCACACATTTTGTATATCAGGTTGCGGTTGCATAAGGGGCTAGCTCGCGTCGTAATAAATAATAATATAAGCTTCTAGATTTATTTTAGCGCGAGAACATTTGGATTCTTTAAATTTTAAATATTTTGTATTTTGTTGATATTTAATATGCTTAAAAGCTTAAATACATAAAATTTTATGTGTATAATGTCTGTAACTTATTTGTGGTGTATTTTGACGATTCATAGTTTGTTTCTTTTGGGATTACACCACTGTAAAATAACAAAAAACAGAAAACCAGAAGTATACCAATTAAATATTCAAAGTGTAGTAACAAGGCAAAGTTCTAAAGTTTGCCCCAAAAAACCACTGTATAACGTGTGATAAAATAATATTTGATATATTGACTAAATTTTATCAGTGGTTTTTCAGTTTTATACAAAATTCTATAATATTACATGTCATATTCTAAAATATGTCCAAATAAAATAGTTATAATAAAAAATTAAAATAAATTAAACACTTAACTAGCTTTCTTCTAGACGTTTCGAATAATAAAATAATAAAATAATAATAAAATAATAAAAATAGTTAAGTGTTTAATTTCTTTTAATTTTTTATTATAACTATTTTATTTGAAAATATTTTAGAATATGACATGTAATATTATAGAATTTTGTATAAAACTGAAAAACCACTGATAAAATTTAGTCAATATATCAAATATTATTTTATCACACGTTATACAGTGGTTTTTTGGGGCAAACTTTAGAAGTTTGCCTTGTTACTACACTTTGAATATTTAATTTGTATACTTCTGGTTTTCTGTTTTTTGTTATTTTACAGGTGGTGTAATCCCAAAAGAAACAAACTATGAATTTTATGTGTTCTGCAGCTCCGCAGCTCTTATGGTAAAACCGCCACTGATATAACACGTCTATTTTTATTCTTTTCCAGTACAATTCAGGTATCACTGGTTGTTAAATAGATTGAGAAATATAAAATACTGTAAAATGAAGCATGCTCATAATGGCTATTTGAAAAATTATTAATATATCTACGGATATTATCTTGAAGGGGGTTGGAACCTTTGGTGTGAAGATATCACTGACGTAGTTTTCCACATAACACTATACTGCACTCGACGCGCGTTTCGACAACCAAGTTGGCATCATCTGGAGATGATCTCCTGATGCCAACTTGGTAGGCGGTGGAGTAAAGTGTTTTGGTGTTATGTGAAAAATTACGTCAGTGATACACGGATATTATACAAGGTATTCCATTTCTGGGTATTTTCTTCAATAGTGTTAAACAGTTCGTAGGGATTTTTTTTTACTTCTCACTTTGCTGCTAAAGTTAACGTCAGATATAACGCAAATTTATCTTGAAAGGGGTTGGAACTTTAGCGTGAAGATAACACTGACGTAGTTTTCCACATAACACCAAAACACTATACTGCATTCGACGCGCGTTTTGCCAACCATGTTGGCATCATCTGGAAATGATTAGGTTTAGTTTTAATCATCTTCAGATGCTGCCAATTTGGTTGGTGAAACGAGCGTCGAGTGTAGTAGTATTTTGGTGTTATGTGGAAAACTACGTCAGTGTTAACGCAATTTTAGTATTTTGGAATAATCTCGAAAGCAGTATTCATTTGGACAGATTTGAAAACTATCGAAGAATTGGAAAACTGTCCCCTTTTAACCGTTTTTGTATCCAAATTGGAACAAACCGTATTCTTTATTATTTACTCATGTACGTATATACGATGTATTTAGCACATACTTTTTATATACACTGCCTTTCTGCGTTTTTCTTTAGAGACTTGTATTTATATTAATTTTTTTGTTACTACGATAAAAACTTCAAGGTAGATAATTTATTTTTAATTGTGTTGTTATTTAAACAAAATTTTAAGATTTCTTGATCTAATAGATTCTTATTTTGAGTAAATTAGGAAAATTCAATAAAGGCTACAACATTAAAAAAAACATATTTATTAGAAGTGCAATTTATTTTCCATTCAAAAAATTGCCATTTTAGTTTATGATAATTTATTTGGATTTAAAAATAACCCATTTAACAGTTATATGAATGTGATATAATTTATTTAATTTCTATTAATTGTTATCATGAATTTACATGGGACGTAGATGACAAATAGCCCGCAATCGGCAGAGAGAACAGAACAGGACAGCTATTGCTATATCGCATCACAAATCATATTCATACATCGGCAACAATGTACCGTTTGCGATGGAAGTTTCCATGCTATCGTGCTGAACTTATGATGTTTTACACAATTTCGGATTGAAAACTAAATCTCGCTGACATGTAGTAGCAAACGATTCAACTAAAATTCTGTTAATAACTCTCCTTATTTAATGGAGCAATCTAAACGATTCTTCTATGGTAGTAGTAAGCAAAAATAAAAATATATTAACTACACCACAACTTACACCATTATTATTAAATAGGTAGAGACTCAGCAGTGGAGGCATGTGACCATTTTTACTGCCATTTTACAAAAAAAAAATATATATATAAAAACAACAAGAATATCAGTGAAATATTAATATAAAATTTTTAAAGTTTATTAAATGTATTTATTACACCCAATTTAAATTCTAATTTTATGATAAAACACACAACAAATGAATGAAAGAACGAATTTACCACCACAAGCACTATGAACGTTGCCAACCGGTTATCTGCTGAAAATGTATCTCTTTTGCGTGTTTTGGGTGCTATTGAAACTGCACTTTGGCTTATTCCGCTGTTCTCTCATTAAAGGAGAAACAGAGCTGCCCCCATCACATATTTTTATGATTTTATTTAGCTCTGCCGACCCCCGACCCCAACAAGCATCGTGAGTAATAACTGAGGGTATTAAACAATTAAAAAAATCTAAAATTTTATTGAATTTACATTGATTACAGGGGGTTTTGATAAAATTACGTAGGTAAATAGGTATATGAATTTAATTGGTGTTTTTTCAGTTATAATTTGGTGATTCTCACCAGCTCCGCAGCAGTTATACAGGAACCGCCACTGGGACTCAGGAAGGTTAACTAAGAATTTATAGGTCCGAAAAGGATTGAATATAGAAATAGTATAAAATTGGCTGTAACTTACCAATTTCATCAATAAAATATTTTGGTCTTTTTCGATGTCCTGTAGCCAAAACTTGTCTTCCAATGTCCTCAAACATTACTGGCCTTGATTCTAAATTCATCAGAAGCATGGATTGAAGTTGAGTCTTTGCCCTCTAAAAATCATTAAATTCAATATTAAAAGCGAGAATGGATATAATAACTTTAAACCTTCACTCCAAAAAGCTACATACAGCGATTTTTAAAATTACACGAGTTCAGTTTGAGAATCATCAAAATAATCATGGTGGCAAAATATTTCAGGTAACAATTAAAACACAAAAAGTACATTAGAAAAATATATATTTCAATAAAATAACTATGGGTCATACAAAAATCGGGTTTTTCATTTTAAGGGTGTAATAGGACTTTGTGTACCTACAGTCCATCTAAAATGTATATGAAGTTCACTGACCGGCAAAACGGCGAAGATCAGCGCTAGTCATGGGCGTAGGCATATTTTTTTTAAAGGGGGTCGAAAATAGGTTTTTATATGCATATTTTAAACACCACAGATGATATTGAATGCAAGTTTTCACACCACTCATGAAGTATGGCGCGTTACCATTTTTTTTTAGTGGGTGGTTCGCCAGTAGCCATATTTCCCACAAGAAACAAAAATGAATATGTGCAAAACAGCTAAATAGCCTTCACAACTTGAAAACGGAAAATTTCACTATTTTCACTTTATTATCACTATTCATCACTATAATTCACACTATCACTACACTATTGTTAAGAAAACTTCACTGAAAATCACTCTTTGTCACTTTCCACTTCATCTTCACTATCGCTATCACCATTTCCAATATTAATCACAATGGGTTCTATGGCTTGATCAACCGCGAAATCCACATCCCACATTCTTTGTTCCTCTTTCATCACGTGATTAATACACTTCTGCCAATTTTCACCTGTGACTTTTCCCATTGCTCCTCGAAGATGGCTCTCTACGTCAGCTAATTTAAAAGTTCGATTCGCTCTTGCCACTTCCCCTTTTACTTGGGCCCAGATCAATTCTATAGGATTCAATTCGCAGTGATAAGGAGATAATCTCAACACTGTGACTCCATGCGTCAATGCAAGTTCGTCAACTGCCAGTTTCTTATATTTATGGGCATGTACCATAGCAACTTGCAATAATTCCGCCTTAAAGTAATTTTCTTGGTAAGGAATGCCCTTTTCCGTTAACCATTCTTGAATCCTTCTCTTTCTCCACGATTGTTGGGGTGTTTCTTCACATTTTCGGCTATGATAAGGCGCATTATCCATAACAACGACACTGCCTGATTCCAAATGTTTAAGTATGCCGGCAAACCATTTCTCGTATACTTCGGAATTCATTTCCTCATGGTAGTCTCCGGTCTTCTTGGATTGAAATATCAATTCTCCATTCGGCAAAAATCCACTATCACTTCCAATATGCGTTATGATTAAACGGCGACCTTTTCCAGACGGCATTTTTAAACCAGTTGTCCAGCCTTCAATCACAGCTTGCCGTGCATTTTTCACGTTTCCATCCTGCCAGACTCTCTTCACAGTATGTCCTTCGTTGACCCATGTTTCATCAGTGTAATAAATTTTCCGCCCTTCGTTTCGAAGCATTTTTATTTTTCGAAGATAATCCATCTGCCAAGCAACTATTTCATATCTTTCTATGAGAATACTCTTTCTGTCTACTTTTCCATACGTAAAATTCATGTCTTTCAAAATTTTTGCCAGACTGGCCTGCACATTTTAGGTATAATATCATTTTCTCTTATACTTTGCAGCACCTTACCTAAAGTTGGTAATTCGTTCTTTGTAAAGAAACCGTGGACCGTTCTACGTATCGCATTTTTTGCATCTTCTTCCACTACAATCTTATTTCGACCGCTTTTTGATTTCGGTGGCTGTACACTTCCATGTACCTTTTCTTCTCTTAAAAGTATGTATATGCTTGTCTTTGATGCTTCTGTATAATCCGAACACATATCCACTAATTCATCCTTGTTGCAATGAGGATGTTCTCTCTGTATGCAGTAAAATACTCGTAAAATAATTTTCTTCTAGGCTACCGTTCGATAGGACCTACGTTTTGCATGTGCGGCAGATGACGGCCCTGAAATACTTTCCATCGTTCACTGATATTATATTGTATCACAATCACAGTAAAACCACTACACAATCGCGAATACCTACACACGTCTTATGGATATTAAAATTACTGAAAAATTCAACTTTTTAAACTTAACCTCAAACGATTTGCCTATTATAGTAAAAAGTAGATACTTACGTATTCCTTATATGGGTTACTATTAAATCAATTACACTTATTAAATCACTTACACTTATTAAATCACTTCTTATTAAATCACCTACACTTATCTACAGTTGCACTGCACCAATGTCGAATAATATATATAAATTCCTTATGTAAATAACCGAACGACAATAATTGCAATAAAAAACGCGCGCGAAACATATTTCCATCCCGCCACTGCCAAGCCAGAGCATTCATGTATTTTGCCGAATGAAAAAGGATAGATAGATAAAAAGAATTAAAAAGATAGTCTTTCCAATAAGTTAAAAAGAGATAAATGCCGTTTGTCGAGAAAGAGCTGAGCGGCGTTGCCGCTTTTAACTATTAAGATAGATGTTTACGGAATTGTCATAGTAAAGTAGACGAAAATATTTTCAAAGTAAATGTAAAAATGGCTAATATCTTGGCCTATACTAAATTATTGTATTTATTTTATGACATTCATAAATAATATATACAACTATTATATATTGTTTTGTGAAATTTGATATTTTAATTGAATATTGAAAAATTTGAAAATTACATGTGACAATAGCGATTGTTCCTTTAGGCGGTCAGTGAACTTCATATACATTTTAGACGGACTATAAGTGGGAAAGTGAACGTTTTCCGGGCTGACAGAAGAAATGGACAAGCCGAGCCTGGCCACTTCTGGAAGACCGGAAAACCACTTTCCTGCCATGGTGCACACAATATTTTTTATCCTACACAAGAAAAAAATCATAAACTTCAAAACTTTTTATATATGAATAAATCATTTACAAAAAAAATTAGTTCTTTGAAATATTGATATTAAATACAGGAATATGAATAGTGCAATTACCAAAGGTAATACTACAAGTATAAAGTTATATACAGTAATTTCACTCTTAAAATTTTTTGTACAAAAGTTTTTAATGCGCATGTCTGCTTCTGGGTAGTATGCGAGTTGGTAGAGATGTAGAAGGGGAAGAATGGGCCGGCGTACGCTATTTTAGGGGCCCACATTTGCTTTACAGGTAATCAGCATACCTTTGTGTGTCTAGGCATTTGTGTTTGTGATTTTGATAAGTGTTTTGTATTGTGTGTAACATGGGTACAAAATATTGTTTCATTTGTAAATGAAATTCTGAGAAAAATCCATTTCTCAGTTTCTTCAGGTTGCTTAAGGAGGAAGAAAGGTACCTGCTTCCATCTTGTTATTAGAAATGACTTTATATTTGTTTAAATCGGTTCAATAAGCTGCCAACATAACTTTTTGTTATAGGCCATCCTTTTGACTCTTCAAAAAATAATAGTCCGGACCTGTGCGTATCTACCAAAAACGGTCACTAATGAGCATAACTGTGCCTGGGTAGTATGCGCAGTGGTCTTTTTGGGGGGTTAAAAAATCAAAACTTAGGGACACCAAAATCAAAGAGATTTTGCCGAGTGAAATTACTGTATATATCTTTATACTTGTGGTAATACCTTGTTTAGATAAACCCAATAACTGTTTTTTTCTGAAACTGTCTTGTATTAAAGTGAAGCTTTAATACAATTTCTTTCATGCTTTCATTACTTTCTGAAGCTTTAGATGTTTCCAGGATACATGTCTCGTTCATTGTTGAATAATTAATGGTAACAATAATGATGTGTTCACTTAAAATTACTTTATAATACGAAATTAAATGTCGTTACAATGACAGACAATGGGAGCGCCGCCTATTTGTAAAAAAGTTAAATTCTTTTCGCGGATAACCGTGCAAATGCCTACTTTCGTGCCTCTAATGGCTCACGAAAATAGAATTTTCAGAAATCTGGTTTTGAGTCATTTGATTTAATAACGAATTACCTATTTATGATGAGACACTGAATTTGATATCAAACCCTTGTAGTTTTTTCAGAATCTTAAAATTTAAACTTCAGATATTTACTCAAAAATAGTACTTCCAAGATATAAGAAAACAATTATGAAGTTTTTTTTATTAAACCCTGTTTTCCATAATACCTAACGTACGGATTCATCAACGAGGCCTAACGTTAGTCCGACAAGCGAAGGTTACGCGAAAATTTTGCGCCGTTGTTGTGCGTGTTAAAATAAAAGGTGTAGTTGGCGGCGCAAAGTTGGTTAGTCCGACTAACGCCTTACGCCCCTTTCATGAATCCGGGTGTAAGATTATTACACCTCACAAATTACACTCAGCTCACAATTTATACAGAGACTTCATAAATGTCCAAAAGCACTTATTTGCAAGTATAGGCAACCAACATTTCATCCAATTGATATTGATTAAAAATAAATCCCTAGACTCAGTGCAGTCCTCCCGACCTGGTTAGAGGTTAGAGTTTTAATTAAATAAAAATATTTTGACAGAACTAATTAACCTCACAAAGGAACTGTTCATAATACTGAATTTACATGCAATTAAGTGTTACATATGGATAATTGATAACTACGGGAAAAATTTAACCAAGTTGGTTGGTCCAATTTTTACAATTTTTTTAATTTTTGTTAATCAACTATGTTAAAAGGACAATACTAAAAGACTTCACAACTTTTAATAACAATATAAGCAAACAGGTATGCTGAACAGCTTATAGTTATTTTTTTTTAAATTTAATATCCAGAGAGAAAGAAACACATTGTGATATTTATTTTTTATTAGATACAAAAACTAGCATTGAAAAACCATCATAGGCTACTCTCTGATTTTACAGTACCATTGCACTAACAATAAACCCAAACTGATTTAAAAGTTACATAAAAAAAAGTTACATATTATGTTGAAAATGATGTCCTTCACGAGCTATACACAAATTTATTCTTCTATTCATATTTTCAAACACATTTTGCAGCTGCTGGTCAGTTATATTGTTAATTTCTCGAATAATCGCTGCTTCTAATTCCTCGATATTATGCACTGCAGTTTTAAAAACGTTATTCTTTAAATGACCAAACAAAAAATAATCTAAAGGCGTTAAGTCCGGTGACCTTGCTGGCCACAATTCTTGACTAATCAGTCTATCACCATAAAACTCCTCTGAAAACTGAATTATCACTCTTGCGGTATGTGCAGTTGCTCCATCTGGTTGAAAATAACCTACTTGCAACTCATCATCGTGTAATTGTGTTAAAAAAGGCTCTAAAATAAGTCTTCGATATCTTTCACTATTTATCGTCTCGTAGAAAAATATAGGACCTACTATACGTCTCCTTGACATTGCTACCCAAACGCCAACTTTTATGGGATGTAAGCTGGTTTCTACAAATGTGTGAGGATTTTCTGCAGCCCATGTCCTATAATTTTGGCTATTTACATAACCTGATAAGTGGAACCATGCTTCATCAGTAAAAAATGTCAAATTTAACAAATTATTATTTATGTTTTGGACAAACCATTCACAATAACGTAATCGTCTTCCGTAATCAAGGGGAAGCAACTCCTGTACAACGGTTATCTTGTAGGGGTGTAGATGCAGTCGTTTTTTTGAAACTTTATGGCATCATCCAACTGAAAGACCTACAAAAAGGAAAATTTCATTAATATATAAACACAACTTGATTTTCATTTCAAATAAAGTTTTCAAGCTGTTGATTTTAAGTTGCAAAGCAATTTTAAAATAAACTTGAGAATATTGGGTCATATTGAGAACATATTATGAAAAATTACCTACCTGTTTGAGCGGCCAACTTTGACAAAGGTTTTGTTGGACTTTGGTTCATTCGTTGATATATATCATCGATAACATTGTCTGTGAGAACAGTAGGCCTGCCAGTCGATTTACTTTTGCAAATGCAGTGTTTGGTTTGAAACCTCTTAACAATTGCACATTTATAATGTGTCATAGTCAAGGTTTTCGTCTGGAAATTGGGTCATAAATTGCTCAATGCAAGATTGCACGGAGTATGTCCATAATCCGTCTTCATTTCTAGTGCCACTCCGAAAATGAGCCATTAAAATAAAGGCGTCTTGTTCTGCACTAAAAGGCATAATGTGTCAAACTGAAAAACAATTTTTTTTTTAGTTAACCTGAAAGTTTTAATTTTACTTATACCGTTGAGTGACGAAGTTTTTAAAGAGGAGCAAGTCTAATGGCATAACGCGTATTCACACACATTCCCACTACATTTTACCCCTGGTACCGCACCGTCCACAAACTGCAGCACTGTAGCGAAGCGCCACCAACGAGAAAATATGAGAAACATGTATTTATTACATGATTTTGAAGGAGCAGGAACGGGAATTCAAAAAATACCTAAGTAGGTGTAATTATTTAGCGTGCCGCGACTTGGCTCGAAGGATTTGGCTTTAATTTATTTAGTTTTAAGAATATGAATAGAAAAGCTAGGGTATTGCATTTATATCCTTAATACCTATATATTATATGTTCCTCAATTATATGTAGGATAATTATTAATTATAAATATTATTTTACCGGTTTTGTATTTATTATTGAGGTTTAATTGGTTTACATTTTATGAACGGAAAACGATATTATTTTCGGTATTTTAGGTACCATTTATTTACTTAGGTATTTGTTATACCAATAATAAATATAAGTTTGCCTATTTGGCGAATGACATATTTAATTTTTTGATATAAGAAGGGCAATAGATAATAATTAACTAATGGCTGTATACAGTGTGTAAGTAAAATAACAATGAAAATTTGAAAATTAAATAAAACAGTTAGGTACATTTTTTTAAATGGTAGCTCTGCTACTATTTAGTCTGTAAAATTTTTTAAAAATTAGTAGAGGCAGGTAAGTACCCACCGAAAATTTAAAATTTTCTAAGACAACGTTTGTTATTCAAGATACTCATAGAATTTCATGCGGAAAATGTACAAATCTGCAGGGTGTAAATATCTATTTAAAATAAAAAAAGTTGACTTACTACTCTAGTATAAAAATGTTTCTATAAAAGTTTATGTACTTCTGCTAGAAATAAAATTAACAGAAGTGTGAAAATATCTTACTTTGAGAGACAATCGTGTAGATACTTACCAGATAAGAAATTAAGAGAAATACTGTCTGTACTTTCTGAAATGACATGCTTTAGACAGGTGTTTGTATTTTAGTAAATTAAATGCTTATATAATATATATTAATTTTTATTATAAAATATTATATAACATATTTTACTCGAATACACAAAAATACTTACATGTTTGATAACTATACATTTTTCTAAAAAATATATGGCCTAAATAAAAAGACATAACAATAAAAACATTTATGATATTTATTGTGAAAGGAAAATAAAATCAGTAGATAGAGTAAATTACTATCAGCTATCTAACTAAGTATTTATTATAGTTAAGTAATTACACAAAATGCTTCCTTTTAATTTACAAATATATAAAATCAGTGAGGCTATAGTATTTCTCTGTAACCAATATATAGGCATACGAAAGAAACTATTTAATTTTTAAATATTTAACTGTTTTTTTAGACAAGCAATTTAATTTTGTAAAATAGTTATCACAGCAAATAATTACTGGGCAATGGTAAAAAAAGTGACATGAGTTCCCGTTCTTAAAAATGAAATAGGTACTTATGGTTGCTTATTTAATTTTGTAAAATTCTAATTTTCCTGTGGGGTTTCTTGATGGTTTCCTTTTCTTTTCTCCGTGTTTCTTTGGTTTCATAAAGCTTCCCTGTTTCCCATTTTAAGTTTCTAAAAATTTTCATTTTTATAAACAATTTCAACATAAACTGTATATGATCTATACACTCAGATTGTGTCTGGTACCAACATGAAAAATTCTCAGATAAATATGAATCTAAATATTGTTTAATCGTTTTTGACACATCTGAACCAAATTTTGTTTTATCAAAAACCTCATTGAATTTATTTAATAAATTTATTACGATTTCACCAAATTCTTCAGAGGGCCTCTTCAACCATTTTATTTTGTCGCCTTCTCGGCTATAATCCTTGGATAATAGAAATAATTCTTTTGAATTTATTAGGCTCTCTTCTCTTTTGGTTAGGCTTGCCGCACATTTTTTGCAATTATATTTTTTTTCAATTTTATATGCAAGGTATCCAGCTACATAAATAGCTGAACAAGTCTTCAAAGACGTATTTGCTTCTGGCACCGTATCTTTACTAGTGCTAGGTGTTTGTTTTGGCTGATCTTGCAAAATTTCTTCACAAGAAATAGTAGCAGTATCAACAGCTGCTAAATTTTCCTTTTCGTTTATCTGAAAACGTTCTTCAATATTAAGAAGTTCACTCTCTTGCAATTCGCAATTTCCCGTTTCCACATTCATCTGTAATCTTATATTCATGTTGTGCTGGATGGCAATTCGAAACTGTTTAACTGTAGGAGTTGGATTATATCCTCCTCTATTTCTAACGACCGAAAAAAAATTTTCTAATCGATCCTGATTTAAAAATCCAGTTAATATATACTTTATTCCTAATTCCTTTAGGTGATTCCAGAGTAGTAGAATAGATTTAATAGTCCATTGAAACCCGTTAATACAATAAATATTATTTCTTATTTTATTATTTTCCCATAGTTCTATTTCTTTAAAGTATTCCAATGCTCTCTGTAATAAATTAACCGTGTATTTATTGTAAACGGAAAGTGGTTTCTTATTTGGATTTGGATCATGCAAAACCCTACTATTTAAAGCATCGAAAATATTATTAATATTTTCGATGAATTCAGCTGTGTTTAAAGCTGAGGAGCTGTTATTCTCACCAGTTTTGGACGCAGTTTGTATTGCAGCAGCAACAGTATGCGAAAAAATTTGTGCTGCATATTTAACACGCATCTTTTGGAAATTTGTCGGTGTAATATGCGTATTTGTTATTTTTACCATAGCTCTTGCGGTTGTACTTTTTTTGTCTATTTCATATGTTCTGACAACGTCTATCCATCAAATTGGTATATTATTAACTAAAATTTGTAGTTTGGTGTTCATAAAGTTATTACGTAAGCTTTTCAATAAATGTGGAGCATCATATATTGTAAATATTGGATTGTCCTCTATATTCACCACGGGGTTTTCTTTTGAAGCTCCTAATAATTTCATAGCACCTCGATTATTGGAACCTTGATCGCAAACTAATACTAATGGATTAAATGTCATTCGTTTTAGTTTTTTAATTACTTCTATAATTATTTTATGCAAGGCGGCACTGCTTAAGGGCCCCGAGGAGACATAAAAGCAAAACGGCAATTTCCAGTTCACCAGTAAGCCCCGGATTAGGAACACCAGACCTGTATTTGCCAATTTCGTACTTCGCCCAAAAGATCCTAGATCCTGGTACCCCTCAATTATGTCTTGATGTTGATTGAATTCTAACTGGGATTTTAATTTAATTTCATCAAACATTACAACAATCATTTTCTCACGGTCTGTCATAGTTTTGGCTTTTAAGGACAGTTTACTTATTAACGGTGTTTTTAGACCAGGTTTCAGACTGACAACTTTCAACCAATTTTGTATTGTTCTAATTGATGGTAACGAAAATTTCCAAGAATAGAGCATAAATTTATAAGTTGCTGGAGACTTATAAAATAAAGACAAAGCTAGCTGTTGTTCATCTGTTTTCCATTTCGTGTTCTTTTTATGAAATACTTGCATTCTAATAAAAGTTTTTACAAACTTGCTTCGATACATCAACAAATTATTTAGTATATCTTCCACGGAAAAAGATGTCTTTTTTTTTATTCTGTTGACTTGGGACCGTTTTGCTAAAACTTTTTTTCTTAAATTTTTCACTTTGTAAGTTAAAGTATTTATCTGTTTATTTAGCAAATATTTAGTTGGCGATTCCATTTTTAAAACGCGTTCACTTAATTTAGAACTACTGGAACTTTTAGAAGCAGGAGACATATTATGTGCTACATTATAATTGGGAAAATCAACATATTTTAAAATGTTTGTTTCCAAGTCACTGGATGAACTCGAACGTTTTCTGCTTCTGTAAGTTTTGGAGTGGTCACCAACTGTTAATTCTACACCTGATGTTGGGATAAGTTCATGTTCGTTATCTGAAATAATATTGCATAATTAAAATACATAAAATTGAAAATTTAATATACAGATTAAAATAATATAGTATCAGATATATAATAATTACAAGGGGTCCCATTTTTGCGTAAAGAGGATGCTAAAAGGCAACCTCAAAAGGCAATGTTAATTTTAACAGAGCTTTTCCTGCACTATGTGCAGTGGAAAATAATTATTGTAGGTTATGCATCTTCTCAAAACTTTTTTATGGCCGAAAAACGCCCAAATGAGGCATCCTGTACAATGGGAACCATATATTATCTGATGGTATTTGAAGTTTTCTGAAGATTAGGAAGAACTAAGGACATGCTAGACTTGCTATAATTTATGATAACTACCTGATTAAGCAATAAAACAATCTAAGTAATTGTATTGTATTCACAGGTACAAGGCGGAGGGAGCTTATTTCAAACTAATCCGTAAATTTAAAATTTGATAGGCTTATTGAACTGATCAATATACCTCTATTAAGTACAGGTACGGACACAGTTTCTCCATTTTAGTTTTCTTAGATGAGAATTTTTGACACTTGCAACATCTAAAGAAAAACATATTTAGGATGTATTTGCGTAGCTTGAATGCACATAAATCCTATGCGCTAAATATGCTCTAAATGGCCAAATTTCAAGAAATGCGTAAAATATGCATTTGCATAAAACCTGCAGTTTATTTTCAAAACCATAATTTAAATATAGAAAACGATTGAGAGTGACTTCTACTAGTTTTCGAGAAAATCCCAAGTGCACTGGTATCTGACTCGCCCCTGTACGAATGGCCAAATTTGCCTGCTAGGACAACTCGTGAATAAAGAGATATATAAAAAAATTAACCCCTTTTTTTCTCTGAGACAAACTAAATGCCGAATGCAATATGACCCATCTTCTTTTGTTTTTGAGTTATTGACGAAAATTCGATTTTTCAAATTTTCGGTGTCTGCGTATATCTCGGTTGTTTTACAAATTAGGAAAAAACAATTTCTATGTTTTTCAGACACTTTTTAACATATAATGCAGTGGCCTAGACAATATTTTAATAATTTTGTAAAATTTCGAGTTATGACATAAACTTCATTTTTTTTAAATAGAAATCATAGGTAGTCGGTTTGTCAACGGATTTAGTTAGAAAAATTTTTTTCTCCTTTCAGCGATATATAATAATAATATCTGTGATTCATTTGTTCGGTTTAACTATTTTTTATAGAATCTTTATTTTTACGGTTAATAGCTTCCATTTCATTTTCGCATAGGAAAGGCGTAGAGAAACTAGAAATTTTATCAACATATTAAAATATTGTCTATGTAAAAAATTGAGTTTTCGCCAATAACTCAAAAACAAAAGTTTGTCTCAGAAAAGAGATCTAGAAAGGGGGCTATCTTTTTGTAGGTATCGCTTTCTTAGTTCTCGAGTTATCCTATAATAGCAAATAAAATGTGGCCACCCAATAAATACTAAATGTACCTATACAAAAATGTATGCAGGTAATCTAGATAAAAAATGTTGCTCTACTTACCCTTTTCAATGTATTTCATTGGGACTGCAGTTTTTGTTAACAATTTCCTCCTCCTGTTCACTCTTATATAATCTGGTGAAAAATGAACTTCACAAATAAGTTTATTTTTTAATTCTACAACGTCCATTAGCGCAATATTTATGTTTCCACTATTTTTTTGCCACTCTTTAGTGCGATTAACGTCTTGAATAGGGAACTTAAAAAAACTTATATCTTTGTTATATTTGTCATTATTTAAACAGTCTTTATACACGCAATTATGATTTGCTGTTGTCATTGTTACAGCAATCAGTTGTATATCACTTATAACAAACTCTAAATACGGTACGGTCACAACGCCGGCACACAAAAACACTCGGAGACGATGCGACTCACACGACAGCAGAACTGAGACTGAAACGTTTGAAATCCCAAACAGAAGAAGCGCATCTAGATTTGAAACCCCGCAGACCGTACGAATTTTAATACAGGGCTGCGCCTCTTTAAAAACTTCGTCACTCAACGCTTATACTTACGAGAAACTTGAAAAACAATGTAATTTAGCTCTGAAAAGAACTGATTGATGTCAAATATGTAGGATATATTGAAGCAAAAGGAAATACAGAAGACTAGCAGAAAATCGCAGCGAAAACAAACGATGATGGGCGCTAATGAATAAAGCACAAATGTCAAATATTGGCATCAATCGTAATGGTTTGTATACAGTAATCACTGACATTCCGTTCATCGACGGTCAAAGTAATACGATCGCCGATTGGTTACTTTCAATGTCAAAGGACAAATAACGCCAATTGCGTGCCGTGACACGGAAACTTGCATTTTAATGTAATCTTCACCTGTTTTAGTTCTTTTAAAAGTAACTAGCATTTCAGACGCCAACACGAAGAAAATAAATTCACTAAATTGAAATAGTTAATGGTCACATGGCTTTTGGACATTTATGAACTCTCGGTATTTATAGCACTTGATTATAGGCCCCATCTAAAATGTATTAAAAATGTTATTATATGTGTTTTTCCAACATACTGATTGTTTATTAATCCCAAGGAAATCTTTTGGGATTTTTTATTTTGTGATATTTTATTTTATTTATTATTTTAGTAAAAAGTGAAAATCAATAGATAATGAAATAGTAGATATATGATTGATACTTTCCCATGTGATTTTTCCAAAAAAAATTTCTATGGTTGTCACTAATTGAAATTAAAAACAAAAAAGTGAATACTTTACCCTCAGTTCCTGGTCTGAAATATTTCCTGTCATGTTTACCATCTCTTTAACAATTACTTCAACCATGTCACGCATATGTGTTGGGGGAGCACTTGCATGAATGCAGAAAAGTCCAGTATCTGCATATGCATGATTGTAAGCAGTAGCACTATACATCCAGTGGTACCTTAAAAAATAAAAACATTTACATTGAGAGTAATAAAAGTAAACTTGGACAAATTTGAGTACTTTAATAATAATAATAATAATATAATAATAATAATAATAATAATAATAATAATAATAATAATAATAATAATAATAATAATAATAATAATAATAATAATAATAATAATAATAATAATAATAATAATAATAATAATAATAATAATAATAATAATGTTAGTAGTGGTGAGAAACACTCCGTATTGCCATCTTTGGGTCCTTGCTATCTGTCTGACAATTATTGTCAAACTGACAGACAGACAGATAACGACCTACATTTCCGCAGGCTCCATTATAGCAATGACCTTTATTGTCTTTGAGGAAGACAATCCTACTTATTTATTTGAAGGAGATGCCGAAAACAACTACTCCACGAGGAATGTGCCCGGACTGGCATTGCATTACTTCGGCATCTCCATAGGACTCGCCACAACTTTCAAATGTAACGTTCTAATGTTAGCAACAGACAAAGCTACATAAAGTAGGTGTCTCTATAAAAAAACCTTGATTGCATTTTATTATATACAGTGAGTGGTAAAACTAATGCTTAAATTCACTAGAACGACAAAATTGATTCACTGCCACTACAGAGTCTTTCTCCAACACATGCTCTTATACCACACTATTTTGGTATATCTCTATTATTAGAGACAATATCAGTCAAGTAAGATATCACTGTTAAAAAAAAAAATGTTGTATGTAAATAATAATGTCAAAATATACAGAGTGTAGCTTTATTAAGCTATTAAAATAAAAGAAATTGACGGGTCCGAACGATTCTTTTAAAAACTAAGTATTATGAAATAATGAATTTATGCGTTATGTTTGCGACACTGTATAATATAACTTGTTTATTTCATCCTTCTCTCTTGTAGTTAATAATATTCGAAAGAGCTATCGCAATGTCTACAAATTAATCAGGATGTCCAGCATAATGCCTATATACAATTCTCTGACTTTTCCAGGTGTTCCAGACAAATACTTATTTTTTTCCAGTAACTAAATGGTTTGTATGACAAAAAACGCACATTATTATAATTTCTAGTTGCATTGCATAAAAACAACTACAATAGTAAATGAAATTCAGGACTTGGTTTTATGCGAAACGAAATCTCACATAGGAAATGAGATCTAAACCAAAATATGAAATAAATATTTCATTATCTAGTTGACTAACCTCCATGAAAGGAATATATAATATCAACATTTTTATATTTTCATGGACAAACATGCTATTTTTCAGGATTTCATGTAAAACATGGACCTGTAAAATTTACAGAAGAAAACATTTAAAATAAATAAGGAAAATATTCTCGTAATCCTAGGAATAGAAGTCGACAGAAAACGAAGTATTTTAAATCTGAAATCAGAATAGGTATTCAGTTATATACAAATTATGTAAAAAGATAAAATCTAGAAATATGTCGAAATTCCTTGACTATTTCCTGATCAATCAAATTCCCTGACTTTTCTAGGTTTTCCCGGTTTTCCAGGTCACTGGACACCATGTTAATAACAAATATTATAAAGATTATATAATATTTTTTTAAATCTGGAAAATTGAAGAATTTCATAGAGCTTACTCATAGATTCCTGAACACCACAATAGGCAATAACCATAATGGAAGAAATATATTATAGTAAATATGCTAAGTTATTGTAATCAATCATTATTAATTATAGTTGACCGCAGATATATCATATTATTAAGAAAATTCCGTAGTAATTTGTACATGCAATTCTGTGTATAAGTCAAACAAAATCTACAGTATATTGACATATTATAAGCTAGCTATTGTTGTCAGAATATTTGGAAATAATGGATAATCTAAATATGGCGTTATATATGTTCATAATTATATTGCAATAAAGTTATAAATTTAATTTAGAGTCAATTTAAGCATATTTTAACCAAAAATAATTAACATAAAATTCTTCTCTATTGTGTTTTGTGTCAGATCAACTCTATAAGATCTACCGTTTTCGGTTACTTGGTATTTGTTGATCTCAGAGCAGTCTGAGAGTATTTGTCATATTTTACTACATAATAGTAGCAAAGGAAAATAATTCTCTGGGAGCATTAGAAGTAGGCAAACGAAAACGGTATTAGTTAACAAGATTGACTTCTATTTGTTGATGAAAGTAATGATAGGATAGGGGATTACACGGGTGTGAAAACAGCCACGGTTTTTCAGCCACGCTTTTGCAATGTGGCAACGTTGCATACCTTGGCTCTGCTGGCGCACAAGTTCGCCCATTGGCGTTCGTTCATCTTGCCTTGTTAGTCACATTTTTCTCAGGAAATGCATTTACTAATGATTCCTTTAAAACACCAAACCACCAGAATCCAGTGTCGGGCCGCAATAAAGGGTCCAGATAATTAAAAAATATTTAAAAAAACCGTGGCTGGGTCATCTTTCCTTGTCAGTCACAATTTTTGCAAGAAATGCATTTAGTAATGATACCTTTAAAACCCCAAACCACCAGAACCCAGTGTCGGGCCGGAATAAGGGGTCCAGATAAGTAACAAATATTTAAAAAAATCGTGGCTGGTCCATCGTTCCTTGTCAGTCACAATTTTTGCAAGAAATGCATTTAGTAATGATTCCTTTAAAACACCATACCACCAGAATCCAGTGTCGGGCAGGAATAGAGGGTCCAGATAATTAAAAAATATTTAAAAAAACTGTGGCTGGTCCATCTTTCCTTGTCAGTCACATTTTTTGCAGGAAATGTATTTAGTAATGATTCTTTTCAAACCCCAAACCACCAGAACCCAGTGTCGGGCCGGAATAAAGGGTCCAGATAATTAAAAAATATTTAAAAAAACCGTGGCTGGTCCATCTTTCCTTGTCAGTCACAATTTTTGGAAGAAATGCATTTAGTAATGATTACTTTAAAACCCCACACCACCAGAACCCAGTGTCGGGCCGGAATAAAGGGTCCAGATAATTAAAAAATATTAAAAAACCGTGGCTGGTTCATCTTTCCTTGTCAGTCACAATTTTTGGAAGAACTGCATTTAGTAATGATTCCTTTAAAACCCCACACCACCAGAACCCAGTGTCGGGCCGGAATAAAGGGTCCAGATAATTAAAAAATATTTAAAAAAACCGTGGCTGGGTCATCTTTCCTTGTCAGTCACAATTTTTGGAAGAAATGCATTTAGTAATGATTCCTGTAAAACCCCACACCACCAGAACCCAGTGTCGGGCCGGAATAAAGGGTCCAGATAATTAAAAAATATTTAAAAAACCGTGGCTGGGTCATCTTTCCTTGTCAGTCACAATTTTTGCAAGAAATACATTTAGTAATGATTCTTTTAAAACCCCACACAACCAGAACCCAGTGTCGGGCAGGAATAAAGGGTCCAGATAATTAAAAAATATTAAAAAAACCGTAGCTGGTCCATCTTTCCTTGTCAGTCACAATTTTTGGAAGAAAAGCATTTAGTAATGATTCCTTTAAAACCGCAAACCACCAGAACCCAGTGTCGGGCCGGAATAAAGGGTCCAGATAATTAAAAAATATTTTAAAAAACCGTGGCTGGGTCATCTTTCCTTGTCAGTCACAATTTTTGCAATAAATGCATTTAGTAATGATTCCTTTAAAACCCCAAACCACCAGAACGCAGTGTCGGGCCGGAATAAGGGGTCCAGATAAGTAACAAATATTTAAAAAAATCGTGGCTGCTCCATCGTTCCTTGTCAGTCACAATTTTTGCAAGAAATGCATTTAGTAATGATTCCTTTAAAACACCATACCACCAGAATCCAGTGTCGGGCCGGAATAGAGGGTCCAGATAATTAAAAAATATTTAAAAAAACCGTGGCTGGTCCATCTTTCCTTGTCAGTCACATTTTTTGCAGGAAATGTATTTAGTAATGATTCTTTTCAAACCCAAAACCACCAGAACCCAGTGTCGGGCCGGAATAAAGGGTCCAGATAATTAAAAAATATTAAAAAAACCGTAGCTGGTCCATCTTTCCTTGTCAGTCACAATTTTTGGAAGAAAAGCATTTAGTAATGATTCCTTTAAAACCGCAAACCACCAGAACCCAGTGTCGGGCCGGAATAAAGGGTCCAGATAATTAAAAAATATTTTAAAAAACCGTGGCTGGGTCATCTTTCCTTGTCAGTCACAATTTTTGCAATAAATGCATTTAGTAATGATTCCTTTAAAACCCCAAACCACCAGAACGCAGTGTCGGGCCGGAATAAGGGGTCCAGATAAGTAACAAATATTTAAAAAAATCGTGGCTGGTCCATCGTTCCTTGTCAGTCACAATTTTTGCAAGAAATGCATTTAGTAATGATTCCTTTAAAACACCATACCACCAGAATCCAGTGTCGGGCCGGAATAGAGGGTCCAGATAATTAAAAAATATTTAAAAAAACCGTGGCTGGTCCATCTTTCCTTGTCAGTCACATTTTTTGCAGGAAATGTATTTAGTAATGATTCTTTTCAAACCCAAAACCACCAGAACCCAGTGTCGGGCCGGAATAAAGGGTCCAGATAATTAAAAAATATTTAAAAAAACCGTGGCTGGGTCATCTTTCCTTGTCAGTCACAATTCTTGCAAGAAATGCATTTAGTAATGATTCCTTTAAAACCCCAAACCACCAGAACCCAGTGTCGGGCCGGAATAAAGGGTCCAGATAATTAAAAAAAATAAAAAAAAACCGTGGCTGGTCTATCTTTCCTTGTCAGTCACATTTTTTGCAGGAAATATATTTATTATTGATTCCTTTAAAACCCCAAACCACCAGAACCCAGTGTCGGGCCGCAATAAAGGGTCCAGATAATTAAAAAATATTTAAAAAAACCGTGGCTGGGTCATCTTTCCTTGTCAGTCACAATTTTTGCAAGAAATATATTTAGTAATGATTCTTTTAAAACCCCACACCACCAGAACCCAGTGTCGGGCCGGAATAAAGGGTCCAGATAATTAAAAAATATTTAAAAAACCGTGGCTGGGTCATCTTTACTTGTCAGTCACAATTTTTGCAAGAACTACATTTAGTAATGATTCTTTTAAAACCCCACACAACCAGAACCCAGTGTCGGGCCGGAATAAAGGGTCCAGATAATTAAAAAATATTAAAAAAACCGTGGCTGGTCCATCTTTCCTTGTCAGTCACAATTTTTAGAAGAAAAGCATTTACTAATGATTCCTTTAAAACCGCAAACCACCAGAACTCAGTGTCGGGCCGGAATAAAGGGTCCAGATAATTAGAAAATATTTTAAAAAACCGTGGCTGGTCCATCTTTCCTTGTCAGTCACATTTTTTGCAGGAAATGTATTTAGTAATGATTCTTTTCAAACCCCAAACCACCAGAACCCAGTGTCGGGCCGGAATAAAGGGTCCAGATGATTAAAAAATATTTAAAAAAACCGTGGCTGGGTCATCTTTCCTTGTCAGTCACAATTTTTGCAAGAAATGCATTTAGTAATGATTCCTTTAAAACCCCAAACCACCAGAACCCAGTGTCGGGCCGGAATAAAGGGTCCAGATAATTAAAAAATATTTAAAAAAACCGTGGCTGGGTCATCCTTCTTTGTCAGTCACAATTTTTGCAAGAAATACATTTAGTAATGATTCTTTTAAAACCCCACACCACCAGAACCCAGTGTCGGGCCGGAATAAAGGGGTCCAGGTAATTAAAAAATATTAAAAAAACCGTGGCTGGTCCATCTTTCCTTGTCAGTCACAACTTTTGGAAGAAATGCATTTAGTAATGATTCCTTTAAAACCCCACACCACCAGAACTCAGTGTCGGGCCGGAATAAAGGGTTCAGATAATTAAAAAATATTTTAAAAAACCGTGGCTGGGTCATCTTTCCTTGTCAGTCACAATTTTTGCAAGAAATACATTTAGTAATGATTCTTTTAAAACCCCACACAACCAGAACCCAGTGTCGGGCCGGAATAAAGGGTTCAGATAATTAAAAAATATTAAAAAAACCGTGGCTGGTCCATCTTTCCTTGTCAGTCACAATTTTTGGAAGAAATGCATTTAGTAATGATTCCTTTAAAACCCCACACCACCAGAACCCAGTGTCGGGCCGGAATAAAGGGTCCAGATAATTAAAAAATATTTAAAAAAACCGTGGCTGGCTTATCTTTCCTTGTCAGTCACAATTTTTGCAAGAAATACATTTAGTAATGATTCTTTTAAAACCCCACACCACCAGAACCCAGTGTCGGGCCGGAATAAAGCGTCCAGATAATTAAAAAATATTAAAAAAAACCGTGACTGGGTCATCTTTCCTTGTCAGTCACAATTTTTGGAAGAAATGCATTTAGTAATGATTCCTTTAAAACCCCACACCACCAGAACCCAGTGTCGGGCCGGAATAAAGGGTCCAGATAATTAAAAAATATTTTAAAAAACCGTGGGTGGGTCATCTTTCCTTGTCAGTCACAATTTTTGCAAGAAATACATTTAGTAATGATTCTTTTAAAACCCCACACCACCAGAACCCAGTGTCGGGCCGGAATAAAGGGTCCAGATAATTAAAAAATATTTAAAAAAAACCGTGGCTGATCCATCTTTCCTTGTCAGTCACAATTTTTGGAAGAAATACATAGTAATGATTCCTTTAAAACCCCACACCACCAGAACCCAGTGTCGGGTCTAATAAAGGGTCCAGATAATTAAAAAATATTAAAAAAACCGTGGCTGGTCCATCTTTCCTTGTCAGTCACAATTTTTGGAAGAAATGCATTTAGTAATTATTCCTTTAAAACCCCACACCACCAGAACCCAGTGTCGGGCCGGAATAAAGGGTCCAGATAATTAAAAAATATTAAAAAAACCGTGGCTGGTCCATCTTTCCTTGTCAGTCACAATTTTTGGAAGAAAAGCATTTAGTAATGATTCCTTTAAAACCGCAAACCACCAGAACCCAGTGTCGGGCCGGAATAAATGGTCCAGATAATTAAAAAATACTTTAAAAAACCGTGGCTGGGTCATCTTTACTTGTCAGTCATAATTTTTGCAAGAAATACATTTAGTAATGATTCTTTTAAAACCCCACACCACCAGAACCCAGTGTCGGGCCGGAATAAAGGGTCCAGATAATTAAAAAATATTTAAAAAAACCGTGGCTGGGTCATCTTTCCTTGTCAGTCACAATTTTGGGAAGAAATGCATTTAGTAATGATTCCTGTAAAACCCCACACCACCAGAACCCAGTGTCGGGCCGGAATAAAGGGGTCCAGGTAATTAAAAAATATTAAAAAAACCGTTGTAACGGTTAAAGTGTATTAACCTTATTGCGTCAATCAATCTTTGTCCTTTGTCAGCACTAAGGTAAAGCAACTTTGTTTCCTGGCAAATATTACGAATGTACCTATTAATGATAATTATGTGTTAAACCATTTTGCTGATTATGTAGAATATGCACGAACACGTAAATCAATATTACAATAATTGAAACAGTCTAATAAATGTGATAGAAAGAATAACACGACTATCATTTCACCACATGGCGATCCTGCCGAAAAAATGTTGGTTTTATATTTATGTGGTATATATTATCTGGTAAAATTTCAAACAAGTGGTACTGAGTTATTGAAGTAAAACCTAATAATTTACACACCAACACAATAAATTTAAAATAACACCAAATTTACTGGTTGGTTTTGGTTACAATTCTCATCATTATTCCAAATGGGGAATACAAAGTCTACAGATCAACAAGTTGAAGAAACTGGGGTTGTAAACTCCAACTTCATTGTCCAAGAAACGGAGTACAATGTTACTAAAGACGTCAAAATAGTGTTGTACCTGATGCTGGCGATTATGATCATTTACTTGGTCGCTAAAGGAATTCACGCCTATCGCCGCAATATTAAGAAACAAGTGAGACGTGAGCTAGTGGCAGCATCTGTTACTTCAATAAGCACGGATTAGAGAGGTCTGCAAGTGAGTGTAACTACTGTGAGTGAGAAGTTTGACAAAGTAACGGTATGTTTAGATTTAAACTATTGGTGATTTTTTTTTCTTATCTTCTTTCACCATTTTTCAGATTTTTATCTTTTATAACAAACTATGGAAATATATATATATTTTTTTTTTTAAATTTGATTGTCTATATAAATAACTATAAGTTTATTTACTGCAAATGTAATTGTGTCATTATCATACCTTGATTATTTTTCATGGCGGTCGATAAGACAGTATTATTTCTAAGGCTAGAAGAATTAAAAAGTGAAATAATTAAGCAGGCTAAGAGAATTATAAAAAAGAACGTCCCAAAAGCCGAGGCAGTGAGACAAGATATCAGGGACAATTTAGTAAAGTATTATAATCAGGTTACGAATTTATTAGCAAAATCATGGAATTCTCTGGATTCAAATAGTCAAAATAAATGTAAACAAATATTTCATTTCATTCGTGATAAAGTAGTCAAGTCCTTTTTGTCATTAGATGTAAAATATAAGGTGCCTTATTCTTGCATTGAGAAAATTGACCCAGCCATTCTTGACGAAGACATTTCCGACGGTGTAGACGATACGCAATCAGAATCGGACTCTGACACAATGGCTACTGATAATATGTCGGCCGCAGAATTTTTTAATCTGGCAAGTAAAATTATGCCCACTCAATTTGACGGCAATTCAAATAATTTAAAATCTTTCTTAGACGCCTTAGAGTTACTAAAAATTAATTGTCTCAATCACGAAGGTAATGCAGTTTCTTTCGTCAAAACTCGTTTGACTTCTAAAGCGCGCGATCTAATTAACAATGAAACTACGTTGGATGAAATAATTTTAAAATTAAAAAGTAATATAAAAGGGGAAAGTTCTCGTCTTCTTTCAGCTAAATTATTAAATTTAAAACAAAATAATAAAGATGCTACTAATTTTGCCAATGAAGTAGAAAACTTGGCGGGGAAGTTGCAGCAATCTTACATTTCTGAAGGTGTACCTGTCAATGTTGCTCAAAACTATACGATAGAAACAACAGTACAAGCTTTAAGTCAAAATGCTTATTCAGAAAAAGCACGACTAATAGTCGAAGCGGGTTCATTTACGTCAGTACAGGAAGTTTTGACAAAATTTGTAAATACAAGTTCGAGAAATAATGACGCAAACATTCTATTTATGCGGAGCAATAGACGACCTTATAATTCACAAAATACGCGAGGTAGAGGATTTCGAAATTTCAATAATAATAATTCCTATAATAATAATTCGTACAACTCACATCGTGGACGTGGTCAGTTTTCACGAGTAAGCGGGAATTATGAGAGACGCGGTCGTGGAAACTATATCGCAAATCGCAATTATAAACGCGGTCAAGGTCAGAATAATTATAATAATGTCAGATTCTATAGGTCTACGGAACCGGAAAACCAATCGGACCCCCAACCGGTTCGATTGGGGGAAATGTAAAAAATGTAAATATTTATAATTTAAATCTGTCACTTTCCAATTTTGTTTTTGTCTATCTTGAAATGACATGTCGTAAAAATACACTTTTGGTTGATACGGGTGCTGATATATCAATTTTTAAACGTACAACCGTAAATTTAAATCAACTCATTAACATTGCATGTACCAGCAAAATTAAAGGTGTTACAGAAGGTCAAGTTACTTCTTTGGGGACCACAGAAACTATGATTAAAATTAACCAACATAAAATTCCACATATTTTTCATATAGTAAATGATGATTTTCCAATTCCTGCTGATGGTATCTTAGGCAGAGACTTTTTACAAAAATTTGGAGCTATCATTGACTATTATGATTGGTCGTTAACAATTAACTGTCATCAAAAATGTATTAACATTCCAATTTTCAACAGTTCAGAAGAAAACATTTTTCATATACCACCAAGATGTGAAGTAATTAGGCAAATTAATCATTTAAAGAACATCTCGCAAGATTGTCTTGTAGTAAATAAAGAATTAAAACCAGGTGTATTTGTAGCTAGAACGTTAGTGTCAAAAGATACTCCCTTAGTGAAAATTATTAACACTACATGTGAAAGTGTAATTTTAACGATACACTCTTTGGAAACAATGAATTTAGATGAATTTCAAATTTTTAAAATTTCAACAGAACCACAAAATAGACAAGAGCAACTGTTAAGTGAATTAAATGATAATATACCAAGTTTCATTAAAAACGACGTTTTACATTTGTGCAGCGAATTTTCGGACGTATTCGCTTTAAAAACCGATAAATTAACTGTAAATAACTTTTATTCACAAAAACTTAATTTGGTTGAAAATAAGCCTACATATATTAAAAATTATAGAACACCTAGAGTCCTTAAACAAGAAATGGAAAAACAAGTAAGTAAAATGTTAGAGAACGGTATTATAGAACCATCTATATCCGAGTATAATAGTCCCGTATTATTAGTTCCTAAAAAATCCTCTGATAATAATAAAGCTTGGAGATTATGTATAGATTTTAGATCTGTAAATAAATCTCTAATTGCAGACAAATTTCCTTTACCACGTATTGACGACATATTAGACCAGTTAGGAAGAGCTAAATGGTTTTCAGTACTTGATTTAATGTCAGGTTTTCATCAAATTCCTCTGGATGAATCTTCGCGAAATGTTACTTCATTTAGTGTAGATTCAGGTTCTTATAGATTCACCAGACTACCATTTGGTTTATCTGTAAGTCCGAATAGCTTTCAGCGAATGATGTCCATTGCTTTTGCGGGAATAACCCCTGAAAAGGCTTTCCTTTATATGGATGACTTAATAGTTATTGGCTGTTCTGGAAAACATCATATGACAAATTTGAAAAAAGTTTTTGAAACATGTCGAAAATTTAATTTAAAGTTAAATCCGCAAAAATGCAAATTTTTCAGAAAGGAAGTCACGTATCTGGGTCATAAAATAACTGATAAAGGTATTTTACCAGATGATTCGAAATATGAGGTCATACAACGATATCCGACACCACAGTCAGCTGATGAAGTAAAAAGATTCGTCGCTTTCTGTAATTACTATCGCAGATTTATACCGAACTTCGCATCGGTAACTAACCCGTTGAATAAATTAACAAGAAAAAAGGTTATCTTCGTTTGGTCACCTGATTGTGAGAAAGCGTTTGAATTTCTTAAAAATGCATTAATTAGTCCAAAAATTTTACAGTACCCTGATTTTTCTAAGCAATTTATTCTTACAACAGATGCATCAAAATTTTCTTGTGGTGCTGTGCTTTCGCAAAATTTCGGAGGTCAGGACTTACCCATTGCTTATGCGTCAAGAATGTTTACAAAAGGTGAAACAAATAAGGCAACTATTCTAAAAGAATTAACCGCAATACATTGGGCTATTCAATATTTTCGTTGCTATTTATACGGACAAAAATTTTTAGTTAAATCAGATCATCGACCGTTAGTTTATTTATTTTCAATGAAAGACCCATCTTCCAAATTAACAAGAATGCGTATGGATCTCGAAGAATTTGATTTTGATATAGAATATATAAAAGGAACACATAATACAGGGGCAGACGCGTTGTCTAGAATAAATACAGACCTTTTGAAGCAAATTCAAACAGATACTTGTCAAATTTTATCAGTTACTAGATCAATGACAAGCACAAAAAATGAAGGTACTAAGAACAGAAATAAACCGGTAATATCAGATTCTGAAACAAATAACCCTCTTGAGGTGATTAAAGTTTTTGAAACTTTAAATAATTATGATGTTTTAAAATTACCCTCATTAAGATTTAAAGTATCACGTACGAACATAGAAATATTAGTTTTAAAGAAAAGAAAAATTAGCGCACAAGCTATTATTCCTATCGTTAACGGTAATATTGCTCTAAAGCAAATTTTATCTAAGCTAGAAAAAATGGCTGATGATGGAAAATATAAGAAAGTAAGATTAAATATGAATGATAATATATTTAATAAGTGCACCGTAAATAAGTTTAAAGAAATTGGTCAAGAGATTCTTAAAAATGTAACAATTATCCTTTGTAGTCCACAAAGAATAATAAATAACAATGAAGAAAAGATGGAGCTAATCAAAAAGTTCCATGATGACCCATTGTTAGGGGGTCACTGTGGTCAAAAACGACTTTTAAAAAAGCTAAAATCCTTTTGTACGTGGAAAAACATGACAAAAGATATAGCAAAGTATAGTAAACAATGTCATAAGTGTCAAATTAACAAGCCGCAATTAAAACACATTGAACCATTAACACTAACACCTACTCCTCAAAAAGCTTTTGACATTATTTGTATTGATACTATTGGACCTTTTCAAAAATCAGATCAAGGTAATTCATATGCTGTAACTGTGCAGTGTGAACTGACTAAATATGTCATAATAATGCCTATTCCCAATAAAGAAGCCAGTACTGTGGCGAAAGCAATTTTTGACAATTTTATTTTGGTATATGGCCCCATGAAGGAAATTCGGACTGACATGGGCACTGAGTATCGAAATGAACTTTTCAAAAATATGGCAAAACTTTTAAAATTTGAACATAAAATATCTACCGCGTATCACAGTCAAAGTATCGGCGGATGTGAACGGAATCACAGGGTTCTTAACGAATTCGTTCGCATGTACATCGATACAACACATTCACTGTTTAAGCTTGGTTTCATGTATCTTAATAGCCTGCAAATGTGTCTGTTTTATGTCAATAGTTTGACCTGCATTCCTTCGGCGCTCAAGTGGGGTTTAAACCCTAAAAACTGTAACGTATGCATGTATCGTGTGAAGGAATCAGTTTAGTCTAGTATTAAGTATTAAGTTGTAAACTACAACCATAAGGTGCAGGACGTTGTTCTGCACACAAGCAGACTAGTTTGTTCACTATCACAAAAATTATATACAGTCCATTTAATTATACTATACCTAGTAAGTCAATGCAAGTGTTTTAATTCAATCAATCAACAGCGATGCTACCGCAGCTCGCTTTTCGTTAATAACGCGGAGAAATCCCACAGTACATGGTCCTTCGAGCCGGATAATTTAGTTCTACGATCTGGATAATTTGGTTCTACGATACGAAGTACATGGTCCTACGATCCGGATAATTTGGTTCTACGATCTGGATAATTTGGTTCTACGATACGAAGTACAAGATCCTAGTCGATCTGGATGGAATAATCTGGTTCTAGTGGTGCCCTATGGAATAATTGGATTCTTGTCAAGTCGCATGGAATAAGTTTGGTTCACGTCGTGCAAGACGAATTGGATTAATTTAGTTCATAGTGAGTTTGATAGTGAATAAAATCAGTGATAGTGAACGTCGATAGTCTCATCATACGCAAGAGTTTTGGATTCAAAGAAGCTCTACACAAACGAAGCATTCAACACAAAGAAACACAAATCAGCAACAACGCAAATCAACGCAAAGAAACACAAATAAGAAGCTACACAAACGAAGCAATTAACGCAAAGAAACACAAATAAGACGCTACTTAAACGAAGCAATCAATACAAACAAACACGAAGAAGCAACTACTTAAACGAATAATCAACACAAAGGTACACAAAGAAGCAACACATACACACTCGAGAGGTATATCTACGCATAAGCAAGCAATACTGTAAGTCACTCTTCCTTTTATATACGTCCTAGTCTTAAGTAATTATCTCTGTTTGTTATCTGACATAGTACGGTTTTTATCTAAGCAAAATGACTGAACTCAACGAAAGCGACTTACCCGCTTTGATTTTAAGACGAGGTCAATTTAAGGGACAAGTTACACGTTTTCAAAATTTTCTAAATGCCTTTAACGCAGAAAATGCTGATCTACTAGAAATTGAAACTCGTTTTACTAGACTTGATGGGATTTTAGATAAATTTGAGGAAATTCAAAACAGCATCGAAGTGCTCTCAGGTAGAGTCGTTCAAAACGATGAACGCGAAGCCTTTGAGGGTGCTTTTTACAAGGTTAGTGCCACAGTTAGAGAGTTCTTACGGTCCAAGCAAAATAATGCGCAAAGCAACCAACTCGATGTGGTTACTCGCGAAATAAATACGCCTACGGGTACAACGGCAACCGTTAATACAAATGTAGACAATTTATTAGGTCAGGTAAAACTACCAAATGTTGACTTGCCAGAGTTTCAGGGATCATATGACGAGTGGACAAGCTTTCATGACAATTTCGCTACAATAATACATGAAAATAAAAAATTATCAAACGTGCAAAAATTCTATTATTTAAGGTCATGTCTGAAGGGAGAGGCAGCTCAGGTAATACACTCTATGAAAATGACAAATAACAATTATGACATTGCATGGGGTATGTTGAAAGAACGGTACGAAAACAAAAAACGTATAATATATACACATATGAACGCTATTTTCGATTTGACGCCAGTAAAACACGAATCTTGTAGTCAATTGCGAAAATTGTTAAACAATTTCAACAGAAATTTCCGCGCGTTGCAGGCTATAGGCCAACCCACGGATAAATGGGATACACCCATTATATGCACGATCATTTCAAAACTCGATTCTCAAACAAAAAGGGAATGGGAATATGTTATACGCAAAGATGATATAGATTCAATTACGACAACAAAATTAGTTGAATTCTTATTAGAACGGTGTCAGTTACTAGAAACTGTCGAATATAAAAACAAAAATATTCAAAACTCACGCCAACAAAAATCATACACTCATTTATCGGTGGGCAAAATTACATGCTCATTTTGTAGGGAAAATCATTTCAATAATCAGTGTCAGAAATTTATTAACATGTCGTCTTCTAATAAGCTAATAGAAGTCAAGAAAAATAAATTATGCACAAACTGTTTGAGACCCAACCATTTCGCGGCAAATTGTAAAGCTAGTTCTTGTAAACATTGCAAGGGAAAACATCACTCTTTGCTACATATGTCTGAAGGTAATAAATCTCATGATGATAGGAATGACCACCCTATTGAAAATAGCAACCCAGGGGGGTCCCAAGAGGACACAGCTTTGACGCATACCACCCTTCTTACAGAAACAAAACAGACTTCACAGGTGTTGTTAGCTACAGCATCAGTAAATATTCTCAATTCCAATGGAAAAATGGTACGTTGTCGCGCGCTCTTAGACAGCGGCTCACAGTCCAATTTTATCACGGGGTCTTTAGTACAAAAATTAAAGCTAAAAACCACACAAGCAAATATACCTGTAGCAGGTGTAAATAATGTATCGAGTAATATTTCAAGAAAAACGGAAGGATTTATATTCTCATTGGATAATAAATACAAAACGAAAGAAAACTTTTTGGTAGTTAATAAAATTACAGGTAACTTGCCTCAAATATCCTTTGACATATCAGAATTGAATCTTCCTACAAATATTCAGTTAGCGGACGAGAACATTAATGAAGCTACTCCGATTGATTTACTTTTAGGCGCGAGTTTGTTCTTCGATATATTATGCGTAGGTCAAATCAAACTAGGAGAAAACAAGCCGGTTGCTCAAAAAACCAAACTCGGTTGGATTATTTCGGGCAATCTACAATCTATAAAGAATATTAAACGACCTGTTGTTTGCAATTTATCTACATCGGATCAATATTTACACGAACAAGTTAAACAATTTTGGACACTTGAGGAAATAGGTGACAAAAAATGCTATTCTCGAGAGGAGCAAGAGTGTGAGCAGCATTTCACAAAGACATTCAAACGCGATGCGAGCGGGAGGTTTGAGGTTAGCTTGCCTTTTCGGGAGAACATAAAATCTCTAGGCGAATCTCAAAATACGGCAATTAACAGGTTCTTATCGCTAGAAAAACGATTGCAACGCGATATTAGTCTAAAAACACAATATACAAATTTTATGGCGGAATACGAAGCGCTCGGACACATGTCGGTTATTGACACTTCTAATGATACGACAAATTCCTTGAAATATTATTTACCGCACCACGGTGTAATTAAGGAGCATAGCAAGACCACGAAGCTTAGGGTAGTATTTGACGCGTCATGTAAAACCAACTCAGGTTTATCGTTGAACGATGTTCTAAAGGTGGGTCCAACCATTCAGAACGATTTGTACTCCATTGCTATCAAAATGAGAAAGCACAATATACTGTTTATCGGCGACATTGAAAAAATGTACAGACAGGTTAACATTGCACCTAATAATCGCGACCTTCAAGGAATTGTATGGCGGGCGGACCCTAAAGAAGAACTTAGGCATTATCAATTAAATACAATTACATACGGTACGTCGTCGGCTTCATTCCTGGCTTGTCGCACATTATATCAATTGGCTTTAGAAAACGAAACGCAGTATCCAGAGGCATCACATGCTATCAAAAACGACTTTTATATGGATGACTTAATTAGTGGTGCGGATAACATAAGGACGGCTGTAAAATTGAAAACAGAAATTTCGGAAATTCTTAGTTCTGCAGGGTTGTCTCTGCGGAAATGGTGTTCTAATCGTACCGAATTACTCGATAACAAAAACTTAGGGGATCTACCAGAATATTATATTAGTAAGGACGAAAATATCAAGGCTTTAGGCTTAGTTTGGAATCCAAACAACGACACATTTTCGTATTCGGTAAACTTATCAAAGGGAAACTTTATTACAAAACGTTTTATTCTGTCTACCGTGGCTAAAATATTTGATCCTTTAGGGTTAATTGGGCCTGTAATAGTGCAAGCTAAACTTTTGTTACAAAAATTATGGCAAATACAAATTTCTTGGGATGAATCAATCCCGTTTGACCTGTATACCTCGTTCCAACTATTTTATGATTCATTAGCAGACTTAAATTCTATTAAAATACCGAGACAGGTTACTATACCTGAGTATACAAAAATTGAATTGCACGGTTTTAGTGACGCATCCGAACTTTGTTTCGGAGCGTGCATATACATCAAAACACAAAATCCCAAGGGAAAATATACTGTTAAACTGTTATGTGCAAAATCTAAGGTCGCGCCTCTGAAGAGAATAACTCTTCCGCGACTCGAACTAAATGGAGCCTTACTTTTGGCACGCTTAGTAAGTAAGATAGAAAACGCCCTGGAAATAGAAATAAGAGACAAATTTCTTTGGTGCGACTCTACAATAGTTTTAAATTGGCTTTCCGCGCAACCTAACACTTGGACTACATATGTAGCTAATAGGGTAAGCGAAATACAAGAGCATACCGAGAAATGTACCTGGAAACATATTCCGTCTGCATTAAATCCTGCTGACATAGTATCACGCGGAAGTAGTCCTAAAAACTTAAAAGAAAATCAGTTGTGGTGGTCGGGCCCAGACTTTCTGAAATATGATTCGAATAAATGGCCTAATTTACAAAATTTACACATTTCTGACATGCCAGAAAAACGCAAGGTGATCAATCTTTCTTTTGTAACATACGATATTGTAAATTTCTTCCAAAGATTTTCATCGTTTAACAAGATGCACAGAGTCTTCACGTACGTGCTCAGATTTGTGTATAATTCTAATCCTAAAAATAAGATTAAGCGTATTAATGATATTTCGGTAAATGAGTTAGATCAATCGATTATCATATTGATAAAAATAGCCCAATCTCATCATTTCATGGACGAAATAAGATGTTTACGGGCAAGTAAACCTATTGCAAACACTAGCAAAATTTTATCGCTTAATGTATTTTTAGATAAAAATGGCTTGATACGCGTAGGTGGTCGAATCAAACAATCAAATGAAAACTTCGATAAAAAGCACCAGATACTGCTACCATCTCATCACCCAGTAACTAAAATGTTAATCGAATCTGAACATAAACGCAACGTACACTCTGGGCAGCAATCTACATTGGCTGCCGTGAGACAAAAATATTGGCCGATTAATGGCAAGCGTATTGTCCGTGAAATATTGCGTAAGTGCGTTGTATGTTTCAAGGCTAAGCCATCTAATACAAATCCGCTAATGGGTGATATTCCCAAGGCTAGGTTATTACCAGCACGACCTTTTTGCTCGGTAGGGGTAGATTATGCAGGACCTATCTTAATTAAAGATGGTTCCTTAAGAACTCGTAAATTGGTCAAGGCGTACATATGTATCTTTGTTTGCTTTGTTACAAAGGCGGTACATATTGAGTTGGCCGGTGATCTATCATCTAAGGCCTTTTTAAATTGTCTAAAACGCTTCACATCCAGAAGAGGCTTATGTCGAAATATTTATAGCGATAACGGCACTAACTTTGTTGGTGCATGTAATGAGCTAAAATCCATAGTTAAATCACTAGGAAATTCTATACAGTCTAGTGAAATTCGTAACTTTTTACTAGAAAATTCTATAACATGGCATTTTATACCTCCTTTTTCTCCACATCAAGGTGGATTGTGGGAATCTGCGGTGCGTTCAGCCAAATTTAATTTAATTCGTGTGGTGGGAAATGCTCATCTAACTTATGAAGGGTTATACACAGTTCTATGTCAGATAGAAGCAGTACTCAATTCCCGACCTCTTATACCTATGACTCATGATCCCGAGGATCTTTCTGTTTTAACCCCTGCACACTTCCTTGTGGGTGACTCTCTCATGGCCATACCTCAAGAAGACGTTTCGGAAATACCAGTGAACCGCTTGAAGTTACACGCTCGTTTGCAGCAAATTGTGCAGCACTTTTGGAGGCGATGGTCTGCTGAATATCTAACGTCACTTCAGCAGCGCGGAAAATGGAAAAAATCATTTCCTGGACTTATGGTCGGTGATTTGGTATTAATCAAGGATGATGACTCAGCTCCTCTTCAATGGAAGTTAGGACGTATTACTACACTTCACCCAGGAAAGGACGGAATCACTCGCGTTGTGAGTGTTTTAGTGCGCGGTGGAGTGGTCAAACGTAGTGTAGTTAAGGTGTATAAACTGCCCATAGACAGCAATGCTTAGAGAACTGAAATGGGATATTTACTATATACTATTGAACGATATTAGTTTAGTTTAAATACCTAGTGATCCAAGATTGTATAATGTCACTATTTGCAGTAATTAGTGTCATATAACTCATAGATTTCCTTTACGCTTTATTTGAAAGCTAGAAGCTTCCAAGGCGGGCGGGATGTTTAAGCTTGGTTTCATGTATCTTAATAGCCTGCAAATGTGTCTGTTTTATGTCAATAGTTTGACCTGCATTCCTTCGGCGCTCAAGTGGGGTTTAAACCCTAAAAACTGTAACGTATGCATGTATCGTGTGAAGGAATCAGTTTAGTCTAGTATTAAGTATTAAGTTGTAAACTACAACCATAAGGTGCAGGACGTTGTTCTGCACACAAGCAGACTAGTTTGTTCACTATCACAAAAATTATATACAGTCCATTTAATTATACTATACCTAGTAAGTCAATGCAAGTGTTTTAATTCAATCAATCAACAGCGATGCTACCGCAGCTCGCTTTTCGTTAATAACGCGGAGAAATCCCACAGTACATTCACAATGGGACATATGGTCGAAATATTTTGCATTTTGCTATAACACAACGCCAAGTAGTTACCACAATTACACACCTTTTGAATTAGTGTTTGCAAAATCGGCTAACCTCAATGCACTTTTGACGGGTTCACGGGTAGATCCACTATATAACGTAGATGCATATGAGCAAGAAATTCGCTTTAGATTGCAATTTGCGCATAATAGAGCCAGAGAATACCTTGAAAAGTCAAAAAGGATTCGTAAAAACAATCTTGACATAAAATCTAAAGAATTAATTTTAAATCCCGGAGATCTTGTCATCATTACTAATGAAAATCGACATAAACTAGAGCCCTGGTTTGAGGGACCATTTTCGGTAGTCTCGATGCATGATCCAAATTGCACCATTAAAGATAATCAAGGCAAGATAACTACAGTACACAAAAACCGATTAAAACCATATGTTAGTTCTTAATACCTAAGTACCTACTCAATTGTAAAAATCGTATGCAGCATATTATGTTGTATTTTATGTAATAATACTTTATTTATCCATAAGATGGGCCTGTCGACAATTTTTTTATATTGAAAGATTTATTAATGTTAATTTTTTTTGTGTGGGGAATCTTTAATTAGTAAACTGTATTATTTAGAGTAGATGGAATTGGGTATAGAGGTGTCTTATGTAAGTTTTTATGGTATATAAAATTTTTTTTTGTGTTTTACCATTTACCAATTAATTTTTTTCTTTTCTTTCGTATCAATTTTGCTACTGTCAGAAACATTTTTGTTGCATTGCAAGAAGCTCTATTTTGTAACTCACTCAGAGGATGTCCTTCACAAGTGGCCACAGTGAAGGCCATTCTCTGGGAAAGGGAGGTGTAACGGTTAAAGTGTATTAACCTTATTGCGTCAATCAATCTTTGTCCTTTGTCAGCACTAAGGTAAAGCAACTTTGTTTCCTGGCAAATATTACGAATGTACCTATTAATGATAATTATGTGTTAAACCATTTTGCTGATTATGTAGAATATGCACGAACACGTAAATCAATATTACAATAATTGAAACAGTCTAATAAATGTGATAGAAAGAATAACACGACTATCATTTCACCACACCGTGGCTGGTCCATCTTTCCTTGTCAGTCACAATTTTTTGAAGAAATGTATTTAGTAATGATTCCTTTAAAACCCCACACCACCAGAACCCAGTGTCGGGCCGGAATAAAGGGTCCAGATAATTAAAAAATATTTAAAAAAACCGTGGCTGGGTCATCTTTTCTTGTCAGTCACAATTTTTGCAAGAAATACATTTAGTAATGATTCTTTTAAAACCCCACACAACCAGAACCCAGTGTCGGGCCGGAATAAAGGGTCCAGATAATTAAAAAATATTAAAAAAACCGTGGCTGGTCCATCTTTCCTTGTCAGTCACAATTTTTGGAAGAAAAGCATTTACTAATGATTCCTTTAAAACCGCAAACCACCAGAACTCAGTGTCGGGCCGGAATAAAGGGTCCAGATAATTAGAAAATATTTTAAAAAACCGTGGCTGGTCCATCTTTCCTTGTCAGTCACATTTTTAGCAGGAAATGTATTTAGTAATGATTCTTTTCAAACCCCAAAGCACCAGAACCCAGTGTAGGGCCGGAATAAAGAGTCCAGATAATTAAAAAATATTTAAAAAAACCGTGGCTGGGTCATCTTTCCTTGTCAGTCACAATTTTTGCAAGAAATGCATTTAGTAATGATTCCTTTAAAACCCCAAACCACCAGAACCCAGTGTCGGGCCGGAATAAAGGGTCCAGATAATTAAAAAATATTTAAAAAAACCATGACTGGGTCATTTTTCCTTGTCAGTCACAATTTTTGCAAGAAATACATTTAGTAATGATTCTTTTAAAACCCCACACAACCAGAATCCAGTGTCGGGACGGAATAAAGGGTCCAGATAATTAAAAAATATTAAAAAAACCGTGGCTGGTCCATCTTTCCTTGTCAGTCACAATTTTTGAAAAAAAAGCATTTAGTAATGATTCCTTTAAAACTGCAAACCACCAGAACCCAGTGTCGGGCCAGAATAAAGGGTCCAGATAATTAAAAAATATTTTAAAAAACCGTGGCTGTGTCATCTTTCCTTGTCAGTCACAATTTTTGCAAGGAATACATTTAGTAATGATTCTTTTAAAACCCCACACCAGCAGAACCCAGTGTCGGGCCGGAATAAAGGGTCCAGATAATTAAAAAATATTTAAAAAAACCGTGGCTGGCTTATCTTTCCTTGTCAGTCACAATTTTTGCAAAAAATACATTTAGTAATGATTCTTTTAAAACCCCACACCACCAGAACCCAGTGTCGGGCCGGAATAAAGCGTCCAGATAATTAAAAAATATTAAAAAAAACCGTGGCTGGGTCATCTTTCCTTGTCAGTCACAATTTTTGGAAGAAACGCATTTAGTAATGATTCCTTTAAAACCCCACACCACCAGAACCCAGTGTCGGGCCGGAATAAAGGGTCCAGATAATTAAAAAATATTTAAAAAAACCGTGGCTGGGTCATTTTTCCTTGTCAGTCACAATTTTTGGAAGAAAAGCATTTAGTAATGATTCCTTTAAAACCGCAAACCACCAGAACCCAGTGTCGGGCCGGAATAAAGGGTCCAGATAATTAAAAAATATTTAAAAAAAAACCGTGGCTGGGTCATCTTTCCTTGTCAGTCACAATTTTTGGAAGAAAAGCATTTACTAATGATTCCTTTAAAACCGCAAACCACCAGAACTCAGTGTCGGGCCGGAATAAAGGGTCCAGATAATTAGAAAATATTTTTAAAAACCGTGGCTGGTCCATCTTTCCTTGTCAGTCACATTTTTTGCAGGAAATGTATTTAGTAATGGTTCTTGTCAAACCCCAAACCACCAGAACCCAGTGTAGGGCCGGAATAAAGGGTCCAGATAATTAAAAAATATTTAAAAAAACCGTGGCTGGGTCATCTTTCCTTGTCAGTCACAATTTTTGCAAGAAATGCATTTAGTAATGATTCCTTTAAAACCCCAAACCACCAGAACCCAGTGTCGGGCCGGAATAAAGGGTCCAGATAATTAAAAAATATTTAAAAAAACCGTGACTGGGTCATCTTTCCTTGTCAGTCACAATTTTTGCAAGAAATACATTTAGTAATGATTCTTTTAAAACCCCACACCACCAGAACCCAGTGTCGGGCCGGAATAAAGGGTCCAGATAATTAAAAAATATTTAAAAAAACCGTGGCTGGCTTATCTTTCCTTGTCAGTCACAATTTTTGCAAGAAATACATTTAGTAATGATTCTTTTAAAACCCCACACCACCAGAACCCAGTGTCGGGCCGGAATAAAGCGTCCAGATAATTAAAAAATATTAAAAAAAACCGTGGCTGGGTCATCTTTCCTTGTCAGTCACAATTTTTGGAACAAACGCATTTAGTAATGATTCCTTTAAAACCCCACACCACCAGAACCCAGTGTCGGGCCGGAATAAAGGGTCCAGATAATTAAAAAATATTTAAAAAAACCGTGACTGGGTCATCTTTCCTTGTCAGTCACAATTTTTGCAAGAAATACATTTAGTAATGATTCTTTTAAAACCCCACACAACCAGAATCCAGTGTCGGGACGGAATAAAGGGTCCAGATAATTAAAAAATATTAAAAAAACCGTGGCTGGTCCATCTTTCCTTGTCAGTCACAATTTTTGAAAGAAAAGCATTTAGTAATGATTCCTTTAAAACCGCAAACCACCAGAACCCAGTGTCGGGCCGGAATAAAGGGTCCAGATAATTAAAAAATATTTTAAAAAACCGTGGCTGTGTCATCTTTCCTTGTCAGTCACAATTTTTGCAAGAAATACATTTAGTAATGATTTTTTTAAAACCCCACACCACCAGAACCCAGTGTCGGGCCGGAATAAAGCGTCCAGATAATTAAAAAATATTAAAAAAAACCGTGGCTGGGTCATCTTTCCTTGTCAGTCACAATTTTTGGAAGAAACGCATTTAGTAATGATTCCTTTAAAACCCCACACTACCAGAACCCAGTGTCGGGCCGGAATAAAGGGTCCAGATAATTAAAAAATATTTAAAAAAACCGTGGCTGGGTCATTTTTCCTTGTCAGTCACAATTTTTGGAAGAAAAGCATTTAGTAATTATTCCTTTAAAACCGCAAACCACCAGAACCCAGTGTCGGGCCGGAATAAAGGGTCCAGATAATTAAAAAATATTTAAAAAAAAACCGTGGCTGGGTCATCTTTCCTTGTCAGTCACAATTTTTGGAAGAAAAGCATTTACTAATGATTCCTTTAAAACCGCAAACCACCAGAACTCAGTGTCGGGCCGGAATAAAGGGTCCAGATAATTAAAAAATATTTTAAAAAACCGTGGCTGGGTCATCTTTCCTTGTCAGTCACAATTTTTGGAAGAAATGCATTTAGTAATGATTCCTTTAAAACCCCACACCACCAGAACCTAGTGTCGGGCCGAAATAAAGGGTCCACATAATTAAATAGTATTATAAACATTTCCGACTTTTTCAACATTTTTCTGGGTTTTTGAAGGGGGTTGGAACCTTTGGCGTGAAGATATCACTGACGTACTTTTCCAGTGAACACCAAAACACTATACTGCACCCGACGAGCGTTTCGTCAACCATTTCCGAAACGCGAATCGAGTGTAGTATAATGTTTTGGTGTTCACTGGAAAATCACATCAGTGTTATCTATCAGAATATTTCATTTTGTTAATATGTGGGTATTATTTCTAAATCACTTCAAGCGCAAAGAATATAACAATGTAGCATTTCAGTGTCTACGGGTAGTCTGTCACAATATTTAAATGTTTTAAGTAAATTTATATAATCGGCATAAATCGCATTGTTCTCTCTGCAGTTTAATGCAGGTTTCGTGAAAATACCTCTTACAGACTTGGCATCGTTCGATTACATCGCCGCTTTCGGTTTGTAACTCAAAGCCGCATAAAAGACACTTTCGTGTCATATGATCTGACATCGACAACAGCATTTTTCTAATTTTGTTTCTAAATTGATCCATGCACTGAAGTTGTGTAAGTGGTTCTTCACATAAATATTGTTGAAGAAAATATATTATGAATACCCCGCAGTTATACGTATCATTTTGTTGTAGATGGTTGAGAATATTTGAGGTCCACCCTTCTATTGGTATATTATTATCCGTGGATTTATTGTATAATTCTATAAATGATAAGAAAATGGTCTTCTTTTCTTCCGTTTTTTGTACATTACTTTTATATGGGTCGATATATATAAAAGTTTTGGTTTTTATGTTCGCAATTGCCAGACACCAATGATTTCTGCCTATAGAAAGTGGCATTACCAGTGTCTTGCTTCCTGAAATTTGTGGTAGGTCGTAAAAGAAATCCTTGTGCAGTTGGTTGGTTAGATTGAAAATGGCAAAGGTTTTATCTGACGTGAGTAGAACATGGTTTTCTGTAGCGTGCCTTTCAATCAGGCAATAGAGACATAAATTGACGACAACATCCAAGAGCCATTGTCGCCCGTTTAGAGTTTCAAGGCCTTCATATGTTAACTCTGGCCAGGTAGCTTTTTGAAAGTACCTCACAACGTAATTTTGCTTTAGTTTTTTATAATAATTATCCGAACTGACGAGGCCATTCGGGTAGAAACGTAACATAGTTATTTGTTCTGGATTATTTATGCTGTTTGTCACATATTCACTCTTATCCGAAAATGCCTTCAACCAATTGCGCTTCGTGATCTTTTTTTTTAGGGTGACTAGGTTCTACTATTTCCGGCAATAAATAAAACAGATAGAAATGCTCTAGTTTTTGAATCATATTCGTGATCCAATAGTCGTCATCTCGGTGGATCCTGGTAACATGTAGTCCGTTGAAGGTCCATACTGCCAGGTCGCACCAGTGCCTTTTAGATATGTGCAAAAGGCCCTGAATCTGGTAGAAATATTTATGGTTTTGTATAAGACATCCATTCTCATCGAGAAATGAAGCCTGCAGAGGGCTGTCGTTTCTAACACTATAGGGACATTTTATTTCGAGCAACCCATCAGAACCAATTAGACCATCTGGGGGAGCATGCTAAGAACGGCTTCTCATCGTCTACGTGTAGACCACAAATAGTCAAATTTAAATACGGATGTTTTTCTTTATATGATTGAAATCCCATCTTTTCATATTTAATCTCATGTAAAACGGGTGGCACGAGGAGTGGATCAGCATAAATAATTTTTTTGACATAATTAGTAATTCATCTTTTATTAATTTGCAAATATCACCGAATACAGAAGATGTCAATCGTTTCCTCCTCTCTTCGCGCCAAAGTTGGTTTGACCTCTGGTCCCTTGTTTGAATTTCTATAAAATTCTGCGCCTCTTTGTCAAGTTTAAGCTCTTCAAGAAATAGTTCGCATTTCTCTGATAAAGTTTTTCCAGCGACCTTTTCTTGAGAGGAGTCTTTTCTTTTCCGAATTCGAATTTGTAATTGTTTAAGATAAGACAAGTCAAAATTATTTTGTGTAAATTTTCGTTTTTTATCCCATTCCTCGCAATATTCTAATTCACCCGTATTATTTGCACTTATTTGTGATATTCTAGTCTGTTCGTTTTCGGGACGTACAGCTCTCCTTTGGTATCGTCAACATTACCTCTTTATAGTGGGATAATACTCTCTTTCGAATTAGTCTAACTGACCTGCTACATTTTTGGAGATTGTCTGTCTTAGTTATTGAATTTTTTACTAGGGAAAACCAATTCTATATCGGAGCATTGCTAACTCTATTTTCAGATTCATTTAATGTCAATCCTGACCATAACGGAAGGTAAGGAATATATTTTTTTATAATAACATCAAAAAAGTTCTTATTATAATGGCAGTTCTTCTCACATCCTGATTGACTTTCCTTAATACGCTTTTCCAGCTCGTCTTGAATAGATTTAAAATGTTTGTAAAATTTACTTTCTTCATATATTGGACCTACTGATATATTGCTGTCAACTGATGAAAGTTGTATTGCTTCTTCTGTTACTATTTTATTAGAGGTGCAACATATGCTTAACAATTTTTCAAGAGATTCATCCACAAGAACATTTTGCTTTTCTGATAGCAAAACGATTCCTAGGTGAACGAACCATTTCTCAATTGAATTCATTTCTCTTAAGTATGCAAGACGCAACGGTCTCTTTCAGGAAACGTTGGTTTTCTTCATTGGCCTCGTTAAGTGCAATGTCCTTTGCAACCATTTTAAAGAAATGAGAACAGCATAAGTTCACCATTGTGATGTGTGCAATTAGCGTAGTTTGCCTCTTTGTTGCGTATTCAAACATCAAATTTAAGTACTGGGTCAATGTTAGACTATTCCAAAAATTGAGAGTGGCATTGATCAGGGCAAAACTGAAGTCAGTCACCACTCTTCTGAATATTGGCCATTTTTTGGTATGGCGCAAACAAAATCCTTTAAATTTGCACAACCAAATTCCAATCGAAATGGCGTCGTGCTGACAGTTGTACATTTCAAAGATCGGGCATATTCTTCTATTAGACTTGGTCACAATAACTCCTGCGTAATAAAATATTCGTTTTTTTACATACTGTGGTCTGCGAATTACCGAACCCGTCGCATCTAGATGTAATGTTGTATCGTTTCCGGATTTTAAGGCAATTCTTAACTGTTCTATACTATAAATATATACATGAAATGGTTGGCCTACCGCTTGAATATATTCCTGATTCAGCGGCCAAACACCAAGGTGTTCGATTTATATATTTCATTAAATTCTTCAGTCGTAATTTCAAATTTACCCAAATAAACTTTGCATTGCTGATACGATGGCCGATTTAACTTTGAATCTCTTCTGTTTACAGAATTATGAGGCAATAGTTCGTCGCATGTGATATTTTTTTCCATTTGTCTTATTGGCTCCGGCACTTCCTTAAAACTTGACGACACATTTTTAACTTGCTCATAATTTCCAGAACTGTCCAAGTTAGTGGAAACCGTGTCGTTATGCCTGACGGTACTGAATATTTCAGTGCTACCTTCATCTTCAGAAGTCACGTCGAATTTCCTACTTACAGTTTTTAAATTAGTGTCGGAAATAAATTTCGCCGCTGTCACTGTGATGTCTGACAAAATTATTATTTTATCAGAATTTTCTTTCCCACTTCCTGATTGCAGGATTTCCTCGAAACTTGAAGAAACTTTATCAGCCCCTTCATTATGTTCACACCCGTCTGTGTCCGCAAAATCAGTGTCGTTAGCAGATATTTCGATAAGACCATCGGTTTGGTTCTTTTCTAAACTTCTCAGAACTGATTTCTTTATTCTGTAAGAATTTTTTGTAGACAATTTTATACAAAATTTCTGCGATATTTTTCTAAATAAAGAATTCCAGCACGCGGGCGACTTTAACAGTTCATACTGTATACCCTTACTTAAGACGAAATTAACAATATCTTGTGAGAGATTTGAAAGTCGCTCCTCTTTAACTTCGATATTTTTCAGCAACTTCGATAAGCCTCCTACATCTCTTCTAATAGCCACGACTATTAGGTAGCATAAATTGCAGGTTATTTCTCCAAAAACATATTTTGATGCATTTTTTATTAATTCGTGGCTGGCCGTTAATTTCCTCGCATCAGCGAAGGACATCTCTAAGTTATTAAAATATATTGCTAAAAGCTTCACGTTGACTTTAGATTTATTTCCCATTTTAAATTGTATACGTGCCTAGGTACTCTATATAAAAAATAATGAGAAGCACTTTTCAGTTCTTCAGAAATAAAAATAACGGTGTGTCGGACACAGGGTCCTGTTCTTGCACAGAAAATGAAAACGAAAATTAAATTGTATATACTACAAAGTAAATAGTAATTATTTATGCCTAACTAAAATTTTCGTCGGCGGGTATGTACAAAAATGCAATAAGGATACTTAATATTTAAATAAATAATCAACTTAATCGAAGAGCGCACCTACTCTCGAAAAAAACTCCCAGAAGAGCACAAATTTAAAACTAACTAAAACAATAAACCACTTGCAATAGAAATGCCTACCTATCTCAAACGAAAACTCATGAAACTCTCAAACGAAAAGAAATGTATTCAACACCACTTACATAAATTAAGAAAATAATCTACCTCCGTCTACTAAAAAACTACACGTATGTAATTGAAATTTAGAAGAAAACAAAGGATGTATAACTCCTAAATATTCCTAAATGAAAAAATAATAAACCTCTAATAATAACTACTGATATTTAATAATCATTTACTATTTTAATATCATTTCATTCAATCATTTAATATTTTTTAATTATCTGGACCCTTTATTCCGGCCCGACACTGGGTTCTGGTGGTGTGGGGTTTTAAAGGAATCATTACTAAATGAATTTCTTCCAAAAATTGTGACTGACAAGGAAAGATGGATCAGCCACGGTTTTTCTAAATATTTTTTAATTATCTGGACCCTTTATTCCGGCCCGACACTGGATTCTGGTGGTGTGGAGTTTTAAAAGAATCATTACTAAATGTATTTCTTGCAAAAATTGTGACTGACAAGGAAAGATGACCCAGCCACGGTTTTTTTTAAATATTTTTTAATTATCTGGACCCTTTATTCCGGCCCGACACTGGGTTCTGGTGGTTTGCGGTTTTAAAGGAATCATTACTAAATGCATTTCTTCCAAAAATTGTGACTGACAAGGAAAGATGGACCAGCCACGGTTTTTTTAATATTTATTAATTATCTGTACCCTTTATTCCGGCCCGACACTGGGATCTGGTGGTTTGGGATTGGAAAAGAATCATTACTAAATACATTTCCTGCAAAAAATGTGACTGACAAGGAAAGATGGACCAGCCACGGTTTTTTTTAAATATTTTTTAATTTTCTGGACCCTCTATTCCGGCCCGACACTGGGTTCTGGTGGTATGGTGTTTTAAAGGAATCATTACTAAATGCATTTCTTGCAAAAATTGTGACTGACAAGGAAAGATGGACCAGCCACGACTTTTTTAAATATTTGTTACTTATCTGGACCCCTTATTCCGGCCCGACACTGGGTTCTGGTGGTTTGGGGTTTTAAAGGAATCATTACTAAATGCATTTCTTGCAAAAATTGTGACTGACAAGGAAAGATGACCCAGCCACGGTTTTTTAAAATACTTTTTAATTATCTGGACCCTTTATTCCGGCCCGACACTGGGTTCTGGTGGTGTGGGGTTTTAAAGGAATCATTACTAAATGCATTTCTTCCAAAAATTGTGACTGATAAGGAAAGAAGGACCAGTCACGGTTTTTTTAATATTTTTTAATTATCTGGACCCTTTATTCCGGCCCGACACTGGATTCTGGTGGTTTGGTGGTTTAAAGAAATCATTTCCTGCAAAAAATGTTACTGACAAGGAAAGATGGACGAACGCCAATGGGCGAACTTGTGCGCCAGCAGAGCCAAGGTATGCAACGTTGCCACATTGCAAAAGCGTGGCTGAAAAACCGTGGCTGTTTTCACACCCGTGGGATTACACTTTTCCTTAACTATTCCAGTATTTTAAGATTGCTCCAAATTAACTATCAATATTTTGAAAGTTTAAATTATATTCAAGCATCAGTGTTAGATTGGTTTTAGATTATTTATTTCTAAAACTATACCTGAAGAGACAAAATATTTTTCTTGAAAGGGGTTGGAACCTTTAGTGTGAAAGTCAGTGACAACTGGTGACATTTGAATATGGGGGGGTCGCAGAAATAAAGAAATGCGCCGCAGGCGAAAATTTTGCATATTTCAAGGTCAAATCCCTTAAAATTATAAATTGGAAGTTCGCAGAGCAAAAATATTTGCTTGAAAAAATAACTTTCGTTACACAAATATCCTCCTTTTCAATACGATTGACGGAAATCTCGACCAAAATTGTTTAAAATAATGATACTAGACAAGTTGTTGGCTGTTATAGTTGCATTTATTTCTTCAATAAAAAAAACCAAAAGAAAATCTTTTTATTTTTTTTATTTTTGGAGGACTTTCAGCTCATTTTTTTTACATTGATACCTTCTCCGACGTTTCGTCCGAGTTTTCGGACTTCTTCATAGGTTACTTAAATACTGAAAATAATGTTTTTACATGAATAATTAAATTAGATTAGTGACAGAATATTTATCCAAAAGAGTGTTTTCTTACCTACTAGAATCTTTCTATTTTAACTAGAGTAGAGTAGAGTAGAGTACAATGTAGTAGGTAGTTAAAATAGAAAGATTCTAGTAGGTAAGAAAACACTCTTTTGGAGAAATATTGTCACTAATCTAATTTAATTATTCATGTAAAAACATTATTTTCAGTATTTGAGTAACCTATGAAGATGTCCGAAAACTCGGACGAAACGTCGGAGAAGGTATCAATGTAAAAAAATGAGCTGAAAGTCCTCCAAAAATAAAAAAAAATAAAAAGATTTTCTTTTGGTTTTTTTTTATTGAAGAAATAAAGTTTAAAATAATATTTAAATAGGTAGGTAGTAGTAGGTAATTAATATTTAGATATCAAAAATTTACATATACGACGTTACCTTCAAAAAGATGAAAACGAGAATTCAGGAAGCAGGAACATAACTATTTTTAGTTTTTAGATATCCGTTAATTAAAAACGATATGGCACAATCACAAACTCAAAAGTATTTTAGTTATTCAATTCATAGTTATCAAACGACACATTAAATTATTACGTAGGTAAATAAACTTCATACAGTTATTTATACACGGGTGCACTCACTTTTTAAAATTGAAATCAGCTCTATGGTCTTTCATAGAAATAAATTTTTTAATAACTTTTTCATCGAAATTATTTATTGGGCAGGCAAAACCGAATTCTTTTATTTATACCTACTTTATTTCCCAGTGGAAGATTTGCAAAATTAGCTCTAATTACGATAACAGTTTTCATGTTAAGTAATATATAAAATTGTCTTTTCACAAAAATTGAATAAGTAATTTAATAATGTTAAAAATATGTAATGTGTTAAAAATATGTTATAATGTTTAATAATGTTGGCGTAGGGTCGCGAAATAATTGCGGCCAAATCTGCATAATATAAGCATACGGAAAGTATCTAACGAGTTTAGTCGAAAAGGAGATCGGGTCGGTTGCCATAGTTACCTGGGCCGCGACTCAAAGTGCGGCCAGGAAGCTGTGATGCTTTGCTCACTGTGCAGTGATGTGCTGTAGTGATCCAGTAATGTGGACTCTGGCATTATGAGTACGATAGCTCAAGCGCTCGAGCCTTTCCTAATAATAGTTTTGTACTACAATACATGTTTTAACATTTGCATTTAATTTACAGTAATGATAATAATAAGGATTTCTTTGGTATTTTTGGAGGGGGGGCGCGCGGCCATGCGGCCTTAAGGAGGAGCCGCCACTGGTGAAAGTAACACTGAAGTGGTTACCAATCAAGTTGACATCATCTAGAGATGATTAAAACTCCACTATCTTGTTATATCTTTGTAGTGATAGACAATATCTTTATTAATATAAAGCATATAATATAAACATCGACGTTAATAGATAATTTCTTCTACTCTTTTATGAACTGTTATTTTTGTTTGGTATACTCTCTTTAATAAGGTTGAAAACTCGTATACCCTAACCACACAACATAGTGTAACATACATTTCAATGAAAGTTTCATTAGGTTGACTATTATGCACCCCGTAAAACATGAACCTAATTCCTGGTTGCCTAAGTTCTCAATTTTGAATATGATACGCTGGAATACGCTGATTGGCTAGTAACCGGTAGCCCCACCAAAATCAAGCAAACACGCCGGTGTAAATTAGGAAGGAACGGGAGACTGTTCCAGCCTTCCACAGTAGGCAGATGTGTTATTTTACCTATTCGATATATATAGTTTATTAGCTTTCATTATTATTTGAGATTATTAGTTAGTAGAGAAATACGTTAATAGCGATTTATTGTTATTATTAAGTAATTATATTTTATACATAATTAAAATCAGGATTTACCTGGATCTTAGGTAAACTATCTAGGCGTGGTCAGAGGAGTATTTTTTCTTCTGTTTTTGTCACCTTATATGGTGAGCAGCAATACGATTCGGAACAATAGATTACATTTCAATATTATTTTATGAATTCGGAAAGCTGTTCTCTATTCAGGAGATTTATAGAAAATATAGGTGTTCTTAACCAATAAATTTGAGTTTTCTTGCCTCCATTTGGTCTGAATCGGATTGCGACTATTCAATACCACGTGTATGCGCCCTTTGGGAATTAAGTTCACTTATCTTATCTTCTCTTATCGTAGCGTTGCAACATATTTGATGGTAAGCTATAGAAAGTTGCTATTATCGGAATTTCATCACTACTTTATTAAATTGTTTTCTTTGCATTATCTACAACATCTTTGCCTACCTGAGTAGATATTTTAATAAATAACTTACATACACGCTGATTGGGAGACTGGAACCTTTTTCCTAACCCTGGTAGAATTCATTGATTACTGTACTTTGGCAATAAATTTGCACAATAAATCAAGCAGAATTTTTTATAACTTATCACTCTGTCTTTGGCATATAGTAATGAAACAATTTTCTTCCTTTTAATTAGAGTCATAAAATACCTTTGCTTAACCGGTTCTGACACCGTTATTTTGTAATTTGGAGTCGCAGGATAGAGGGTTTTGGTATTTATATTTTTGTTCCTTCTGAACGAGTATATAGTTTAATATTAACGATTAGTGATTTTTTTCTATTGAATTAAGAATAATAGTCGAGTGGCTGAACTGTAATCAGTCCTTTTGCATGCAAATTTTTGGATAATTTTATTTGCTTCATTCTGGGCAGGGTCACTAAAGGTTGACACCTTCCAGGTTTTGTTTTCATTTGTTAATCACTTTCCCTGTGGGAATTCACAGAGGATTTTACCAAACCAGATTGGCTGGTACATTCCCTTCAGAAAAATATTTATACTTTTTAATCTTGGCTAAACTAGCTGTCAACGTACATCTATATATCTTGTAAATTGTGGGGCACTTTTAACACAAATAATTCTTTGTATGTACTCTTCTGAGACGAGCCTGCTGTAACCTGACTGCAAGAGCTATACCCTGCTAAAGAACTCTGGATGCCTACCATCTACACATCCTTAGATAAAAGGATTGGACTTAGCCAGTACGTGACCGTCATCTGGACTAGAGCTCTAGCTTCCCCACTTGGTCACGGCAAGTCCACCTGGATCCAATCATCAGCGACAGGTTAAGGGTGAGAGTACTGACGTCATACAGAAGGAACAGATTGTAAGAGTCGTTCAGTAAGAGTGTCGCAGAACCTCACAACAATTTTTGTAAAGTTAGCCCAGTTTAAAGTTTCATTTTTCACATTTTTTCATTTTTCTAGTAACTATTACATCATTTTTGAATTATTATTGTTTAAGAGCCACCTGACACGAGACTTAATTTAGCACTGAATTCAGTAGTCAAACTGCGCGCGCAGATTTAGCGGACTTGAATGCTAGAAATTAGAACGTTCTAATTTCTAGCATTCAAGTCCGCTAAATCTGCGCGCGCAGTTTAACTACTGAATTCAGTGCTAAATTAAGTCTCGTGTCAGGCGGCTCTAATAGTAACTTCATACTATTCCGTTGTAATCATCTTTGCTTCATTGATTACATTGTATTCAACTAAATTTTGTATAGTTTTCTTTTTGTGTCGTATAGCTAAAAATTATCCTGGTGCCCTAATTATCCTGGTGCCCCAACACTCAAATCAATGCTACGAATACTATGCCTTAGTATCATAAATCTCCCTGAGCTACCGGAGTAATGTCAATGAACTTAAGCTAGTGGAATTGCACATCCCTAGCTTATCTAAAGTTAATTGCAATAGACAACTGCCCTGTAACTATTTGATACACATAAATGATAGAGTCAATGTTTAAGATTCGTTAAACTAAAACTTCAGAAGCAAAATCGGAACATACTGCAAGCTTACACATCAGTATCAGTTATTGATAATATCAGTATGATAACTTCTATCTGATTCTGAAGAATTTCCTTTTTTTTTAATTTCAAATAATGTATACTTATGTATGAAATGGTTATAAAGCTTGTCTCTTCACCTACGTTATCAGAACTATAAAACTTACCTATTTAAAACATTGGTGTACAGTCTGGTATACATTCCTTTGCCAGGTCCTCCGGCACTGAAAGAACCTCCACCACCCATCATCATGTTCAAGACACACATGGCAATAAAATCTTTGTCTTGGTGAGAACAGCTCTCTAAGCCTATCATAACGTGTGACAAAACCGGTAACCCAGCAGAAGCAAATTGCGGTATATCACATTCTTCCTAAAAGAAATGATAATTGTTTTTTAAGTAAAAAAAATGTTAAATATTTTTCATTTTTCTGTTCTAATTTGAATATATGACCTCTTTCAAAAACATATTCTGCCAAACAACTATTATTAAAATATTTACTTTTTCCATTTCCGAGAGTAGCTTAACCAATAACTTTTTATTAAACATGAAGTTACATAGTACATTGGGCCAGATTGGAATTTCTATTATTGGACTGGTTTTATACCCGTTTGGAGTACGTGGCATCTGTCTTAGGTTATGTGTCTTATATTTGTTTCATTATATGTAAATGTACTTCAATCTAATAGATTATCAGAGGCCTATATACTGGTCACTGCTGTTTAAAATATTATCTGTACAAATTCGGCCTAGCAGAAGATGCTAAGTGCCGCTTGTGCTTAGAAAATGATGAAACGGCAGAACACTATTATGTACCTGCCCCGCTGGGGAAAGGATCAGATACTCATTATTTGGCAAAGACTTCTGCCTGAGGATCTGAGTAAGTTCTCACCCATTAAGGTGATCAGCTTCATTAAAAGGCTGGACCTGTTGGGCGAAATATAAGTAGGTGTGAGCTAAGGATGCCGACGGACACCCGGGTACCCGATAATGACTTGCTACCCAGTTCCCATTTTAGGACCCGATAACACGTTAAAAACCCAATAATCCGTTAATTACCTGATAACCCTCTAAGCATCTGCACTCGGTCGGCCTTTGTGTGACTCATATTCATATAACAACTTGTTTTTGCGGTTTTGCGTTGACGGCGTTGTTAACAGGTTTGCTGATATAAAATATGATCTGAATTGGGAACTATTTGCTGTTAAATGCTATGGGTTGATATCGCGTAATAGATAAATAGCAGGTAACGGGTAAATAACGGGTAAACCGGGTTATTAACGGGTAGCAGGTAATTAATGGGTAGCGGGTAAATACTTGGTATTGAAAACGGGTACCCGGGTAGTAAAATCAACGGGTATCGGTATCCCTAGTGTGAGCCACAATAGACCACATGGTCACGGTGGAGGGTCTGGTTTTCAGCCCACTCACTTTTGAACATAACCTAACTTAATCTAGGTTATGTCTTATATTTGTTTCATAATATGTAATCTGTGTAAATGCCCTTCTATCTAATAGATTATCAGAGAGAAGACTGTGAAGACTTAATATTTGTTTACTGTTCTACTTGAATACTATATATCGATTATGTTACATTTTCTCACTCATCAAAGGGTTCAAAAACAGTTAACGGAATAAATATTCCAATGTATACAGTGAAATTTGCATTAAGGTAAGTTAGTTCCAGTTTCTATTACAATGTCATATACTTAATTTCCCTACCAAACCTCTTTTTCCATCTTCACACCTAACGCTTAGATAATATAATGCTTGTAGTTCCATTTTTAAGCAATCAAATCAACAACACTATTTAGTGCTCTATAATTATAATTAGTTATATAGGAGGCCTCTAAACTAGTAAAAACTATGTGTCATCATGCCTACCTCATGTTCCTAATCCTTATAAAATAAGCCACCAGTCTACTTTATAAAAGTTGGGTAAAGATCAAAATTTGCTATTGTGCTTTGTCGAGTTGCCAAAAAAAAAATTCAAATTTACATGTTAATATTTTCATTGTCTGTGAAGTAAAAAAAAATTTCGTTCTTACCAATATTACTGAGGATCTTTTTTATAATGAAGCATCAAACATTATATATTTGAAGGCGATGCCAAAAACAAGTACTCCACGGGCAATAAGCCCCGACTGCCATTGCATTACATCGATATCTCCATAGGAGTTGCCACATCGTTCATCGAGACCAACTACCAGACACTGACCAGTTTCGTGCTTATTTTGCGCTCATCAGAGTGCCATAGGTAGTAGACTCGATGAACAATGCTGCGACGTATTAGGGCACTACGGTGTGTTTCTCACCACTACTAACGTTCACAATGCCCATTAGGCAATCACGTCGCAGCATCATTCATCGAGTCCACTACCTATGGCACTCTGATGAGCACAAAATAAGCTCGAAACCGGTCGGTGTTTGGTAGTTGGTCTCGATGAACAATGTGGCGACTCCTATGGAGATGCCGATGTAATGCAATGCCAGTCGGGGCACACTCCCCGTGGAGTACTTGTTTTCGGCATCTCCTTATAATAAATAAGTAGGATTGTCTTCCTTAAAGACAATAGAGGTCACTGCTGTAATGGCACCTGCGGAAAAGCAGGTCGTTATCTGTCTGTCAATTTGACAATAATTGTCAGACAGGTAGTAGCAAAGACCCAAAGAGGGCACTACGGTGTGTTTCTCACCACTACTAACATTAGATATTTAATAGTAAAATTATAACAATTAATAAACACATAAGTATCTGACTCTCTGGCTAATCATTAAAATTAGAATGAGGGGTAGAGATATTATTATTTTAATAGAAAGCTGTTTGAAACCAAGGTGGTCACTGTTATGTATACAATAATTTGACAATTTTGACATTTAGATTAAGTGACATTAAAATGCAAAATTGAAGTGAAGGTCGATTTAAAGTTATTTCTGTTTATTATTAACTTCACTGTTTAACTCATCATCGTTTTTGTAAGAAATGTGGTTTGTATTATGCAATAGAAAATTAGTTTTTAAGTTGCTACTACACTTACTACAAGAATATTTTATTTATATTTTATAAAGAAAATAGTTGGTATGGGGCAAACAGAATGTATAAATGTGTGCGAAGAAGAATAGTAGTACCTCCAATTATTATATTGGCAAACATACATATAAATTGTTAGATGTAGGATAAATCTTATTTGAAGATAAAAATGATTTTAGAATTTCTGCATACAAGGTGCTCTCAGTAAAAAGCATAAAACTTACTTTGTTTGACCCATGGCCATTTTTTGGCATATGTTCTGGAATAGCTAATTAATAATAAAATGCAGCGCAGCGGTGTGGACCGCTGCGCTGACCTGGTCACTTAATCGATGAGTCTCTTGGTTTCTTTTTGTAAGGTCATCTTAAATCCAAATGAGCTTTGGTTGAGCAATGGCCCATTTTATGTTAGTGGTAAATCCACACATGTCCAAGGGACACAATTATTGTCGGTAACCTCCTAATATACTGTTTTACTATTTGTGTTTTTGAATAAAAATGTTTTCACTTCGGTTTTCACATTGTGTCAAAAATTGTAAAAGCATCTATTAGATTTACAATATGCTTATAAAATGTTTTTTAATATACCTAATGTAGTTATTTTTAATTACAGGGCAACAAACTTTTTTATCAATCCTTGAAATTTAATTTAAAACACATACCTGTACCATACCTCCAGTATACTGGGCTATGCTACGATCACAACTCAAGTTTTTAATGTTGCTTACTAATCCACTTTCAGTTTCCCATAAAGGTTGGATATCAACAAAATACTTTTGTACAGCATCCACGAGTCTAAAGTGTTCAACACCAACACCTGCCACTACCATTCTTTTCGGAGTATAGTGATGGCTAAGATATGTAAACAATACGTCTCTATCAATTTTGTTCAGGTTTGGTGGGGGGCATAGTTTAGATAGTCCTAGAGTATTGTCTCGATAAGCTGCCTGCAAAAGATGAACTTATATATTTGCTATAAATAAGAATAAGAATCTTACAGCATGTATCATATCCATTAATAATGTTTCCTGCTCAGGACGCATACTTAGAGTTTCTAGTTCAAAGTGAATGGCTTGTCTTGCTCCATCGACTTCTTCAAGAGTAATTTGGGGTCTTAACGTTGCTTCTGCCAGGAGCTGAATAACATCATTTAAACCAGAGGTATATGCAGAAGCCGCATATATAAAAGTGTCTCTTGAAGCTTGGCTATCACATATGCCTCCATGTTTCTCTAATTTGTTGATTATTTCATCACGGTCTGGATAATATTTTGTGGACTGTAAATGATTTCCTATTTTAAATTTTTAATATTATTTACACAAGAATATTTTAAATCAAATATATAATCTGAAGAAGTATATCAATAATTTAACGTAAGTAAATTATTTGTAACTTACATTGAAAGCTAACTTTTCCAAAAAATGTGAAATGCCACTTGGAAATGCAACTTCGTACCTAGATCCAGAGTCAATTACAACTAAAACCGAAGTGTTAAATACGATTTTCATTAATTAAAATTTTACCTAACCTCCTACTGTACAGAATTCTCCAAACCTATTTTCTGAAGCTACAGTTAGTCCATTAGATAAAACAGTTACTTTAGTTGTCTGATTATCTTCCTTGAAATTAGCATAAACAGGTTTTGGAAGGCCCTTTACTGGTTCGTTCATTGGTGGCATGTTCGTAACTTTTTTTCTTGGCGGTTGACTTAAATTTGTCCATTCTGTAGATGAATACTGTTGCTTAACCAAGCATTCTCCAATGCATCTGTTAGTTTTCCACAGTCTAAAAGACATTATAGAAGATACACATTTTACAACTAATATATTATATATATATACACAACTAACTTTGAAATATTGTGTAAAGTTAGGTTAACTATATGAATGACTTACTTGTTTTGCGACTGAAGTATGCTTTTTGTAAAGGTTTTACTTGCTTGTAGTGCCATGTTATTGCTTAATTATGTTTTTGAAGTGTAGGTATTTAATTGAGGCCTGAAAAATTAAAAATTTTGACAAATGAATCCCTGCTTGACGTTGGTGTTCGAGTGATTGACCATAGAAAGAAGATATAAATAATAGAAGGGACGCTGTACCGTTGAAAACTTAATCCCGCACCCGTTTGAGGGCGCTGCACAGTTTCTAGAAAAGAATCCGCTTAATTAATTTAAACCAAACCGACCAAATATTATATAGACAAATAATAGCAACACAGTTTTGTGACCAACAATATTTAAAACAATGGCTTTTTGTTTACATTAGTGCCCAAGCATTTGGTCCAATAAAAAAATGTCATTTTAATTTACCGCCTAAATTGTTAGGGATTTTGTAACTGTCACCAATGGGTGTGGTTTACACAGGTAAGTAGCCATGCATAAACGTAGAATCGGAGATCGCGAGAGGGATCGTCAATGATTTTACAATTGTTTTTTAATAGTAAATATTAAATACTATTATAAATAGTGTAGTAAATATTATACACATATGTGTATAAGTTGTTTACTTGAACATATAAATCTTAAACTTTGTATTTAGTAAAATAAAATATTCTAATTTGTACTTTTAGTTTTATAATTATTATTTTCACCCCTTAAAACATTGCCGCCCATGCCGTTGGGCACTGTGACAGATAATTTCATGAATTTGAGGTTATGTTCCTCCGGCCATTACAACATTCACATCACACCCAACCGCAGCTTTCAGACCACCTTTCTCGGCCATTTTACCTGATCAATGGATAAGTAGACAACAGGGTAGGCTAATTTAATAATAACTAATAATTATCTAAAATATTTGGAACTCATCACTTTTCCTGATCAATGGCAAACAAAAGGATTGTATTTGTGAACCCTTGTAAACTTTGGAGAATTTCTGATAAGATTTCCTAGCCTAGTTATGAAATCAAGCCTTTTTGATAGTTTTATGTTTTTCTCGGAACCGGAAATATCTTTTTTCTTAGTATTGCTATTATATAATAGTAATAAAAAAATATATGGTAATAGGTATTTGCAAACACGTATGGAACAGAAAACAGGTATTTACAAACAGATACTGAACGAGAAACAAGTATTTAGAAACACGTATTGATTTTTTACAAATACTGTCATGTTAGACTAAAGATATTGTCACTTACCTTATTATTGCTTGTAATTATTATTTTCATTCATTTTGAAATAAAACACTATTAATCTTTCAGATAGCTTTTATTCTACAATACATAGCCCAGGGTAATTATTTTTATATACAGAATATTACATAATTAAGCAGAGTGATATAACATTATACATGGTATAGACCAGGATATTTATAGAGTATTATACATACTTAAACAAAGTGATATGATATATACCAGAGACTAAGATTTTTATATTTTATATGCAGGGTGTATTACATAATTAAGTAAAAACAGCAAGATATATACAGGATAATACATAATCAAATAAAAAAGCAAATAGATTATATAAAATTGGATTTTTAAAGATTAAACAGATTAATATTATTATTATTATTAAACGATGAACATCTGTTATGATACCTCATCATTTATGATTGAGTAATGGCCCCAAGGAAGCGTTTCATACGATTCCTTAACTAAATACCTCTTATCGTCATGGGGACTCAAGGCAATTTTTTCTTGAGTTATGGAATAGACTGCATGCTCTTCAGATTTGATTAAGTTTTGAGTTATGTATTTAGCTTTAAAATTGTCCACACATTCTATGAAGTCTTCCAAAGTAATAACGTTTTTAATAACAGATTTTTTGATGCCCTTTATTTTCTTCGTCAACCCGATATTGTTCGATGAAGCCCCAGACTTATCACTACTGTTCACAGCTTGTTTCACGGTATACATTTTCGCTCTAAGCCCCACAAAAATTTCTATAGGTGTACCGCTAAATTCGTCTTTCATCATGCCTAAAACTTTTTTATTTACTTGTGGGATATTGTACTGGTTGTCTTTAGAGTAATCGCTCGTATCAAAATGGGAATGACAGTCGCGACGAATGACCTCATATATATCTTTATCAGTAACTTCATATATAAGTGAATCGGTGTCTGTATAAAGAACTGAGCAGTCGTCACCAAACTCGGGTTTCATATAGTCATAATGAAAATCATATATGGTGGTTTTTGCCAGATCCAAAATTGCTTGTCCGACATATATAGGTTTATTAAAATATACTTCGGTCTTGTTTAATTCGATAGCAACCAAATTCTCACTGAAAATTGTGGCCGCTTTGAACTCAGGTTTTGCGATTAAACTCTCCGCACTGTAGCGCCCCTCCCAGCTGTTAACTAATTTTACGATCGAATGTTTGCGGATGTTCTCCATTGTTTTACCAAATGCAGCATTATTCATCAACTTAAACAAATTTTTTCCAAATTCATTTTTAGCCGCCTGTCGTAATTTTGTATTAAGATCGATATACGCTTTTAACCAGGGAGACTGACTAAATTTCAAGACGCGATGAATTTTATCTATTTTGAGACCGTGCTGTAATGCTGGTTTCAGGGCTCTATAATGAATAACATATCTATTTTTGTTGGTTAAAGTAGCCAAAAGTTTAGTGTTTTTACAACCGGGGGGAGCGCTATGTTCGGGACAAAATGGCAAATCTCGATGTAGGTCGTGCAGATGTTCCTGATAACTAAGGTCGACCTCTAATAAATACCCTACATCCGAAGTGTCAGATACAGTTGCGACATCAATGTTTGGATCAACCCACTCGAACCCGCCGTAAGGTAAATACTGGCTCATAGCCCAGCCGTATTGATTGTTGATATCGAAATAGGCCAAATATTTTGATGGTTTGCTAGGGTCGAAATTTGGAAGGTATTTGTTGTTTGCCTCGCTTTTAGGTTTGGAGCATTGACTTAGCCCGCCGCGAATGCCTCTTTCAATGAACATAATCAGGTCGATGTCAGTCACAAGCTCGAGATTAACTTTAGTATATTTTAGCATGCAGTCCCACGTGTAGCCGGGTAAGGTGTAATAATGCGCGGGATCTAAACCGTATGTTTTGTAGGAGCTGCTTCGGAATTCTTCAAACACGTCAGCTAAAAGTAAAACGTCAGACTTCATGTACAAGTCTGTGTATTCGCCTAAATTTTGAATGTTAAATGCAGTCCATACGCGTTGCGCATGTCCATACTGCGTGTCTGATATATCACTATTTTCCAAACGATTATAGAAATTTTGCGTTCAGGTAAAGACTCAAAATTAAATTTATTAAAATTGTCCATAAAATCGTAAGGATACACGCGTTTTTTCGTCAACAAGTCAAATTGTGTGTCGTCTAGTTCGGTAAACTGCGTTTTCAGAATGGGGAATCGCGTCAAGTAAGAGGATAGTGTATCTAATGAAGTGGCCATGAAACGGAAAGAGTCAATAAAACGGAATTTAATTAAATTTTGATCAATGTGTTTCGTAAAACTAATATATTTTTCTTTGGTTAAGGGCAGTAAATCAACACGGCCGGGCATGTCATTCGCGATATTTCCCAGAATAAAATGAGCATCGTACCCACTCAGGTTGTGAAATACAACAGGTATAGTCACTTCATCTTTGTAATTAATATTACATGAGTTGTGTGCAGCACCCCTATAGTTATTTTTAGGACTTAAATGAAAATGGTCTCGTACCTTAACATCATCCGGACCGAAGGGCTGTCCACAGATGTGGCAGTGCGTGACTTTATCAAATTCAGCCTGTTGTTCAGGTGTCAAGGCCATATCGTGCGGACAAAGAAAAACTGTTTCTACATCTTCGGCAAATTGGTTCATTTGTTGAGCAAACCAAGTCATACAATCTTCACCCCGATATGAACGATAAAAGGATAATGAAGAATCGTATGAGCACTTAATATAGTAGCCGACAGCAGCAGGTACATGTCGTTGATATTTATTCTTGGAGTCCACCGGTTGAAGAACGCTCTCCATGTCAGCATAAATAATAAATGGTACCTTTTCCTTGTTTTTAAAGTTTTTAAAATTCACATTTTTCTTGTCTTCACTCGGTAGCCTGACTTTACAATCATTCAAGATTTTGCAGTCTTCATAATGTTTGGCTAATTTTTCTTGACTGTAGAAATAATGTAGACATCTATCGCAAAAATATTTCTTTGCATGCATCTGGCTTAGTTGTCTCGAAAGAAGTCGGGAGAGGTCCTTGATCCATATATAATGGTACCTCACATGTTGAGAAATTAATTCATCATCATCAGCATAGGAATCCTGGATCATGAGAAGATTAACGTGCTGATCCCTCTTATTTTTAGATAAATAGGTCGGTAGAGTAATGAATTGTTTTTGGATTTTTTTAAAATGTAGATATTAACTGACAAATCATTATTCTTCTCGAATTGGGGTATCTGACTTATGGACATTGGAATTTTTATCCCTTCCAAGTTTAACACTGTTGATGGATGCGAGTACGAAGAAAGTCGGTCAGAATGTTTATTTACAGGATACAGAGCACTGACATTTGCCCAAGCAAAGCAGGCCTCATCATCATTTTTCACATTAATGCACGCGTGTTTTTTCTTTATTGACTCGAGTAGATCAATGTATGATGAACCAAGCTGAGGCGTAAATTTATTTATATTAACAGCTAAATTGGTGATAGCTTTTAAAGCCCAATCCGAGTCTCTTTCTTGGAACTCCTCTAGCTGCGTTAAAATTGGCACTGTAACATGTTGTTGAAACCATTGATCTAGATTGGTGTCACGATATATTGGGGCGTTTTTGGTGTTGCAGTATTTAAATTCCTCCATTATTCTATCAGCTTTTTGAAGAATAAACTGTCCACAGAACACTGCGTTGACCTTTACCATCTTCTCTTTTTTCAAAACATTATTAACACGTCTCTTGAATAAAGCGAAACAATCACTTAGGAATTGGCGGGGGTCCTTGTGTTTTAAATTGGTAACAACACCAGTACGAATTCGGCTATTGAACGCGTTATCCGAATCGTCCCAATGAACACGATGTTTAGCCGTTTCCTTTCCACCACCCGCACCACTTTTCTTAGCGCTTTTATCTGTTGTCTAATACTTTTCACATTAGCCAGAGTTGATAGCAGTTGTTGTTTTTCCCCAACGGTCTTGGCAGTCTTCAGCTGTTCTTTGAGATGTCGCCCAGCCTTAGTATAATTCCTCAGTCCAGCGCCAACGTTTTCTTCTGTGTACGAAGATCGGAGAATGGATAGAATGCGAGTTATTTGTAGCCACAAGAACTTCATAAAAGCAGACATGATAAGAGTTAGCTATGTCCTCTCTCAAGAAAACTAACAATAAGACTGAGAAACCAGACGTTAGCATTCACTTTTATATCGACCGTTATAATCTCGAAATCAATACGTAGCCTCGAACCCCCGACCTTGAGACGTAGGGTGGGGATGACCTCGAGACTAGGGGTGGGGTGACCTTGAATGACCTTGACATTGATATGCCCTTGTAATTGAGCTGGGTGACTTTGAGTCACCTTGGGCCACTTGGGTGACCTTGAGTCACCTTGAGCTACTTGGGTGGTCTTGGGTGACCTTGAATCACCTTGGGCTACTTGGGCGGTCCAGTATTATTTTTCGTTGGTAGCATTAGGTAGTTAATAAATAGAATATAGTGAAACAATCTTAAAATCGTAAGACTTAACACATTATTTGAATTACACATCTGCTGATTTTGCCATAATAACATATGGGTGGGGATGACCTCGAGACTCGGGGTGGGGTGACCTTGAATGACCTTGACATTGATATGCCCTTGCAATTGAGCTGGGTGACTTTGAGTCACCTTGGGCCACTTGGGTGGTCTTGGGTGACCTTGAGTCACCTTGAGCTACTTGGGTGGTCTTGGGTGACCTTGAGTCACCTTGGGCTACTTGGGCGGTCCAGTATTCTTTTTTGTTGGTAGCATTAGGTAGTTAATAAATAGAATATAGTGAAACATCTTAAAATCGTAAGACTTAACACATTATTTGAATTACACATCTGCTGATTTTGCCATAATAATATATGGGTGGGGTGACCTTGAACGACCTCGACATTGACATACCCTTGACATTGAGATGCCTTTGATCTTGGGTTGACCTTGACATTGGTATTATCTTTACATTTGGATCACTCTGATATTGAGCCGACTTTGGATGGTCTGGGTGACCTTGAGTCACCTTGAGCTACCTGGGTGGTCTTGGACGACCTTGACATGACCTTGAGGCGCGGGGTGGGGGTGACCTTGAATTTGCATTGACATTGATATGCCTCCGACTTTCAACGACCTTGACATTGATATGCCTTGGCATTGAGATGTCCTTGACCTTTGGATCACCTTGACATTGGGACGACCTTGACACTTGGGTGGTCTGACCTTGGAGTGCGGGGTGACCTTGAAGGAACTTGACACTTGGGTGGTCTGACCTTGAGACGCGGGGTGGGGGTGACATTGAATGCCCTCGACACGTGGGTGTTCTGACCTTTAGACGCGGGGTGGGGGGTGACCTTGAATGACCTTGACATTTGGATGCCCTTGGCATTGAGATGACCTTGAGTCGCATTGAGGTACTTGGGTGGTCTTGGACGACCTTGACATAACCTTGAGACGCGGGGCGGGGTGACCTTGAATTTGCATTGACATTGACATGCCTCTGACTTTCAACGACCTTGACATTGGGATGACCTCGACATTTGGATAACCTTGACATTGGGGCGACCTTGACATTGGGATGGCCTTGACGTTGGTATGCTCTTGACATTGGAATCAGCTTGATATTGAGCTGACTCACCTTGGATGGTCCGGGTGACCTCGAGTCACCTTGAGCTACTTGGGTGGTCCTTGTGTTTGCGGACGTTAGGTCAGGTTACAATTTATCCCCACTTATCCCCGTTTGGACTCCAAACGGGGATAAGTGACGGAAAATTGTAACCTGACCTAACGAGAGTCTCTTTCTTGGAACTCCTCTAGCTGCGTTAAAATTGGCACTGTAACATGTTGTTGAAACCATTCATCTAGATTGGTGTCACGATATATTGGGGCGTTTTTGGTGTTGCAGTATTTAAATTCCTCCATTATTCTATCAGCTTTTTGAAGAATAAACTGTCCACAGAACACTGCGTTGACCTTTACCATCTTCTATTTTTTCAAAACATTTTTAACACGTCTCTTGAATAAAGCGAAGCAATCACTTAGGAATTGGCGGGGGTCCTTGTGTTTTAAATTGGTAACAACACCAGTACGAATTCGGCTATTGAACGCGTTATCCGAATCGTCCCAATGAACACGATGTTTAGCCGTTTCCTTTCCACCACCCGCACCACGTTTTCTTAGCGCTTTTATCTGTTGTCTAATACTTTTCACATTAGCCAGAGTTGATAGCAGTTGTTGTTTTTCCCCAACGGTCTTGGCAGTCTTCAGCTGTTCTTTGAGATGTCGCCCAGCCTTAGTACAATTCCTCAGTCCAGCGCCAACGTTTTCTTCTGTGTACGAAGATCGGAGAATGGATAGAATGCGAGTTATTTGTAGCCACAAGAACTTCATAAAAGCAGACATGATAAGAGTTAGCTATGTCCTCTCTCAAGAAAACTAATAATAAGACTGAGAAACCAGACGTTAGTATTCACTTTTATATCGACCGTTATAATCTCGAAATCAATACGTAGCCTCGAACCCCTGACCTTGAGACGTGGGGTGGGATGACCTCGAGACTCGGGGTGGGGTGACCTTGAAAGACCTTGACATTGATATGCCCTTGCAATTGAGCTGGGTGATTTTGAGTCACCTTGGGCCACTTGGGTGGTCTTTGCTAACCTTGAGTGACCTTGAGCTACTTGGGCGGTCCAGTATTCTTTTTTGTTGGTAGCATTAGGTAGTTAATAAATAGAATATAGTGAAACAATCTTAAAATCGTAAGACTTAACACATTATTTGAATTACACATCTGCTGATTTTGCCAAAATAATATATGGGTGGGGATGACCTCGAGACTCGGGGTGGGGTGACCTTGAATGACCTTGACATGCCCTGCAATTGAGCTGGGTGACTTTGAGTCACCTTGGGCCACTTGGGTGGACTTGGGTGACCTTGAGCTACTTGGGTGACCTTGAGTCACCTTGGGCTACTTGGGCGGTCCAGTATTCTTTTTTGTTGGTAGCATTAGGTAGTTAATAAATAGAATATAGTGAAACAATCTTAAAATCGTAAGACTTATCACTTTATTTGAATTACACATCTGCTGATTTTGCCATAATAATATATGGGTGGGGTGACCTTGAACGACCTCGACATTGACATGCCCTTGACATTGAGATGCCTTTGACCGTGTGTGTGCGCGTGCATGCGTGGATGTGTGTGCGTGTGTGCGTTCATGTGTGGATGTGTGTGTGTGCATGCGTGGATGTGTGTGTGTGTGTGCGTGCGTGCGTGGATGTGTGTGCGTGCGTGCGTGCGTGGATGTGTGTGTGTGTGTGCGCGTGGATGTGTGTGTGTGCGTGCATGCGTGGATGTGTGTGTGCGTGCGTGGATGTGTGTGCGTGCGTGGATGTATGTGTGTGTGTGCGTGGATGTGTGTGTGTGCGTGCATGCGTGGATGTGTGTGTGTGTGTGCGTGCGTGGATGTGTGTGTGTGCGTGCGTGCGTGGATGTGTGTGTGTGCGTGCGTGGATGTGTGTGTGTGTGCGTGCGTGCGTGCGTGGATGTGTGTGCGTGGATGTGTGTGCGTGGATGTGTGTGTGCGTGGATGTGTGTGCGTGCGTGGATGTGTGTGCGTGCGTGCGTGGTGTGTGTGTGTGTGTGCGTGGATGTGTGTGTGCGTGCGTGGATGTGTGTGCGTGCGTGGATGTGTGTGTGTGCGTGCGCGTGGATGTGTGTGTGTGCGTGCATGCGTGGATGTGTGTGTGTGTGTGTGTGTGTGTGTGCGTGCGTGGATGTGTGTGTGTGCGTGCGTGCGTGGATGTGTGTGTGCGTGCGTGGATGTGTGTGTGTGTGTGTGTGCGTGGATGTGTGTGTGTGTGCGTGCGTGCATGCGTGGATGTGTGTGTGTGCATGCGTGGATGTGTGTGTGGATGTGCGTGTGTGTGTGTGCGTGTGTGTGTGTGTGCGTGTGTGTGTGTGGATGTGTGTGTGCGTGCATGCGTGGATGTGTGTGTGCGTGCGTGCGTGTGTGTGTGTGCGTGCGTGGATGTGTGTGTGTGCGTGCGTGCGTGGTGTGTGTGTGCGGGCGTGCGTGGATGTGTGTGCGTGCGTGGATGTGTGTGCGTGCGTGGACGTGTGTGTGCATGTGTGCGTGCGTGGATGTGTGTGTGCGTGTGTGTGGATGTGCGTGTGCGTGTGTGTGTGTGTGCGCGTGCGTGCGTGGATGTGTGTGTGTGTGTGTGCGTGGATGTGTGTGTGTGTGTGCGTGCGTGCGTGGATGTGTGTGTGTGTGTGTGCGTGCGTGGACGTGTGTGTGTGCGTGCGTGGATGTGTGTGTGTTCGTGCGTGCGTGGATGTGTGTGTGCGTGTGCGTGCGTGGTGTGTGTGTGCGTGTGTGTGCGTGCGTGCGTGGGTGTGTGTGTGTGCGTGCGTGCGTGGTGTGTGTGTGTGTGTGTGTGTGCGCGCGTGCGTGCGTGGATTAGTGTGCGTGCGTGCGTGGATGTGTGTGTGGATTTGCGTGTGCGTATGTGTGCGCGCGCGTGCGTGGATGTGTGTGTGTGCGTGCATGCGTGGATGTGTGTGTGTGTGTGTGTGTGGATGTGCGTGTGTGTGTGTGCGTATACACTTACTACCTTTGTTACTTGTTGACGTTCACATCTATTGTAAAATTGCTCAGTGACTAATAAATTACTTTACTTTCGTCGACTATATTGAGATAAACCGCATAAAGCACAGATAACAAATCTAATTTAAATTATAAAATCCGTTCATAAGAACTTTAACTTTTCTTTTCTTGACCGCACAGATTGTTTTTCGTGGGTATATCGTTCACTTAATTACATATAAAAAAGGTTACATTTATATATATATATATATATATATATATATATATATATATATATATATATATATATATATATATATATATATATATATACATATACATATAAAAATACTGATATACCCACGAAAAACCATCTGTGTTCATAAGAACATTTGTTTACGCCCACTGTATATTCAAGGCAATTAGGCAGTTTAGGGTAGCAAGTTCTATTGTAAATTAATACTGTTATTTTGTTGTATATAATTCAATTTTAAACTAAGCGAGTTACGAGTACAGCTGCCTTGCTATCAAGTAATATAATATGCTAGATAAAATCCTAGACTGCTTTGATTTCCTGTATTATGATTTCACTTATTGTTTGACGCTCGAATAATAAAGTCCTCCGTTTTGTAAATTAAACTGTAATTCTTTTAAATTAGTTAATATTACCTTTAGGTAATATTAACTAATTTAAAAGAATAAAGTTTGTGAAAATTTTTAAAAACGGAGTCGTTACGGCCAAACGCGTAACTAGCGTACTATAAAAGGTGGTGAAAAAAATGTGAATTTTTGGGTTACTCGATTTATGTTTTATTATAAAAACATAGGAGTATTTCTGCTTTCCATAAAAATTCGAAGTTTTAGTTAACAATGTCAGTACCACAATAGAGATGCGACTGGCAACTAAGCAATTGCGATCGCAGTCCCCAGCTTAAAGATTTACATCATAATCTTATAATTATTACTATTTCTTTATTTCCATATTATGAAAATTTCATTTAAAACGATATTTCCTTTGATAACAAAAATCAAAAATATTCTAAAGTGTGGCTATAGAAATCAGAACATTTTCAATAATTTTAATTAACAGTGTTGACTAGTTGAACAGAGAGAAAAAATGAAAACTAGATTTTGTGAGGTATTTTTAATTCTTAAAAACGGCATATATTTTCTATTTTTGCAACATCATTTATTTTGTCCATGTCATCAGTATAACTGCTTTTTTTATAATTTTTTGAAGTTATAATATGGGGTCATCATAAAGTAAGGGAGTAGTATAGCTGTGCCGATCTTGCTCCAAATGTTTTGGAGCAGGATCGGCATAGCTTTATATCGATCAATAGAACGTAAATAGAACTGTAAAACGTTCATAGAACTGTAAAAGTTCGAAGATCATCAGTTTTCGTTCATCGAATTGTAATATATCAACGGTTAATAGCCGTCAACGGCTCTATTACTATATCGATCAAATATTTAATATCACTGACGATTTGTTTGTATAATATATCTATTCCAAGTTAAATCCAAATGTATCAAATGATGTGAAGATATTCTAACGAAAAATTATGTGGATCTTAAGAAAAATACATTATCTTTTGTAGAAAATTTTTATTTTTTATATTAATTATAATATAATTATGATTCATTGCTCTGTTGTTCTTCTGATAGTAGTAATATAACTGGGAGACCAGTCATCGTCCCAGTTTTCTTGCCCATCAGCAGAAAGCCCCATTCCACCAGCAGTGGAAGTGGAAATAGAAGATTCTTGGACAGTAGAAGTCAAATCCTGCTGTTTTTCAGAACTGGAAGAACAGCTACCATCCCAGTTTTCTTCCAATGCTGTGGAAGTTGATGCTCTTTGTCGTTGAGAGTCCTGCTGAGCCTGCTGTCGTTGGGCCTGTTGCTGCGTCTGCTGAAGACTACGCCTACATTTCCACAAATGGATAGGTAGGCGATGTCTCAGCACTCGATGATGTGGGAGTAATGGGCAAGTGATAAATTCTGTAAAAAAAAAAAACAAAAAATATAGTGTTTATTATAGAACTTCGTATTAGAGATTCTTACCGCTGCACTGCTCCATTTTTTTTCTATAGGGTTACTTTCACTAACGAGATTTTGTTAATATTGAAATGTATGTATATAGAACTAGCTATATCAGAACAATGATGCTCTTGTAGATTTTATGCGAGTATTTATACGATTAAAGACGTAGAGGGGAAAGATATTCCCAATAAAGAAAAAATGCAAGCTAGTATTTTTAAATTAGATTATGTTTACAAAAACACAAATCCAAATTACAATAGTTGAAAAAATCTGCTTTGTGGATGTTTTTATGGATTATTTTAGCGAGGGGGGATGGAGGAGACATTCATTTCCGTTCAAAGAAAATGCTAGCTAATGTTTTTTTAAATTAGATTACGTTTACAAAAAAAATCTGCTTTGTGGACGTTTTTATCAATTATTTTAGCGAGGGGGATGGAGGAGACATTCATTTCCGTTCAAAGAAAATGCTAGCTAATGTTTTTTTAAATTAGATTACGTTTACAAAAAAAATCTGCTTTGTGGACGTTTTTATCAATTATTTTAGCGAGGGGGGATGGAGGAGACATTCATTTCCGTTCAAAGAAAATGCTAGCTAAGTTTTTTTTAAATTAGATTACGTTTACAAAAATAATATTATTCAAATATAAAATTACAAAGGTTAAAAATATACTTTGTAAACTTTTCTTCAATCCTTATTGAGAGGAAGAGGTAGGGATAATATATATGAACATAATTTATAAATATAATTTAGTTATAAGAGTCTTTTCAATCGATATGGATCTACAACAAGTAAATAGAGAAACTTCATACAAAGTTCTAAGGAACGTGAAAGACTTGGTGCTAAACCAAAAGTATAAAATAGTGCAATTAAGAGTTAGTAAAACGAAATATGGTGAAAGTTTACTAGTGGAAACTGAAGACTTTGTCACCTATTTACCACGAAGATTTTTTCATTATTTTGAAAAAATAGGCGTTGAAAAATTTAATGACAGTTTAAGAAGTCAAGCGATATATCTCGTAAGTAAAGGATCCATCGGCTTGACTACAAATATTATATTTACTGAAGAATAATGAAAGCTAGAAGACAGGTTGAAATGGAACGTCTTATTAGGAAATATTGGAAGCAGTTAGAGAGGCATATAAAAACAATACATGAAATAAAAGTCAATATAAAAATGTATGAAATTAGAAAGAAAATTGATGATATGAAATTGTAGTTAGTAGGTTATTATATTTTTTCTTATGTATAATATTCTGGTCTGTACAAAATAAAACTGTAATGAAAAATAATTAGAATTGTTTCTATTAATTATCCTATATAAAGAATTCATACTATATACTTTTATCACTAAAACAAAAAAGAACAAATTCTAAAACAATAGAAATACCTATAAGGAAATTGTAAGCAAAACTATCTCAGAGAGTCATTTTGAAGGAAAGAGCATTTTTTATTCAGCACATTTGGATTTAAAAAAATAAAAGAATTTCGATTTTTCTTAAATAAAATTATTTTTTTCTTAAATATATGCAGTTTCTAATTATTTTATTCCTATATTTAAAAGCTGAAAAAACTTCTGAGAAGTATACTATGTAGATAATTTAAATTTTTTTAGAATAAAACAATTAACTAATTAAGAAAAAATATTTCCTTGTTCTGAACGAGAGACAGAGAGAGAATATTATAATAGATAACCCATAAAATGGGTTTTTATTTAAATAGAAATAATTTCAGCCTATTGATTGAAATTTAATGTAAACTTCACAATTAACACTCTGCATTTGAAAACTAAAAAATGTTTTCTTATGAAAACTTTTTAGAAAAAACACAAGATGTAATTAATAATGTTTTTTATTTTTATTTTTATTATTATAAATACACACATATATATACATAAAAAAATTTACTATTATTAAAATATTATATAAAACTATTCTAAAAATTACACTATACTATATTATATACAAAAAATTACTATTAAAATATTATATTAAAGTATACAATACTGTTCTAATAACTAACTATTGTATATATATTATGAAATTGATCGCTAAAAATTTAGCGATCAATTTCACTAAGCACCAGCAGCAGGTCCGCATCTACCTGCTGCAATTCGACGGCAGCAGCATCCCTTTCCATATCAAGGGCATCCATTTGACGCTGGAGGGCCTCCTTCTGCCGCCGAATTACCGCCAAGCGGTTACGGACTCCTCTCTGAATTTTCTCTGCCTGCTTCCTCCGTCTTATGGCCAATGCTGTCCATTCCGCCCGCCTTTGTTGTTCCTGTTGAACAAAGACTACCATAGTGTCTTGATCAACAGGATCGGGCTCTTGTAACGACGAGGCCACAGAGGACTCCGATGGTGTCGGGGAAGGAGTCCGCAGATCTCGATGGGGATTCCCGATGTTGTCTCGCAACATCGATAAGTTCTTTCCTCTGTAACAAAAAGAAATTGAAAATTAGCTTTTTCTAAAAAAATAAGTATATGAATAGTTGTAAATGAATACTAATGGTTTTGAAATATATTATTTTGCACAACCAGTATGTTATATGTTTCCATTTTATAATTTGTTAAAAGATGTTAAGAAAAAAAGATTTTTTGGCTACATGTTTTTAATTCAGAATTGCATGCTGTTCCCGAAAATGTAAAAAAATACAGGGTGCTCCATTTAAAAAAAACAAAGTTGTATAGAGCCTAGGATAAACTAAACACTCCGTATAATGAAAAATGTTTTCTGAAGATGACCTACATAATTCGGCGAAACTTTTGTGTTTAACATTTTTTTATATAATTTTAGATAAAAGATCTATGAAGCAATGAATCTTAGGTGGGACACCCTATATAAAGGTTTACAAGACGTTTGTTTACTTAAGAATTATAGGCTCGGATCGTAAGTAGATACTTAATTTCTGTATGATTTTTTAAATATGAGATACATTTAAAACATGTTTTATTCACCGTACATAGTATTCAATTGCTAGTTCAAAAATTATATGAATAGTCAAGTTGTAAAGAAATAATGCTTATGTACTTACCCTCGGCGAAGTACTAGAACCGGAGGAAGGCTCTCAGAATCCTCCACTTTTCGGCGCTTTACTCCTGAAGTGGAAGGCTCCTGAAAGTCTTCCCTCTGCTGCCGAGCCTCATCAGGGATCCTATTGCGTGGTGTTCTATAAAAACAAAAAGAGAAATTATAAATTGTTAAAAAATAATATAGTAATTAATTAGGTATCACTGGTTTCTATAAGAAAAAAATTACCTCTCATCTTCTGTGCATGAAGATATCTCCACTACCTCGGGTTCATCCACTACAGCCGCGGGTATTTGCGGTGATACCACACGGATATTTTGGTGGATTATCAAACCCTTGGTTAGTTCCTCCCTTTCTTCAGCACTTAAGAAAGACTTTCCGCAATGCATATTTTATTATTTCAAACGAACACAAAGTTTTATTTAAGAAAAAGGTTAGATGTACCGTCGATCTATCCGTACTCGTTACAGATTGCGAATTAAATCATGAAGCTTTGATTCAATACATTTATACGATTTGAAACTGCAAACATAAGTCAGAAATGCAGTAATATCCTGTTAAGTACATTAAACTGTCAGGTCGCCTAACTCAGACGCTACATGGACAGAAAATTGTTCGAGATTAAAGGTGTAACGACATGTACTTCCTCTAAAATCACAGAGTCAGCAAAATGATGTGCCTGCAGCGAAGCAGCGAACTCATATTCAGCATTTACAAATGCAGTAATATCCGTTTCTATCAAGTTCATTAAGCTATCAGGTCACCTAACTCAGACGCTACGTGTGGAGAGTAAAATTGTTCGAGACTGAAGGTGTAACGACATTTGCTTCCTGTAAAATTACAGAATAAGCAAAATTTATAATTTAATAAGCCACTTCTGTTAAGGACATTAAACTAACAGGTCACCTAACTCAGACGCTGCGTGGACAATAAAATTGTTCGAAACAATTGTAATTTAACACCTTAAATTGAAACTTGACACCTCAAATTGAAATGTGATACCTAAAATTGTAATCTGATACCTAAAATTGTAATTTGACACCTAAAATTGAAATTTGACACCTTAAATTGAAACTTGACACCTTAAATTGAAACTTGACACCTTAAATCGAAATTTGAGACCTAAAATTTTAATTTGATACCGAAAATTGAAACTTGACACCTCAAATTGAAATTTGATACCTAAAATTGAAATTTGATACATAAAATTGTAATTTGATACCTAAAATTGTAATTTGACACCTAAAATTGAAATTTGACACCTTCAATTGAAACTTGATACCTTAAATTGAAATTTGACACCTCAAATTGAAATTTATTACCTAAAATTGTAATTTGACACCTAAAATTGAAATTTGACACGTTAAATTGAAACTTGACACCTTAAATTGAAATTTGACACCTAAAATTGTAATTTGATACCTAAAATTGTAATTTGACACCTAAAATTGAAATTTGACACCTTAAATTGAAACTTGACACCCCAAATTGAAATTTGATATCTAAAATTGAAATTTGACACCTTAAATTGAAATTTGATACCTAAAATTGTAATTAGACTCCTTAAATTGAAATTTGACACCTAGAATTGTAATTTGACACCTTAAATGGTAATGTGACACCTTGAATTGTAATTTGATACCTAAAATTAAGCGGTGTGCCTGCAGCGAAGCAGCGAACTCATATTCAGCATTTACAAATGCAGTAATATCCGTTTCTATCAAGTTCATTAAGCTATCAGGTCACCTAACTCAGACGCTACGTGTGGAGAGTAAAATTGTTCGAGACTGAAGGTGTAACGACATTTGCTTCCTGTAAAATTACAGAATAAGCAAAATTTATAATTTAATAAGCCACTTCTGTTAAGGACATTAAACTATCAGGTCACCTAACTCAGAAGATGAGTGGACAGCAAAATTGTTCAAAAGTAAAGGTGTAATGACCGTCAGATATGCTGACTTTAGACTTGAGCGGCGTGCCTGCAGCGAAGTAGTAAATTCATATTCAGCAATATTTATTTTGCGCTGATTTAATCAGATATTGAATAAAACGTTTTAGCAGCGCAAGCATATCATATTAGGTTAATCAGGAAATTTGCTCTGTGAAATTTTGATAACTTTATAATACGGTGAATATAAAATAACTCATCTTTGCCGCAATCCATCAGTTTTACTCGAACGTTTGATCATGCTACATATTTTAGCCAGTTTTCATTTACAAGCCTGACCGTAATCTGTTTATTGTGCTACATTATTTTACTCAGTGTTGTGCTTCTGTGTGTACCGAAATTATGAATCTCGCAACTGTATCTTCTCTTAGTTCTAGAATTGTGAAAACTACTGCGGAAGCTATAAAGCTGTTAAAAACTAAAAAAGAAATAATCAATCATATAATAATACTAAAACGGAACATTAATTTATTGAAAAAAGCAATTAAAAATAAAATTCATAACCAGAAAGAAACTGAAAATCTTTTTAGATTAGAAGGAAATTTAGCCCTATTAAAATATTATTTAGCTAAATTACAAGATTTAAAACAGCCTCATATGAAAGTAGGAGGCGGTATAGTTGATAATAGCAAAAAACGCAATCGAAGTTTAGTATGGCACTCCGTCGATTCATGTTTTGGTGGAAGATTGTGTACTGGGGTTATTGCTAATTTACGTATTAAGGATCCATTATGCTTTTTGAATAAGGCTTTTGCTAGTTTTCAGCGTAAAATTAAAATACTCGTCAATAATTCCATGCTTAAAGTAAACGTAATTTTAGTATGTAATTTCATTAAACCTCAAGATGGTGTTATAGAAATGAAAACGTTTCCTACAAAAAATAAAACTGTTGATATCAATACTAATTTAAAGCAGTGGTATAAAGAAAATGTAGTTCACGCTCTTACAAATAAATTAGAAGAATTTAATGAAAAAGATTCTGGTTGGGCACTTCTGGAAATTCTACATCTAAAAGTCAACATAAATAATTTTTCTCCGTTACAAGGTGGATCGTCAACTTTTGTCACTCTTCCGGAGTTTATCTCACGAAAAAAAGCTGTAATAAATATTAAAAATAACGATCCATTTTGTTTCCTTTGGGCTGTAGTTTCTGCTTTGTATCCAGCTAACAATAAACATCCGGAGAGAGTCTCAAGTTATCCACATTTCAAAAATGTTTTAAATTATAATTCCATCAATTTTCCAATAAAACTCGATGATATAAAAAAGTTTGAAAACCTCAATAATTTAGCTATTAATGTATACTGTATAGAAAACAAAAGTGTCCTTCCACTTTCTTTAAGCGACAATAAAAGTAGCAATAGAGAACATATTAACTTATTGGTACTATCTGCAGATAAAAATAATTCCATTGTTGTAAATAATACTAGAGAACTCTCTAACGACAAAATGATTTACCATTTCGCATGGATAAAGAGAATGTCGGCATTATTTTCAAAACAACTTTCTTCTCATGCACATAAAACTTTCATTTGCTATAGATGCTTGAATCACTTCAGCTCTGATGATCTACTGAAAAAACATATGCTTTACTGTACAAATATGAATAAATGCGCTTTAAGGTTACCAAAAGAGACAGAGAATACTTTACAATTCAAACACTTTAATTATAAAGAAAAAGTTCCTTTTGCGATATATGCCGATCTTGAGAGCATCCTAGAACGGTGCAATAACTTAAATTTGGAAAATTGTAACTCTGTTAATTATCAAAAACATACTCCTTTCAGCGTTGCATATTATTTAAAATGTTCATATGACGATAGTTTATCAAAATTTCAGATATATCGAGGGCAAGACTGTATAAAGTGGTTTATTTCGGAACTGCTAAATATTGCTCAATTTATTGATAATACATTTGAAAATATAAAATCAATGAACGAACTGACTTCAGTACAACAATTAAATTATGCTACAGCAACGTATTGTCACATTTGTAAAAAACCTTTTACATCGAATCAGATTAAAGTTCGCGATCACTGTCACCTTACATCAGAATATAGAGGAGCCGCTCATCAAGACTGCAATCTAAATTATAAAAACTCTTATAGTATACCTGTCGTATTTCACAATTTAAGCGGGTACGACGCAAATTTTATAATAAAGCAACTAGCCTCTGGCTTTCCCGGACCTATTAAACTTTTACCAGTAAATAAAGAAAAATTTATTTCATTCACTAAATCAGTTGATGGTACCAAGATACGTTTAAGGTTTATTGACTCTTTTAGATTTATGTCTAGTGGTATAAATACGTTATCTTCATATTTAGATAATGCAAAAAAAAATATTACTAGAAGTCACTGTCAAAATGATCAAGAATTTAGCTTACTAATACGGAAAGGAGTTTTTCCATATGATTACATTGATTCGTGGGAGAAACTCTCAGAGACATGTTTACCCTCAAAAATAAATTTCTTTAATCAGTTGCATGATGAGGAAATTGAAGATGAAGATTATCAACATGCCATTAATGTTTGGAATACATTTAACATCAAAACTTTAGGAGAATATTCAGATTTATATTTGAAAACTGATGTCATCCTACTTGTAGATATATTTGAAAATTTTCGCGAAACCTGTTTAGCAACATATGAATTAGATCCGCTTCATTTTTATACAGCTCCAGGCCTAGCATTCGATGCGATGCTTAAAACTACTGAGATTGAATTGGAGCTCTTAACAGATATTGAAAAAGTTATGTTTATTGAAAGGGGACTTCGTGGCGGAGTATCCCAGTGTTCTAATAGATATGCGAAAGCTAATAATAAATATATGGGTGATCAGTATGACAAAAATCAAGAATCTACATATTTGATGTATTTTGATGTTAACAATTTATATGGGGCTGCAATGTCTGAATATCTACCATATGGAGAGTTTATATTTCTAGAAGGGGACGATTTAGAAATAAAAAATTTAGATGTAATGAATATTTCAGATGATGCTAGTATTGGATATATTTTCGATTGCGATTTAGAGTACCCATCATACCTACATCAAATTCATAATGATTTACCGTTAGCCCCCGAACACATGATGCCTCCAATACCTTCTTCAAAGTCAAAATTGAAAAAATTGTTACTAACATTATTTTCAAAAAATAATTATATTGTTCATTATAGAAATTTAAAAATGTACTTAAGATATGGATTAAAGTTAAAAAAGATCAATAGAGTTCTTAGATTTAAACAAGCTCCTTGGTTAAAGAAATATATTGATTTAAATACTAAATTACGTCAACAATCTAAGAACGATTTCGATAAAAATTTCTATAAACTAATGATTAATGCAGTATTTGGTAAATTAATGGAAAATGTGAGAAAATATAAAGACGTTCGGCTAGTTACTAAGTGGGAAGGACGCTATGGGGCTCAAAAGTGTATTGCAAAGCCGAATTTCCATAGCTGCAATATTTTTGATAATGATATTATCATAATAGAAATGAATAAGTTGGAAATACTATTTAATAAACCTATATATGCGGGATTTTGTATTTTAGACATATCTAAGACCTTTCTGTATGAGTTTCATTATGACTACATACTTAAAAAAATAGCTAGTAATGCAAAATTATTATACACAGATACAGACAGTCTAATTTATGAATTTAAGGTTCCAGATATTTATGAATATATAAAAGAAGACTGTCACAGATTCGATACATCTGATTATGAAACTGATAATATATATAGAATAGAACAGAAAAATAAGAAAGTTCCTGGATTAATGAAGGTTGAAAACAATGGTAAAATTATGCTAGAATTTATCGGACTGCGAGCAAAAATGTATGCCTATAGGGTTAGTACCAAACTAATAAAAAAATCTAAAGGTTCTACTCTAGCAAGTATTAAAAAAATATCATTTGATGATTATAAAAGAACCTTATTTAATCATGAAATTATTTACAAACCCCAGCACCTTATCAAATTGTGGTGAAATGATAGTCGTGTTATTCTTTCTATCACATTTATTAGACTGTTTCAATTATTGTAATATTGATTTACGTGTTCGTGCATATTCTACATAATCAGCAAAATGGTTTAACACATAATTATCATTAATAGGTACATTCGCAATATTTGCCAGGAAACAAAGTTGCTTTACCTTAGTGCTGACAAAGGACAAAGATTGATTGACGCAATAAGGTTAATACACTTTAACCGTTACACCCGTTCCCAGAGAATGGCCTTCACTGTGGCCACTTGTGAAGGACATCTTCTGAGTGAGTTACAAAATAGAGCTTCTTGCAATGCAACAAAAATGTTTCTGACAGTAGCAAAATTGATACGAAAGAAAAGAAAAAAATTAATTGGTAAATGGTAAAACACAAAAAAAAATTTTATATACCATAAAAACTTACATAAGACACCTCTATACCCAATTCCATCTACTCTAAATAATACAGTTTACTAATTAAAGATTCCCCACACAAAAACAATTAACATTAATAAATCTTTCAATATAAAAAAATTGTCGACAGGCCCATCTTATGGATAAATAAAGTATTATTACATAAAATACAACATAATATGCTGCATACGATTTTTACAATTGAGTAGGTACTTAGGTATTAAGAACTAACATATGGTTTTAATCGGTTTTTGTGTACTGTAGTTATCTTGCCTTGATTATCTTTAATGGTGCAATTTGGATCATGCATCGAGACTACCGAAAATGGTCCCTCAAACCAGGGCTCTAGTTTATGTCAATTTTCATTAGTAATGATGACAAGATCTCCGGGATTTAAAATTAATTCTTTAGATTTTATGTCAGGATTGTTTTTACGAATCCTTTTTGACTTTTCAAGGTATTCTCTGGCTCTATTATGCGCAAATTGCAATCTAAAGCGAATTTCTTGCTCATATGCATCTACGTTATATAGTGGATCTACCCGTGAACCCGTCAAAAGTGCATCGAGGTTAGCCGATTTTGCAAACACTAATTCAAAAGGTGTGTAATTGTGGTAACTACTTGGCGTTGTGTTATAGCAAAATGCAAAATATTTCGACCATATGTCCCATTGTGAATGGGTTGTATCGATGTACATGCGAACGAATTCGTTAAGAACCCTGTGATTCCGTTCACATCCGCCGATACTTTGACTGTGATACGCGGTAGATATTTTATGTTCAAATTTTAAAAGTTTTGCCATATTTTTGAAAAGTTCATTTCGATACTCAGTGCCCATGTCAGTCCGAATTTCCTTCATGGGGCCATATACCAAAATAAAATTGTCAAAAATTGCTTTCGCCACGGTACTGGCTTCTTTATTGGGAATAGGCATTATTATGACATATTTAGTCAGTTCACACTGCACAGTTACAGCATATGAATTACCTTGATCTGATTTTTGAAAAGGTCCAATAGTATCAATGCAAATAATGTCAAAAGCTTTTTGAGGAGTAGGTGTTAGTGTTAATGGTTCAATGTGTTTTAATTGCGGCTTGTTAATTTGACACTTATGACATTGTTTACTATACTTTGCTATATCTTTTGTCATGTTTTTCCACGTACAAAAGGATTTTAGCTTTTTTAAAAGTCGTTTTTGACCACAGTGACCCCCTAACAATGGGTCATCATGGAACTTTTTGATTAGCTCCATCTTTTCTTCATTGTTATTTATTATTCTTTGTGGACTACAAAGGATAATTGTTACATTTTTAAGAATCTCTTGACCAATTTCTTTAAACTTATTTACGGTGCACTTATTAAATATATTATCATTCATATTTAATCTTACTTTCTTATATTTTCCATCATCAGCCATTTTTTCTAGCTTAGATAAAATTTGCTTTAGAGCAATATTACCGTTAACGATAGGAATAATAGCTTGTGCGCTAATTTTTCTTTTCTTTAAAACTAATATTTCTATGTTCGTACGTGATACTTTAAATCTTAATGAGGGTAATTTTAAAACATCATAATTATTTAAAGTTTCAAAAACTTTAATCACCTCAAGAGGGTTATTTGTTTCAGAATCTGATATTACCGGTTTATTTCTGTTCTTAGTACCTTCATTTTTTGTGCTTGTCATTGATCTAGTAACTGATAAAATTTGACAAGTATCTGTTTGAATTTGCTTCAAAAGGTCTGTATTTATTCTAGACAACGCGTCTGCCCCTGTATTATGTGTTCCTTTGATATATTCTATATCAAAATCAAATTCGTCGAGATCCATACGCATTCTTGTTAATTTGGAAGATGGGTCTTTCATTGAAAATAAATAAACTAACGGTCGATGATCTGATTTAACTAAAAATTTTTGTCCGTATAAATAGCAACGAAAATATTGAATAGCCCAATGTATTGCGGTTAATTCTTTTAGAATAGTTGCCTTATTTGTTTCACCTTTTGTAAACATTCTTGACGCATAAGCAATGGGTAAGTCCTGACCTCCGAAATTTTGCGAAAGCACAGCACCACAAGAAAATTTTGATGCATCTGTTGTAAGAATAAATTGCTTAGAAAAATCAGGGTACTGTAAAATTTTTGGACTAATTAATGCATTTTTAAGAAATTCAAACGCTTTCTCACAATCAGGTGACCAAACGAAGATAACCTTTTTTCTTGTTAATTTATTCAACGGGTTAGTTACCGATGCGAAGTTCGGTATAAATCTGCGATAGTAATTACAGAAAGCGACGAACCTTTTTACTTCATCAGCTGACTGTGGTGTCGGATATCGTTGTATGACCTCATATTTCGAATCATCTGGTAAAATACCTTTATCAGTTATTTTATGACCCAGATACGTGACTTCCTTTCTGAAAAATTTGCATTTTTGCGGATTTAACTTTAAATTAAATTTTCGACATGTTTCAAAAACTTTTTTCAAATTTGTCATATGATGTTTTTCAGAACAGCCAATAACTATTAAGTCATCCATATAAAGGAAAGCCTTTTCAGGGGTTATTCCCGCAAAAGCAATGGACATCATTCGCTGAAAGCTATTCGGACTTACAGATAAACCAAATGGTAGTCTGGTGAATCTATAAGAACCTGAATCTACACTAAATGAAGTAACATTTCGCGAAGATTCATCCAGAGGAATTTGATGAAAACCTGACATTAAATCAAGTACTGAAAACCATTTAGCTCTTCCTAACTGGTCTAATATGTCGTCAATACGTGGTAAAGGAAATTTGTCTGCAATTAGAGATTTATTTACAGATCTAAAATCTATACATAATCTCCAAGCTTTATTATTATCAGAGGATTTTTTAGGAACTAATAATACGGGACTATTATACTCGGATATAGATGGTTCTATAATACCGTTCTCTAACATTTTACTTACTTGTTTTTCCATTTCTTGTTTAAGGACACTAGGTGTTCTATAATTTTTAATATATGTAGGCTTATTTTCAACCAAATTAAGTTTTTGTGAATAAAAGTTATTTACAGTTAATTTATCGGTTTTTAAAGCGAATACGTCCGAAAATTCGCTGCACAAATGTAAAACGTCGTTTTTAATGAAACTTGGTATATTATCATTTAATTCACTTAACAGTTGCTCTTGTCTATTTTGTGGTTCTGTTGAAATTTTAAAAATTTGAAATTCATCTAAATTCATTGTTTCCAAAGAGTCTATCGTTAAAATTACACTTTCACATGTAGTGTTAATAATTTTCACTAAGGGAGTATCTTTTGACACTAACGTTCTAGCTACAAATACAATTGTTTGAGATATATGATTTATTAGAAAGTATTAACAGCTTTATCTGAAATCATTTTTTCTTAAAATAAGAGCTTGGGATATGCTTTGATTTATCCATATTCATAAAAAATTCTTCACTTTCACATGGAATACATTTGGTGTTAGGTAGTTCGGTTTCTCCACCGCATTTGATGCATTTATATTTCACTGGAACAGGCATATTCTACAGAATCTTCAGTGCTACAAAACTTTCGGCTGCAATAGTTAAGTTTATAGCATCTCCCCCTCTCTCCACTTTTTGTATACATCTGATTCTGAATAAAAACCATTGATCTTTGACCTTTCACAGTTCGATAACCTTTGATCAAAACAGTCATCAAGGAAGATCGTTGACCTAGACAAAGGCTATTAACCCTACAGAGAGGTTCATGTTACCGTTGACCTTTGATCTTTTGCAGTTCTATGAACGAAAATTGATCGATATAAAGCTATGCCGATCCTGCTCCAAAACATTTGGAGCAAGATCGGCACAGCTATACTACTTAAGGGGTATACTTTAAAGTCTTATATAATTTTAACAAATCAAGCTAGTAGCAAAAAGTAAATGCAATCTAGTTACTTCAATAATTGGATTTTACTGTATCTATGGAAAACAAAAGAATTGTCGTGTTGACTGTTGATACAAGTTTCAAACGTAGTCATTGCGATTTAGAGAATTCTTCTCAAAATAAAACTCACGTAAACGTAAATTGAAACGATTTAAACTTTAATAACATGAATCTAACCGAATGCAAAAAAGATGATAACGAGTTAGATAAGTTGATTATTTTACTTAATAATAATTTAAAACTAAATATTACAAAAACAATGTTCTTAAATGTTTTCGTATTAAAAATACCAGAGCCAATTCTAATGCTGGTAACAGAACTAACAAAAAACCCATGCCCAAACCCATAATTGAATTTTATGAAAGGAATGGAAAGAATTTGGTTTTTAATAACAAAAAGAGATTAAAAGGTACCGATATTATTTATTATACGTGAAGATTCGACTCGTGATTGATCCAAATTATGGAAAAAATGTATAAATACCGTTGGACTAAAAAATGTATGGTCAATAGATGGAGTGAAAAATACTGAATAATGCTATGTACAATTTGGAGGAACGGTTGGTAATTGTACACCAGCAAAATGTACGACATATCGAACATTTGCGTTAATCACTGTTGGACATAAGAAATCCCATTGTTTAAGCAATTTAATTTCCTTCACATCCTGTTATTAACTTAATTTGTTAAAAATACATAATAAGCTAAAATATATCTCTTACTTTATGATAACTTTGTATAATTAATATTTAATTAAAACGTAGACTTCCAAGAATTTGTAAAAAATATACTTATCCTTAAAATATGCGAGAAAATAGAATTACAAACGCGAAACGTATTTACGCGAAGATACTAGATAACCTAATACAGGGTGTCCATTTATAAACTGACACATTTTAACTGCTTATAAGTCGAGAACGATAAATGATATCGATGTGCGGTTTTCACAGAACTTCATCAATTTTTTTAAAGTTTTTTTTTACAGTGTTGCCAAGTTTCAAAATTTACCTGAAATAGGAGGAAAAAAATGTATTACTTTCAAAGGCCGATTTGACAAAGAAATGTAATGGGACACCCTGTACTTTTTAATTTTACATGAAAGCCTGTTAACTTTCCTTTCCGAAAATGTATAAATTGTTTTTCATTGCAATCATTTCTTTGTCCAGAGCCAATTTTGGTAGATGACTCCTTTTTGAAAAGGTCCCTGCTCTAATTGATGAAAATTTTATGGTAATTACCTATGTATCGCTTTATCATGATTAAATGATTTGCGCTATTGCCATGTCTATAAAAAGTATTTATTCTATTAAATAACATTCTCGGTATCAACTAACAACAATAACAACCTCTAACTTTGGCTTGTCAAGGAGGCTATGAATCGCATGATTTGTTTTGTATCCCTTAACTACTGTCAAATCTTGTTAACGTCGTTCGTTGGGCAGTCTCAATAATTAGTTCTCTATACTTTTGCAATTTGTTAAAGTTATAAAATTGGTTTAAATATGTTTACCACCCAGGAAAAAGCACGTTGCGTGTTACTATTCAGTGAATGCAAATCAGTTACGGAGACGAGAAGAAGATTTAGGCTGATTTTTGGAAAAGCTCCACCTTCACGCAATTCTATACTTCATTGGGTACACCAATTTTCTCAGGAGGGAACAGTTAAAAGGAAAGTTCGAACAGTCCTAAATGCACAAGGTAATCTGTTGGATGATATTTTGCGGGTGAGAGAAGTGTTGTCCGTGAACAATAACCAAATATCTATTAGAAAAATAGCCCAAACGATAAATATGTCAAAAAGTAAAGTACATAAAATTTTAAAAATAATTAAGTTTAAAGCCTACAAAATTCAAACTTTCCAAAAAATTGAAAATCACGCCCTTGAAAAAAGATATTTTATATGCGAAACATTACTAGATCTTTTTAGAAATGAGCCGGATACCAACTTAATAATGTCAGACGAGGCAGCATTTCACCTTAGTGGGCGGGTAAATAAGCATAACTGCCGAATTTGGGGGGGATGAAAATCCTCGAACTTATAACGAATTTGAAAGGGATTCTCCTAAGCTGAACGTTTGGTGTGCAGTATCGAAGTCTAAAATTTATGGGCCATTTTTTTTTCAAGAAGCAACAGTGAATGGAAACAATTACACCGATATGTTGGAAACATTTTTTTATCCACAACTTCAGCAGGAAGGGAATTTAAACACGGTCTATTTTCAGCAAGACGGTGCACCACCACACTTCTCCAGAGTCGCAAGGCATTCCTTAGATACTACTTTTGGAAATAGATGGCTTGGGCGAGCAGGTCCAATCGAGTGGGCACCCTATTCTCCCGATCTAACCATTCCAGATTTTTTTATATGGGGATATATAAAGGAACGTTGCTACAGTCCAACCCCAAGAAATCTGGATGAACTGCGCAACAACATACTAAACGTTTTCAACCAAATTACACCGGAAATGCTACAAAACGCCTTCAGCAACTTATTTGTGCGTCTGCATATGTGTTCCGAGCAAAATGGGGGTCATATACAGCAGCTAATTTATTAGTTACGTATAAATTAAAATTAAATTGTTCAGTTGTTAAAATTGTTATAAGTATTGTTACCGAGGTTATTGTTACTGTTAGTTCTTATTTAACAGTATTGTTTAGTAGTTGTTATTTAATAGAATAAATACTTTTTATAGACATGGCAATAGCGCAAATCATTTAATCATGATAAAGCGATACATAGGTAATTACCATAAAATTTTCATCAATTAGAGCAGGGACCTTTTCAAAAAGGAGTCATCTACCAAAATTGGCTCTGGACAAAGAAATGATTGCAATGAAAAACAATTTATACATTTTCGGAAAGGAAAGTTAACAGGCTTTCATGTAAAATTAAAAAGTACAGGGTGTCCCATTACATTTCTTTGTCAAATCGGCCTTTGAAAGTAATAAATTTTTTTCCTCCTATTTCAGGTAAATTTTGAAACTTGGCAACACTGTCAAAAAAAACTTTAAAAAAATTGATGAAGTTCTGTGAAAACCGCACATCGATATCATTTATCGTTCTCGACTTATAAGCAGTTAAAATGTGTCAGTTTATAAATGGACACCCTGTATTACCTTACATACCTTTACATTCTGGTAAGCCACATATATTTGGATCCTTTAATGGGTCTGAAAATAGAAAATAACAAATTTAAAATACTGTATTTAATACATACGCCACACGCATATAGGGTTTGTTATATGTGCATTTTTGACCTTAAACATGGGGATCTCGGTTACTATAAGAGATATAAGGTCGGTTAAATTAGAGCAAGGTTGCGCACTTTTATGCTGATCTCTCTTATAGTAATCAACATCCCCATGCTTGATGTTGAAAAACGGTATATCTGTAAATAGTATATGACTTGCGGGCTCATCATTACGATCAGAATGAGGGATAGAGAAATAATTATTAAACTCGGAAAATACTATACGAAACAGAATTTGGTATAGGTGTGTGCGTGCGTGGTGTGTGTGTGTGCGTGGATGTGTGTGCGTGCGTGCGTGGATGTGTGTGTGTGTGTGGATGTGCGTGTGCGCGCGTGCGTGGATGTGTGTGTGTGTGTGCGTGCGTGCGTCCGTGGATGTGTGTGTGTGTGGATGTGCGTGTGTGTGCGCGCGCGTGCGTGGATGTGTGTGTGTGTGTGCGTGGATGTATGTGTGTGTGCGTGCATGCGTGGATGTGTGTGGATGTGCGTGTGTGTGTGAATGTGTGTGTGCGTGCATGCGTGGATGTGTGTGTGTGCGTGCGTGCGTGGATGTGTGTGTGTGTGCGCGTGCGTGGACGTGTGTGTGTGTGTGTGTGTGTGTGTGTGTGTGTGCGCGCGCGCGCGCGTGCGTGCGTGCGTGGTGTGTGTGTGTGTGCACGTGGATGTGTGTGTGTGTGTGTGTGTGTGCGTGCGTGGATGTCTGTGCGTGCGTGCGTGCGTGTATGTGTGTGTGCGTGCGTGGATGTGTGTGTGTGTGCGTGCGTGCGTGGATGTGTGTATGTGTGTGCGTGCGTGCGTGCGTGGATGTGTGTGCGCGCGCGTGCGTGGATGTGTGTGTGTGTGCGTGCGTGCGTGGATGTGTGTGTGTGTGCGTGCGTGCGTGGATGTGTGTGTGTGCGTGCATGCGTGGATGTGCGTGTGTGTGTGTGCGTGTGTGTGTGTGTGTGTGTGTGTGGATGTGTGTGTGCGTGCATGCGTGGATGCGTGGATGTGTGTGCGTGCGTGCGTGGTGTGTGCGTGCGTTCGTGGTGTGTGTGTGTGTGTGCGTGTATGTGTGTGTGCGCGTGCGTGGATGTGTAGTGCGTGCGTGGTGTGTGTGTGTGTGTGCGCGTGGATGTGTGTGTGTGCATGCATGCGTGGATGTGTGTGTGTGTGTGCGCGCGTGCGTGCGTGGATGTGTGTGTGTGCGTGCGTGCGTGGATATATGCGTGTGTGTGCGTGCGTGCGTGGTGTGTGTGTGCGTGGATGTGTGTTTGCGTGCGTGGATGTGTGTGTGCGAGCATGCGTGGATGCAATCCAGTAATTACTTATAGTAATCAACATCCCCATGCTTGATGTTGAAAAACGGTATATCTGTAAATAGTATATGACTTGCGGGCTCATCATTACGATCAGAATGAGGGATACAGAAATAATTATTAAACTCGGAAAATACTATACGAAACAGAATTTGGTATAGGTGTGTGCGTGCGTGGTGTGTGTGTGTGCGTGGATGTGTGTGCGTGCGTGCGTGGATGTGTGTGTGTGGATGTGCGTGTGCGCGCGTGCGTGGATGTGTGTGTGTGTGTGCGTGCGTGCGTCCGTGGATGTGTGTGTGTGTGGATGTGCGTGTGTGTGTGCGCGCGTGCGTGGATGTGTGTGTGTGTGTGCGTGGATGTATGTGTGTGTGCGTGCATGCGTGGATGTGTGTGGATGTGCGTGTGTGTGTGTGCGTGTGTGTGTGAATGTGTGTGTGCGTGCATGCGTGGATGTGTGTGTGTGCGTGCGTGCGTGGATGTGTGTGTGTGTGTGCGCGTGCGTGGACGTGTGTGTGTGTGTGTGTGTGCGCGCGCGCGTGCGTGCGTGCGTGGTGTGTGTGTGTGCACGTGGATGTGTGTGTGTGTGTGTGTGCGTGCGTGGATGTCTGTGCGTGCGTGCGTGCGTGTATGTGTGTGTGCGTGCGTGGATGTGTGTGCGTGGTTGTGTGTGTGCGTGCGTGGATGTGTGTGTGTGTGTGCGCGTGGATGTGTGTGTGTGCGTGCATGCGTGAACGTGTGTGTGTGTGCGTGCATGCGTGGATGTGTGTGTGTGTGTGCGTGCGTGCGTGGATGTGTGTGCGTGCGTGCGTGGATGTGGATGTGTGTGTGTGTGCGTGCGTGCGTGGATGTGTGTGCGTGCGTGCGTGCGTGCGTGGATGTGTGTGTGCGTGCGTGCGTGGTGTGTGTGTGCGTGTATGTGTATGTGCGTGCGTGGATGTGTGTGCGTGGATGTGTGTGTGTGTGCGTGCATGCGTGGATGTGTGTGTGTGTGCGGATGTGCGTGTGTGTGTGCGTGTGTGTGTGTGTGTGTGTGTGTGTGTGTGTGTGTGTGTGTGTGTGTGTGTGTGTGGATGTGTGTGTGCGTGCATGCGTGGATGCGTGGATGTGTGTGCGTGCGTGTGTGCGTGGTGTGTGCGTGCGTTCGTGGTGTGTGTGTGTGTGCGTGTATGTGTGTGTGCGCGTGCGTGGATGTGTAGTGCGTGCGTGGTGTGTGTGTGTGTGCGCGTGGATGTGTGTGTGTGCGTGCATGCGTGGATGTGTGTGTGTGTGTGTGCGCGCGTGCGTGCGTGGATGTGTGTGTGTGCGTGCGTGGTGTGTGTGTGCGTGGATGTGTGTTTGCGTGCGTGGATGTGTGTGTGCGTGCATGCGTGGATGCAATCCAGTAATTACTTATAGTAATCAACATCCCCATGCTTGATGTTGAAAAACGGTATATCTGTAAATAGTATATGACTTGCGGGCTCATCATTACGATCAGAATGAGGGATACAGAAATAATTATTAAACTCGGAAAATACTATACGAAACAGAATTTGGTATAGGTGTGTGCGTGCGTGGTGTGTGTGTGTGGATGTGTGTGTGTGCGTGCGTGCGTGCGTGCGTGGTGTGTGTGTGTGTGTGCGTGGATGTGTGTGCGTGGTTGTGTGTGTGCGTGCGTGGATGTGTGTGCGTGCGTGCATGCGTGAACGTGTGTGTGGTGCGTGCGTGGATGTGGATGTGTGTGTGTGCGTGCGTGCGTGGATGTGTGTGCGTGCGTGCGTGCGTGGATGTGTGTGTGCGTGCGTGCGTGGTGTGTGTGTGCGTGTATGTGTATGTGCGTGCGTGGATGTGTGTGCGTGGATGTGTGTGTGTGTGCGTGCATGCGTGGATGTGTGTGTGTGTGCGGATGTGCGTGTGTGTGTGTGTGCGTGTGTGTGTGTGTGCGTGTGTGTGTGTGTGCGTGTGTGTGTGTGTGTGTGTGTGTGTGTGTGTGGATGTGTGTGTGCGTGCATGCGTGGATGTGTGTGTGTGTGTGCGCGTGCGTGCGTGGATGTGTGTGTGCGTGCGTGGTGTGTGTGTGCGTGTATGTGTGTGTGCGTGCGTGGATGTGTGTGCGTGCGTGGATGTGTGTGTGTGTGTGTGCGCGTGGATGTGTGTGTGTGCGTGCATGCGTGTATGTGTGTGTGTGTGCGTGGATTCTAAATGTTAGTGTGTTATGTAGTTGCATAGGGTAAGTTTTAACAGCTTACTACGAATTATATACATACATATACACACTTTACTAATATTTTTAGTAGGTATAGAAAATACCAGATACCCGCGTAGATTTTTGTTTTTTAAATTATTCTTAACCTTGAATTTGTAAGTAATATAAGAAGAGTGTACAAAAATACAAATACTCAATTTTTTTTTTAAATAAAAAAAGTTGATTTAAGTAGTTGAAATGTTGAGAAATATTGACACACACACACACACACACACACACACACACACACACACACACACACACACACATTCACGCACGCACACACACATCCACACACACGCACACACACACACACGCACATCCACACACACACACACACACACACACACACACACACACACACACACACACACACACACATCCACGCATGCACGCACACACACACACACATCCACGCACACACACACACATCCACGCACGCACGCGCACACACACACATCCACGCACGCACGCACACACACACACACACATCCACGCGCGCGCGCGCGCACTGACACGCACACACGCACACGCACATCCACACACACATCCACGCACGCACGCACATCCACGCACGCACGCACACACATCCACGCACGCACGCACATCCACGCACACACGCACACACATCCACGCATGCACACACACACATCCACGCACGCGCGCACACACACACGCGCGCGCACACGCACATCCACACACACACACACACACACACACACACACATCCAGGCACGCACACACACACGTCCACGCACGCACACACACACACACACACGTCCACGCACGCACACACACACATCCACGCACGCACACACACACACACACACACACACACACACACACACACACCACGCACGCACGCATACACATCCACGCACGCACGCACACACACACATATCCACGCATGCACGCACGCACACATCCACACACACACACACACGCAAGTTAGCAGGGTTCTCCAGGAGTTATTCAGATAAAGAAACGACACCTTGCATTTCTCCCCATTCGGACTCTAAGAAAATGCACCGAGAACGTCACTTCGGTCTTGGTACGTCGTCGAGCATACATATAATTTAACAAATATAACTCTGTATTATTTTATTCAAAAATTAAAAGTTTATAAGTTTGAAAATAATTTTTTAAAAAATCGTTAAACCGGCCACGCGGTTTATCTGGCGCAGTCTTGTGGATAGTACCCAAAATTTTTCGAAAATCAAAAATTTTGTCCGTATCGACGGTTAAGGTGCTACGAACCAAAACGTCCAATTGAGGACCTGTGAACCAGGGGACCATCAATCCATCGAGGATAGCGAGCCAGCAGTCTATCGCAGACATTTAACGGAAAATCAAGAAAGAAGAGGACCAATGAAGTCAGCAATCGCAGCGATACTATTATTGTAAGTAATATTGATCATTCCGCTTTTCCCACAAACCTTCCCTTCCAGAACAAATTTGAAAAACTTTTTCCCAAGCATTTTTGAATTTTTACATTAGCAGTGAAAATTCATCTTTTCAATTATTTTTTTCCCAAGATTTATGAGTATTGCCTGGATCGAGTAGGGCAAGAAAATAAATCCCAACATAACTGGCTTAACACTAACAACTTAGTATAAGTTTAAATAAAATCTTAAAACCACAAGCCCCGTTAACAAAATATTCACAGTCTATAACTGAAGTCGTGCTGTGTAATTACGCAAGTAATTTATATACGGCGTGTCCTAGGTTTTGGTAACCGTGAATATAGAGTTACAATAAAATCAACGATAAAATAAAAGTGATATTACTAACCCATTTATGAGTTTAATCGACCAACTCGCCGATCAACTAGCTAACATACCAACTGTTCGCCAAATTAATTTAACTTCACATAGAGAAGATCAAAGAAACATGGCCTTACCACAAATTAATGTTATTTCAGCCAGAACATTTACTACCTTCCCAGAACTAAAACAATTACTAATTAATTTATTTGGTGACCAACGAAATGAAGAATCTCTCCTTGCCGACCTTAACACCTTGAAACAAAGATCTAAAGAGACACCACTACAATTTGCAGACAGATGTATTGATTTACGATGTCTGTTATTATCAAAATTATCGTGCGAAAACACATCAGTAGAAATAAAAACTGTTAAAACACAATTGTACAATAACAGTACATTACGAGCATTTTTAACTGGTACCAATGAACAGTTAAGTCACCTTTTAAGATGTAAAAATCCCACTACAATAGAGGAAGCTGTACAGATGGTTATCGACGAAGAAAACATTAATTACCACCGAGCAAAAATTGTCAACACCCCGCAAGCAAGTTCAGCCAATAACATGAGGACATCCCAATTAAGAGTCAATCAACCACAAATGCGAACAACAAACAATCACTTTCAAAATCATTTTACACATCAGTCGCAACGTCCTCCAGTGAATAGGCCCATGTATCAACAACCAAATTGGACACCGAGACCATTCCCAAGCAGGAACCCTAATTTCCCAAATCAGACAAACTCAGGCCAGTTCCGGCAACAACAAAACGTATTTATGCCAAGAAATAAACCTTCTACATATACACCAACACCTATGGAAGTCGACTCTGGAAGAACACGGCTCACTAACAAGACAAGATTCACATCAAATAATAATGTAGTACAACAGAGACAACAACCGAATTTTAAATTCGAAGAACTACATCTCCAAAATTCAGATGAAATTGAGGACAATAACTACTTATCCCCTGAAGACACATATACCGAACAAGAGAGCTACGATGACAAATTTGATTACCAGGATCATTATCAAGAACATGAAGAACAAGAAAACGCAAATTTTTCTCCACGAGCCTCGGAGACAACAGACAAACAGAACTAATAGAAGTTCATATGTCAACAAACAATAGATTACCATATATAAAAATCCCAGAAATAAACGCCCGATTTATGATCGACACCGGCTCAACAAAAACATTTATTAACGAAAATCTAGCCCAAAATTATTTCAGCAACTACATAAAAGAAGACCCGTTTTGTATCACAACACCCCACAATACAACAATACATCGCTATAGTGCAGAAATACCTTTATCAGAGATATTCGGAAAACCAGATTTAAAACATAAGCACTACATATTCGATTGTAATCCAAATTATGAAGGATTAATAGGAACAGACCTACTACTAAACCTAGAAGCAACTGTAGATTTTAAAAAGGGACTTTTAATTACCCCACATACAAAAATTCCGCTTTATATTTGTGGAAATTTAATGACACCACAACAAGAAATTGAAACATCTCCCAAGCAGAAAAATTTAATTAAAAAAATATTTAAAGAAATTTCAATTCCGATTCCACCAAGAACTGAAAAATTTATATCCATCCCGGTACATACAACTTTACAACAAGGATTATTGGAATACAAAAAATTTTCAAATAAACTAGAAATACCTGCATCTCTAGTAAAAATCGAAAATAACCATGCCTCAACAACTGTTATTAATAACTCTGACGAAACACAATACTTAAAGATAACAAGTCCATTCCCCGTACTAGAAGTGTTAACGAACGAAGAAATACATCAATCTGAACTTGACCCAGTCAACTGTGAATTTGATACCTCTACGCTGGACCGTATTCTAAAGCAAAACTTAAAGAATATAAAATTGCAACATTTAAACAAAGAGGAATATTTAGCGATAAGAAACTTGTGTTACGAATACCGAGATATATTCTACACCGATAAATTACCACTGACATTTAATAATCAAATCAAACATCACATTAGGCTAAAAAACGATGCTACACCCATATTTACCAAATCTTACAGATACCCACAAATACACAAACAAGAAGTACAGAAACAGATAAGCTCCATGCTACAACAAAACATTATTAGGCCATCGACATCACCTTGGTCGAGCCCAGTGTGGGTTGTACCTAAGAAAATGGACAATTCCGGTAAGAGAAAATGGAGAGTCGTAATAGACTATAGAAAACTTAATGAACAAACGGTAGATGACAAATACCCCCTACCAAATATCTCGGACATTTTGGATAAATTAGGACGAGCCCAATATTTTACTACACTTGACCTCGCCTCCGGCTTTCACCAGGTACAAATGAACCCCGAAGACATAGAAAAAACGGCCTTCTCCACAGAACAAGGACACTACGAGTATACAAGGATGCCCTTTGGCCTTAAGGGAGCGCCATCGACTTTTCAACGTGTCATGGACAACATCCTGCGCGGCATACAAAATGAAATATGCTCTGTGTATTTAGACGATATAATTGTTTACTCTGCTAGTTTACAAGAACACATTGAACACCTAAGAAAAGTATTCCAACGATTAAGAGAGACTCAGTTTAAAGTACAACTCGATAAATGTGAATTTTTAAAGGACGAAGTTGCATACTTGGGACACATAATAACACCAGATGGAGTCAAGCCAAACCCGGAAAAAATAACAGCAGTACAAAAATATCCTATACCTAAAACAACTAGGGAAATAAAAGGATTTCTAGGACTCGTAGGCTATTATCGCCGATTCATCCCTACCATGGCAAAAATTGTAAAACCTATGACATCCATGCTAAAGAAAAATGTAAAAATTGAACATACCCCGGAATTTATAAAAGCATTCGAAACATGTAAAAAATTATTAACCGAAGCACCGATTCTACAATACCCGGACTTCTCAAAACCATTCATTGTCACAACAGATGCCTCCGGCGAAGCTATAGCAGCTGTATTATCTCAAGGCATCGTAGGTCAAGATAGGCCAATAGCATATGCTTCTCGAACCTTAAATGACACAGAAAAACGCATGGCAACCACAGAAAGAGAATATTAGCCGTAGTATGGGCAACAACAAAAATATTTAGACCATATCTATATGGACATAAATTCACCATATATACAGATCATCGCCCGTTAAAATGGTTATTTAATCTAAAGGAACCCACGAACATGAAATTAACCAGATGGAAATTAAAATTAGAAGAGTTCGATTACCAAATCGAATATAAAAAGGGAAAATTAAATACCAATGCTGATGCATTGTCAAGAATTCATATACACCCAATAGATTCGGAATCACTACTCGTTAACGTCGACCCTGAACTAGATGCCCTACTAACAGAGTTTGATAAAGTCAACAATACAACACGCGACCTAATTACACCTACACTTGAGGAAGTACAACAAAATTTAAGACCACCGGACATTCTACCATCACCCGCATCGACAGCACACTCTATAGCCGATGACAACCCAACAAATGGTATACAAATTCTAGATGAACCAATCAATACCAAAAGAAGCCAATTACATATAAAAACTGTATTTTTAAATCCCGCAGAGACAAAGACTATCAAACGAGGACAGAAAACCATAATTGAAGCAGAAGTTCAAAGAGAAACAATAAAAGATGATTTATTCAAGTTAATTAGGGATTTTACAACAAGCAACAAACAATATTTTGTTTACATCGACTACGAGGACACATACAAAAAACTCTGTGAAGTGTATACAAACAAATTTACCAACGACGGCCCAACATTAATAAGATGTACAAAGAAATTAACAGATGTACTAGATAAGGAAGAACAAATATCCTTAATGAAAAATTATCACGAAGGAAAGACCAATCACCGTGGAGTAAAAGAAACTATAGCCCATTTAAAGCTAAGGTACTACTGGCCAAATTTCCAAAATGACATAGAAGAATTTATAAAAAATTGTGAAATTTGCAAAAGATGTAAATATGAGAGAACACCTGAACATATTCCAATGATGTTAACAGAAACACCTACTAAGCCATTCCAAATATTACATATGGATACATTTGTAATGGAACAAAAAATATTTTTAACAATTATTGACGCTTTTAGCAAACTAGGACAAGTATTCGAAATTCCTGCAAAAACAGCTGTCCATGTTGCCGATCAATTAATCACATATTTTACATTCTATGGAACTGCAGAAAAGATAGTAGCAGATAACGGTAAGGAATTTGACAACGATATTGTAAAGGAGCTACTAAAATTACACAAAATTAACATTCACTTTACCACGCCAAGAAACCCACAAAGTAATGGATTAATCGAGAGATTCCATTCTACTATATTAGAACACATAAGAATTCTAAAAGATGTTAACAAGGATCCTATTTCAACCCAAGTAAAATACGCCGTTTTAGCATATAATAGTTCCATCCACTCTGCAACAGGATTAACACCACACGAGCTTACCACAGGACACACGGCTAGTCGCGACCCTTTCGAAATACACTATAACCAGGACATATATAGCAATTATCTGGATGAACATAAAACAAAAATGAAACGTTTATACGAGAATGTTCAACGAAGACTACAGGAGTCTAAAGAAACAGTTCACAGACAACGAAATGACAATGTCAAGGACCCCCAAACCACTTACAAGCAAGGACAAACTGTCTATGTAAAAAATGCAACAGCAGTTAGACATAAAACTAAAAACAGATACGAGGGACCATTTATTATCACCAAAATAAACGATGATAATACATGCGAAATTACAAATAATAAATCTACAAGAAAGACACATTTAAGAAACCTAAAAAGGCCTCTTGTTACAGATTCTTCACCGCCACCCACGGAGGAGATCGAATCCGAAAATTAACTGATAATCCCGGCTTACTACCAATACCTCTAGGAAGCTGTAAAAATATTATTGATAAATGGACACTACTAAAAAGCATCGATCTACAACCATTACTAGATGAATACAACAGATTAAAACAAAACATTAATTATTTGGAAGATGTACTACATATGAATGCAACCATCAAAAAGGAAGTCAAGAATTTTGTTACCATAACAACATTTTTATTCGATGAAATAAAAAGAAAATTCAATCAGTTAATACCACAAACTCGATATAAAAGAGGAATAATTAATGGCCTAGGCTCAATATGGAAAGCAATCACTGGAAACCTAGACAACGAAGATGGTGAAAGAATCCAGAGACATTTAGAACAACTCGAAAAAAATCAGCTGACTCAGAAACAAATACAGGAATCACAAATTACATTAACTACAGAAGCTATAGAAAAATTTCACTCATCAATAAAGAATTTAACATCAAACCAACTTATCTTACACTCAAGAATTTTACAAATAGAACAAGCTGTTAAAGAGGAAAACATTCAATTATATCACACTATACAATTTAATAACATATATACACAAATAAATACTATGGCCCTAAGTATATTGCAAACCCTGGAAACAATCGAAGAAGCCGTTACATTCTCAAAAATCAACATAATGCACCCCTCAATTATGGAACCCGAGGACTTAATGGATAGTATCCAAAAAATTGCAAAACAAGTAAATTTGCCATTTCCTGCCACCAAAGAACAAATTTTAAATTTCGAAACATTAATAAACATTAAGGCTTATCAAATCACGACAAAAATTAATTTCATTCTAGAAGTCCCAATTGTCGAAAATACCCTGAATAATGTATATCACTTATACTCATGTTCAGTACCTTTAAACCAAACCACCTTCCAATTAATAATCCCAAACCATAAATATCTCATTTTGTCCGATCAATATTACAGTTCCAGTAACGAACTATGTACATTTGTAGATACAACTTATTATTGCAATAACATGGATATTATTAATGTAAAAACAGACATATCATGTGAAGTTCAACTTTTATTAGCTAAAAGACCATACTCAAATTGCCAAATTCATTTAAGTCCAAACTTTAGAATTTAACCAGTTATTAATCATAAATCCTGTCGAAGAATAAATTAAATTTAATTGCAAGAAAATCTCTGAAACCAGGATGCTAGCAGTAGGGACATATATTGTAACAAACTTGGATAATTGTATTACTGAAATTTCAATTCAAAAATTTTTAAATAGGCAAACAGATATTTCAAATAATGTTGTCAATACTTATATACCAACACTGGATTACAAAGTAAACCTCTCTTATCACCATGAAATAAAAAACATTAGCTTACTTCAAACTAATTTGGATGACTTAAAATTCATTAAATATGGTATGGAACAAAATAAACAAAATTTAAATTCAATAAGCACAGCCCCACATTGGTATCACCTCAGTGTTTGGACAATCATACTTTATATTTGTATACTATGTTTTAGTATAATTGTTGGCATCAAGATAAAAAGAAGACGTAAATCGCTATTAATCAACCCTCCGCAGGAACCATTCAGGACTTCAGACGCACCCACATCCACGCGCGCGCGCGCACAGACACGCACACACGCACACACACATCCACACACACATCCACGCACGCACGCACATCCACGCACACACGCACACACATCCACGCACTCACGCACACACACGCACACACATCCACGCACGCACGCACACACACACACGCGCGCACACGCACATCCACACACATACACATCCACGCACGCACACACACACACATCCACGCACGCACACACACACACATCCACGCACGCACACACACACACACACACACACACACACGTCCACGCACGCACACACACACACACATCCACGCACGCACACACATCCACGCACGCACGCGCACACACACACATCCACGCACGCGCGCGCACACACACACACACACACACACACACATCCACGCACGAACACACACACACATCCACGCACGCACACACACACACATCCACGCACGCACGCACACACACACATCCACGCATGCACGCACGCACACGCACACACATCCACGCACGCACACACACACACACCACGCACGCACGCACACACACACATCCACGCACGCACGCACACACACACACACACACACACACACACACACACACACACACACACACGTCCACGCACGCACACACATCCACGCACGCACGCGCACACACACACATTCACGCATGCACGCACACACACATTCACACACACACGCACATCCACGCACGTCATATTATTTGTTTGTCATGAAAATAATCATATATGTCTGAAATTTGATTTTCAGAGTTTGACGCATAAAGATTTTGAGAGTCTAACCGTCAAAAAAACTTGTGGTGTTTTCACGTTTAAATTATAATTTGCAAGGTTGCGTTACGGAATAGAGAATTATTCTTCAGAAATTCGGGATAAAATTCAACACATAATTCTGGTGGTAAGTTTCTATATTATAATGTCACTATTAAACTCATCTCTTAAACGTCAAGAAACATTCATTATAATTTTGTTTTTGTACCCTAAAGTGAAATCCGGTAAATTTTTTTCGTTGGCATGGCAACGACCTAAATTTATCTACCTACCTATTTATCGACATACATCAGGTCTGTGCAACACCTGATTAGCTAAAAAGTGAAGGTGTGAAATTTTCAATTAAATTGTCTACTCGTAGATTAAGGCTTTTTGGCAGGGATGGGTTGGCAATCATCCTGGCGATGGTCTAGGATGGGAAGAATGTCAGCTTGGTGTTTATGTGAGAGATTAAAATCAGTTGATGTTTAACTGTCACCCCTAGCTAATATGATTCTCAAGGTTTGCCTCATTCAAGCACTGTTAAGTTGTTCCTGGGGCCCAAATGCAGCCCAACAGATAATAATATACCGGCTCCTCCCACGCAAGTCTCAGACTTTCAGGCTAATCCTTATTTTATCTTTATAAATACATTTTACTGCTGTGAGGGCAATAGTCCACTCCCTTGATTGACGCACGTTCCTAATAGTAAATTACTAATAACAATCCATTAGTCTACTTTTAGTAACGAATTATGCTTAAGTTATGTCAATACGATATATCAATACCATAGGCGACCGCCTGTTAGACGTACCTCCAAAACTAAAAGGGATATAAATTTGAAATTTTGACACATGCCATTTTGGTAGAAGATCTATTTTTAAAATCATTCTACTTCCAGTTCTAGTTCTAGTCTTCTACTTCCAGTTATACCGGAAATATATATCAACTTGCTTATTGAAACTAATGAAACACCCTATATATTTTTGCATTTCCGGAGGTATCATAAAATTCTGAGTCAAAAATATGTAACATACCCTATAGCTAAACCCAGCCGTTGCAGAGATACTTGACATTTCACACCTTCATCTATATTTTGACAATATGATTAGATGGCATCGGCATCGTAATTAGATGGCAGGTGAAATTTTAATAAGTGCATTGTTAGCACACGTTGTTTAAGTTGTTTTCACTGATAATAGGATCAAATTCAGATATATAGATCACAAAGAAATATTCAAGGTCGAGATCGACTCGGGGAAAACGTAATATATGATGATTTGGTAAGTAATGGCTACATTAGAGAAATGTAGGTATTATTTGCGGCGCACTCGCGGCCCGCAAAATAATAATATGCCGCTCCCTCTCCCACACAAGTCTCTGACTTCCGGGCTCATTACTAAGGTGAGAATGAGGGATAGAGATATTATTATTATATTATTATTAATATTAATTAATATTAAATGCATTACTTTTCAGAAAAATACATTAGCTGCTATTGGAAGTTCATCAGTACGCCTAGCCACAAGTAATATGTTGAAATATATATTTGTAAATAAAATTGCCAAAAAATTTTATTGAGCTGGCCATAATGGCAAGAAACCTTCAAGAGAACTAGAATTTAAGAAGTAGTAAGAGATAGTGTTCCTGTAATATGTTTTATCGATATATTGGAGTTTAAAAATGATTCTATCGTGTCATTCCGTTTGCACTTTATTGCTAAAATGTAAAACCTATTTTATATCATTCCTTATGCCTTAAGAAAGCAAAATCGCCTGGTCGTCAAAAAATCGTGGTGTGCAGGGGGTAGTTAGGGGTGGTTTTCCAAAAAATTGTAAAAAATTTTTTTTGCTTAATTTACATCTACACATATTTAATCATTCCTCCTGAAAGTTTTGTTCTAAAATTCCAAGAGGAAGTATTTTATTTTTAATTTTAAATTATCTGTGCAACACGCTCTTATATGGAGTTGCTTAATATAAAACGCCTCTCGCTGAAACATCGAAATTGCAATATCGTTTACACTAAGATAACTCAAGAATGCTAATTCTAATCAAAAAAACACTTTCTATGAACGTTGTAGATTAAAGATCAAGGATTAAAATGCTTTTTTATTTTTAAAAATCCGACAAATAGTTTCGCCAAAAAACTGTAAAATGTCAAAGCATGTCGTTACCATCGCGCTCCGACGCGGAGATGCGAGGATGGTTGAAAATCGCGTGGCCCGCGGTTTATCTGAATGTTAAAGCTGTCCTAATGTATTTTGGAGCTTAGACGGTCGCTTTTCGTTTAAAACAGAGGAAGATACACTGTTACTATAGCAACCGTTCTGATAATCTAAGATATAAGAATATAGTGGTTTTTAGTTTATGTACCTATTTGAGTATTGAGTAGGTATTTGTAAATATCTTTTCAAATTCAATTAAATAAATTAATAACAGTTAAATATTAATAAACAAACATTATTTCAAAAAATAATTTTATTAATTATAAGTATACATATATCAATTACAGCATTTAATTATGCCAAAATCCGCGTTAAAATAGTCCAAAGGTAGGATAGTAAAATTGTTTATAGTTAACGCTTAATCTTTTTAATAAAGTATTTGATAATACGTAATGTGTAATAAGATATAATATTGAATACTTGTGAAGTTGTGATATACATATAACAAATATTATGGGTGCTTGTGGAGTCGATATTTCGGAACTCGGAATTTTCTTCACTATCAGATAACATTTTCTGGGAAGCATTTGTGATTTTTAAGTTTTTCTTTACTTTATTTGCACGTGTAATTTGAGCCATACATTTGCAGGACCCAATGCAACAGATTTGTTTTTTCTTGCAGGAACATTAAGGTCCGTTGCAATCTATAAAAATGTTTACTTAAATTAATAATATACTTATAATAATAATTTCTTTACCTTTTTTACAAATGCAAATATTTAAAGTATGGGTGTTCTCGGATAGTATTGATATTGTGGTTAAAATTGGCACCAGTTTTCCGTCAACAATTTTCCAGCCACAATCTGATACCTACATCTGGCAAGGATGGTCTGGGTATCGTACTGTTTAGCCATATTTTAGTCTGGTAGTATACACGAAGACAATGCTATTTTAAACTGTCTAAAGTTGGAGGTAATTGCTGATCGGCTTTGAGGACGCTAAGATCCCTCTAAGGTCATTTATGCAATGCATATTTTCGTTGTTTGTATAGACTCGCATTACAAACTTTACTTTATTTTAGAAGATTTTAATTGTGCGTGCGTGGATGTGTGTGTGTGTGTGTGTGCGTGGATGTGTGTGTGTGTGCGTGCGTGCGTGGATGTGTGTGTGTGTGTGCGCGTGCGTGGATGTGTGTGTGTGTGTACGTGCGTGGACGTGTGTGTGTGTGTGTGTGCGTGCGTGGATGTGTGTGTGTGTGCGTGCGTGCGTGGTGTGTGTGTGTGTGTGTGTGTGTGTGTGTGTGTGTGTGTGTGTGTGTGTGTGTGTGTGTGTGTGTGTGCGTGGATGTGTGTGTGTGCGTGCGTGCGTGGATGTGTGTGCGTGCGTGGATGTGTGTGTGTGTGTGTGTGGATGTGCGTGTGCGCGTGTGTGTGTGCGCGCGTGCGTGGATGTGTGTGTGTGTGTGTGTGCGTGCGTGCGTGGATGTGTGTGTGTGTGTGCGTGCGTGCGTGGATGTGTGTGCGTGTGTGTGCGTGCGTGCGTGGATGTGTGTGCGTGTGTGCGTGGATGTGCGTGCGTGGACGTGTGTGCGTGCGTGCGTGGATGTGTGTGTGGATGTGCGTGTGCGTGTGTGCGTGTCTGTGCGCGCGCGCGCGTGGATGTGTGTGTGCGTGCGTGCGTGGATGTGTGTGCGTGCGTGCGTGGATGTGTGTGTGTGTGCGTGGATGTGTGTGTGTGTGCGTGCATGCGTGGATGTGTGTGTGTGTGTGTGTGTGTGTGTGTGTGTGTGTGGATGTGCGTGTGCGTGTGTGTGTGTGTGTGTGTGTGGATGTGTGTGTGCGTGCGTGGATGTGTGTGTGTGTGTGTGCGTGCGTGGATATGTGTGTGTGTGTGTGTGTGTGTGTGTGTGTGTGTGTGTGTGTGTGTGTGTGTGTCAATATTTCTCAACATTTCAACTACTTAAATCAACTTTTTTTATTTAAAAAAAAAAATTGAGTATTTGTATTTTTGTACGCTCTTATATTACTTACAAATTCAAGGTTAAGAATAATTTAAAAAAACAAAAATCTACGCGGGTATCTGGTATTTTCTATACCTACTAAAAATATTAGTAAAGTGTATATATGTATGTATATAATTCGTAGTAAGCTGTTAAAACTTACCCTATGCAACTACATAACACACTAACATTTAGACTTCTAGAACTCGTCCTCTATAATGATAGCGTGGAGAAATGATCTGTAACACTAAACTTAAAAAGCCCTTTAATAATAAGTGACATGATTAATGCAATCAGGGGCACCTATCTATTTGTATTGATGTTTCATTCCTTATATTGGTATGTAACCTAAATAATGCTATTAATTGTTGTTGCAGAGTGATTTTCATAGCCGGACAACAAAATCGGTTTAGCATTTGTTTACATTTTATTTCTGCACATGTATTATGACCCTTCAAAATTTTGAAAACCAGTTTTTGTTAAATAAACATACTATATCCGCAAATGAGCCGTTTTGACAGAAAAAAAGAAAACTAGTTTTGGAAGTTCTCTTTATATAATTTTTAAATAATGAATATTAATTTACAAAAAAAAGTTCAAGTTTCAACATTAAGGTAATTTGTCAACTAATATTATTTATCAATAAAATAAACAGAATTTCCAAAACCATTTTTTCTTTTTTCTACCAAAACGACTCCTTTGCAGACACGGTTATTAAACAAACAATGTTTGTTTTGATGTACCCTACCATTCCTGAAAGTTTGCCGGTATGTTTTTGAGACAGCTTGTACCGGGATTTCAAAAATTATCTTGGTCAAGGGTGGTTGTGGAATGTAAAACGTGTGTCTTACTTTAAATTTGAAATATTGGGCGCATTCAGGGACCCGCACGCTTCAGCGCTTTATTAAAATAGCTGCAGCGCTTTATTAAAGCGGTAAAGTATATATTTTTCCCGCTGGATCGATGAATAGTTCCATCAAGCGATAAAATTAATATAGTTTAGGTTTACGTCTATGGGTTTACGCACAAAATATCTATGGATAATATTAATTATTATTATTAATTACAAAATATGAATTACTGAAAATTATGTCACTTTAAGCTTACGTTTAAAATGTCGATTCAGCGAACGTGAAGCGGTAAAGCGCTGAAGCGCTGGAGTGCTATGTTTCCCTGAATGCGGCCAATTATGTCACTGTCACACTGACATCATCAATAACCTACAAATTTCATACCTATTTATTTCAGTTGTAAAACAATAATGAACTACAAATTATGAAATAACGGTTTTAGTAACAAGAAAAACTAAATTACAGTAATTGTTGAAAATGTCCCCCGTTTTGTTCGATGAACAAGTTGACGCGCCTCCTCATGCTGTGAAAAGCGTTTTGCAGCATTTCTGGCGTTATGGTTGCACATTGCTGAACAATTCTTTGTTGCAGTTCTTGCAAATTATTTACCGGAGTTGCGAAAATCTTGTTTTTTAATTAAGGAAATATAAAATAGTCCATAATTGTCAAACAAGGTGATCTCGGAGGAAACTCAACTTCTGTATGCAAACTTATCAGCTGGTCATCAAAAAACTCGCGGAGGAAAGCCATATTTTCTCGTGTAGTATGTGCTGTTGCACCATCATGCTGGAAATAACCGTACCGAAGTTCATCATCGTTTAACTGTTGCACAAATTCAGCCAAAAAGTTGTGTCTGTACCTTTCTGCGTTGACGGTGAAGTCGAAAAAAATTGGCCCAATTATTCTTCTGCGAGAAACTGCCATTCAAACACCAATTTTTTGAGCATGTAGTTGGCGATTCAGTAAAAACATGAGGGTTATCATTGCTCCACATTCGCATATTTTGAGAATTGATGTATCCCGAAAGGTGGAACCACGCTTCGTCAGAAAAAAAAGTTAAGTCCAGAAGATCGTCATTCATTAAATTATTGACAAACCAATGGCAGTAAGCAAGGCGTCTGGGTTGGTCTGCGGGCAGAAGAGTTTGATGTGCTTGCATCTTATATGGATGCATGTTCAAGTCTTTCTTTAAAATCTTATGACATGTTCCATAAGAAAGTCCAATTTCCTGAGAAATACGTTTCAAAGGTTTTGCAGGCTCCTCTTCCATACGTTGACGAACGTCATTGACAACTTCTTCTGTACGAACTACCAGCACCTTTTTTATGAGTCACACAACCAGTTTCGCGAAACACTTCAACACAATTTGTAAGGCACGCATAAAAATTGTCCGGTAATATTGCCACGTTTGGGAAGTGCTCTCGAAAATTGTCCAAACACAAACGTTGACTGTATTGCCAATTTCCATTAACTAGCGCACCCGTTCGAAAATAGGCTTCAATCATGAAAATTTTGTGCTGTGTGGTAAGAGGCATGATTCAAAAACTGGATTAGAAAATTTCAGCACAATGACTTGACAGATTCTGACACAACAAAACATATTAAAAAATTTAAAGTAAGACACACGTTTTACATTCCACAACCCCTTGACCAAGATAATTTTTGATATCCCGGTATAAGCGACAGCCTCAACTCACCGCCAGTGGTTTTCAAATACTGGATCTTTTATAGACATCTCAAAAATTTAAAAGCCTCAAAATTTAAATAATAATAAATGGGTACTCTGATTTAGTCACCATAATTTCTTTGAAAATCTGAGACAAGCATTTATTTAATTTATCTGATGCAAGACAAATTGTTTGGGTTTATAGTAATTTTGAATTTAATCTTTTCACATGTTCCTCAAATTTGTTTAATTTAAACGTAAACACACCCATGCCTTAATAACAAAGAAGTTTATATGTTTGTAATAATAAACAGGTCACATTTTCGTAAAAATATTATTGTTAATTGTAAAATCCTATTAGTTTGCCGGGAAACATAGTTAATCATGATTAATCTGATAATAAAAATAGAACTTTTGACTCCCCATTCCGATTATTTAAAAATTTCTATATAGTGAAACAATCTTAAAATCGTAAGACTTAACACATTATTTGAATTACACATCTGCTGATTTTGCCATAATAATATATGGGTGGGGTGACCTTGAACGACCTCGACATTGACATGCTCTTGACATTGAGATGCCTTTGACCTTGGGTTGACCTTGATATTGGTATTATCTTGACATTTGGATCACTCTGATATTGAGCCGACTTTGGATGGTCTGGGTGACCTTGAGTCACCTTGAGCTACCTGGGTGGTCTTGGACGACCTTGACTTGAATTTGAGGCGCGGGGTGGGGGTGACCTTGAATTTGCATTGACATTGATACGCCTCTGACTTTCAACGACCTTGACATTGAGATGCCTTGGCATTGAGATGTCCTTGACCTTTGGATCACCTTGACATTGGGACGACCTTGACACTTGGGTGGTCTGACCTTGGAGTGTGGGGTGACCTTGAAGGAACTTGACACTTGGGTGGTCTGACCTTGAGACGCGGGGTGGGGGTGACATTGAATGCCCTCGACACGTGGGTGGTCTGACCTTTAGACGCGGGGTGGAGGTGACCTTGAATGACCTTGACATTTGGTTGCCACCCCGCGTCTCAAGGTCAGACCACCCAAGTGTCAAGGTCGTCCCAATGTCAAGGTGATCCAAAGGTCAAGGACATCTCAATGCCAAGGCATCTCAATGTCAAGGTCGTTGAAAGTCAGAGGCATATCAATGTCAATGCAAATTCAAGGTCACCCCCACTACGCGCCTCAAGGTCATGTCAAGGTTGTCCAACACCACCCAGGTAGCTCAAGGTGACTCAAGGTCACCCAGACCATCCAAAGTCGGCTCAATATCAGAGTGATCCAAATGTCAAGATAATACCAATGTCAAGGTCAACCCAAGGTCAAAGGCATCTCAATGTCAAGGGCATGTCAATGTCGAGGTCGTTCAAGGTCACCCCACCCATATATTATTATGGCAAAATCAGCAGATGTGTAATTCAAATAATGTGTTAAGTCTTACGATTTTAAGATTGTTTCACTATATTCTATTTATTAACTACCTAATGCTACCAACAAAAAAAGAATACTGGACCGCCCAAGTAGCCCAAGGTGACTCAAGGTCACCCAAGTAGCTCAAGGTGACTCAAGGTCACCCAAGGCCACCCAAGTGGCCCAAGGTGACTCAAAGTCACCCAGATCAATTGCAAGGGCATATCAATGTCAAGGTCATTCAAGGTCACCCCACCCCGAGTCTCGAGGTCATCCCCACCCATATATTATTTTGGCAAAATCAGCAGATGTGTAATTCAAATAATGTGTTAAGTCTTACGATTTTAAGATTGTTTCACTATATTCTATTTATTACCTACCTAATGCTACCAACAAAAAAGAATACTGGACCGCCCAAGTAGCCCAAGGTGACTCAAGGTCACCCAATACCACCCAAGTAGCTCAAGGTGACTCAAGGTCACCCAAGACCACCCAAGTGGCCCAAGGTGACTCAAAGTCACCCAGCTCAATTGCAAGGGCTTATCAATGTCAAGGTCATTCAAGGTCACCCCGAGTCTCGAGGTCATCCCCACCCCAAGTCTCGAGGTCGGGGGTTCGAGGCTACGTATTGATTTCGAGATTATAACGGTCGATATAAAAGTGAATGCTAACGTCTGGTTTCTCAGTCTTATTGTTAGTTTTCTTGAGAGAGGACATAGCTAACTCTTATCATGTCTGCTTTTATGAAGTTCTTGTGGCTACAAATAACTCGCATTCTATCCATTCTCCGATCTTCGTACACAGAAGAAAGCGTTGGCGCTGGACTGAGGAATGGTACTAAGGCTGGGCGACATCTCAAAGAACAGCTGAAGACTGCCAAGACCGTTGGGGAAAAACAACAACTGCTATCAACTCTGGCTAATGTGAAAAGTATTAGACAACAGATAAAAGCGCTAAGAAAACGTGGTGCGGGTGGTGGAAAGGAAACGGCTAAACATCGTGTTCATTGGGACGATTCGGATAACGCGTTCAATAGCCGAATTCGTACTGATGTTGTTACCAATTTAAAACACAAGGACCCCCGCCAATTCCTAAGTGATTGTTTCGCTTTATTCAAGAGACGTGTTAATAATGTTTTGAAAAAAGAGAAGATGGTAAATGTCAACGCAGTTTTCTGTGGACAGTTTATTCTTCAAAAAGCTGATAGAATAATGGAGGAATTTAAATACTGCAACACCAAAAACGCCCCAATATATCGTGACACCAATCTAGATGAATGGTTTCAACAACATGTTACAGTGCCAATTTTAACGCAGCTAGAGGAGTTCCAAGAAAGAGGCTCTCGTTAGGTCAGGTTACAATTTATCCCCACTTATCCCCGTTTGGACTCCAAACGGGGATAAGTGGGGATAAATTGTAACCTGACCTAACGTCCGCAAACACAAGGACCACCCAAGTAGCTCAAGGTGACTCGAGGTCACCCGGACCATCCAAGGTGAGTCAGCTCAATATCAAGCTGATTCCAATGTCAAGGTCGCCCCAATGTCAAGGTTATCCAAATGTCGAGGTCATCCCAATGTCAAGGACATCTCAATGTCAAGGTCGTTGAAAGTCAGAGGCATATCAATGTCAATGCAAATTCAAGGTCACCCCGCCCCGCGTGTTAAGGTTATGTCAAGGTCGTCCAAGACCACCCAAGTACCTCAATGTGACTCAAGGTCACTCGGGTCAAGGTCGTCTCAATGTCAAGGGCATCCAAATGTCAAGGTCATTCAAGGTCACCCCCACCCCGCGTCTAAAGGTCAGACCACCCACGTGTCAAGTTCCTTCAAGGTCACCCCGCACTCCAAGGTCAGACCACCCAAGTGTCAAGGTCGTCCCAATGTCAAGGTGATCCAAAGGTCAAGGACATCTCAATGCCAAGGCATCTCAATGTCAAGGTCGTTGAAAGTCAGAGGCATATCAATGTCAATGCAAATTCAAGGTCACCCCCACCCCGCGCCTCAAGGTCATGTCAAGGTCGTCCAAGACCACCCAGGTAGCTCAAGGTGACTCAAGGTCACCCAGACCATCCAAAGTCGGCTCAATATCAGAGTGATCCAAATGTCAAGATAATACCAATGTCAAGGTAAACCCAAGGTCAAAGGCATCTCAATTCAAGGGCATGTCAATGTCGAGGTCGTTCAAGGTCACCCCACTCATATATTATTATGACAAAATCAGCAGATGTGTAATTCAAATAATGTGTTAAGTCTTACGATTTTAAGATTGTTTCACTATATTCTATTTATTAACTACCTAATGCTACCAACAAAAAAAGAATACTGGACCGCCCAAGTAGCCTAAGGTGACTCAAGGTCACCCAAGTAGCTCAAGGTGACTCAAGGTCACCCAAGGCCACCCAAGTGGCCCAAGGTGACTCAAAGTCACCCAGATCAATTGCAAGGGCATATCAATGTCAAAGTCATTCAAGGTCACCCCACCCCGAGTCTCGAGGTCATCCCCACCCATATATTATTTTGGCAAAATCAGCAGATGTGTAATTCAAATAATGTGTTAAGTCTTACGATTTTAAGATTGTTTCACTATGTATCCCCTTATCTCAGAAACTATGTGAGGTAGAAAAAAAAGTTTTACTGATGTTATATATCAATAAACTCGTCTTTGCAAGGACTTTCAGGAAATGTAATAAAATACAGGGTGTTCCATTTAAAAAAAAATCATATGAAAAATTAAATTTCACGAAACTTGGCATCACTGTTACAATTTTTTTTATTTTAGTATTAGACGGAAGTTTCATAAAATAGACCAAATTATAATTTCTTGGCCCAAATTACAGCTTATCACCTAAATCAGTAACTTTTCTAGCTCGCTATAAATATTAACGTTTTCCTGAAGAAAACAGTCAATAGCTCCGAAACGGTGGGCTACAGACCCATCATATTATATATCGTTGAACAAGTCTTTTGAAGAGCTTTTCAAAAATGTAATAATATACAGGGTGTTCCATTTAAAAAAAGATAAGTTTAGTTCATCACCCTGTATATTGAAGAGCTACAAATATAACTATATTAAAAAAATACCGACATCTTTAACGCAAACAACATTTATATAAAACTTTTTTTTCTATCTCACATAGTTTCTGAGATAAGGGGATACGCACTCTTATACGGCCCACCCTGTACTTTCAGACCAATATTTTCTATTGGTTTGTTCGCTGCAGCTGCTACCATCTTTCTGCGGGTGGTATTTTATGACATCGTTAAGGTTTCGTGCCTCATTGGTTTTTGTTTCGTATGGAATTTTATCATCTGGCCGATGAATGTTTTTGCTGTGAAAATTTAGGTTCTCTTCTTGTAAATTTCCTGCCACACAAATTGCAGGGGAATAAAACAGCTTTGTGTTTGATAGTGTGGCGACTAAGTGCACTTCTATGTGAGAAAGTTTGTGAGCCAATGTTGCATACGAAACTTACGCTTATGTTTACGCTTTGAATAGCAGACGGTACATGGGTGTGTACTTGGGGCGTATACACTTAAATACTTTTGCTAACCATGGCTCAAAATAAGGCTAACTGCGACGTAAATAAGGCTAACCGTGACATAAATAAGGCTAACATTAAGGGTAATAAGGCTAACATTAAGGCTAATAAGGCTAATTTTACGGCTAACCGTCACGAAAATAAGGCTAACATTAAGGCTAATAAGGCTAACCTACACGATTATAAGGCTAACATTAAGGCCAATCGTGACGTAAATAAGGCTAACCGTGACGTTAATAAGACTAACCGTGACATAAATAAGGCTAACAGTGACGTTAATAAGGCTAACCGTGACATAAATAAGGCTAACCGTGACGTAAATAAGGCTAACCGATGAGTAAAATAAGGCTAACCGCTAACAGCGAAGTAGAAAGAAAGAAAGACATACAGCAACCCACTACTCACATGTGCTTCACCAACCACATGAGCAGCGAAGTAGAAAGAAAGAAAGACAGGCAGCACCCCACTACTCACATCTGCTTCAATAACCACATGAGCAGCGAAGTAGGAAGAAAGAGAGACAGACAGCACCCCACATTAAAATTAAATTGGGACAATTATTATTTTGACAGTTTTTTTCCCATGAACAAATTATTTTTCTTTCTAATTTTTTTCTTTAAATTGGATGGAATTTCTTTAATTTCTTCATGGGCTACTTCTACATCTGCATCGGCTTTTTCTATATCTGCATAGGCTTCTTCTATATCTGCATCGTCTTCGATGTCAGGTAAGTCTAAGTTTAAATGAATAGTAAATATATTAAAAATCAATCAAATATATTATTAACATTACCTTCAATATTGATTACATCAAGAGTTTTACCCGCAATTTTTTTAGCCTCACCATTGTCAACTGTTAAAAGTAGTCTGCTGATCTTCGTTAATTCAACTGCACTTTCATGAAGGCGGTAAAACTCACGATGAACCCTGATGTCGTGTCCAAGGTGTCGAGCAAGCTAGTCATATTCATTTTCGGTCATATTAAATACCTAAAATTATGTGATATATTCTAGTAATTTTGTTATCAATAAATATTTGTATAAAGGATGTTTTATTATCCTTGATACCTATAACCTAGACACGCAAAAAAAAATTAGAATTGCTCTGAAAATTTCTAAATAGATATTAAAAAATGACCTAACTTTTGTACTAAATTTGCACGCAGCAATTCCTAATAAAGTATATGTCGCTTTTTAATATCTATTAATTACTATCGTGTCGATGGCCCACCCTTGATGGATTTACTCCTTGATCTTCACCTCGATCAGAGATCATCATACTACCTAGATAGATAGACCTACAGAGTGTTAATGTGAAAAGTTAACAAGGGTAAGTATTTGACTATCTCCCCCCGCTAATGAATGCGGTTTTACAGGTTTCCCACATTCCGGCTTTGATTAGTGGTAAAGGTTTATCAAAGTAAGTCGTTCTGATTGTCAATGCAGTCCACAAAATAATAATATCCTAATATTATTATTTTAATAATATATCCCCATAATTCACACAAATTTGACTTTCAGGTTAACTTTGCGATGAGAATGAAGGGTAAAAATATTATATATTATTTTTATTATTTATTACTCTGAACAAATGTCAGATCAATTCAGTGCCAGTATGAGTATTAGCTCGATTGTAGGTACTAAGAAGAATAAAAATATTATACAGTGTGTGACAAAGTTCGGAACACAATTCATTATCGCATTATTATTTTTAAGAAAATCGATCGGACAAGGCGATTTTCTTTTTTTCTTGCTCAATTTTTTACCAAATTCACCAATATGCAGGGTGGCCTAAAAATAGTTACAGGCCAGGGTTATACTTTTGAAATAGATCACCTTGTATAGGTTTACATTTTTTGTTATGTTTGGTTTGGTTTTGGCCACAAATACATTGATATAGGATTTGATGGGTCTATCTATAATAATAAGGGAGTTATGTGGACAAAAACTTTGTAACGCCTGTAGCCCAGAAACCAATTTATGTTTTCTTTCCAACCTACTATACTTATGGCACACTCTTTTCGTCATAACTATCTTATTATTATAGATAGATCCATTAAATCCTATATCAATGTATTTGTGAGATAACGCCCTAACAAAAAATAAAATAAATACAGGGTGTTCTCTATAAAAAATACAACTTTAGTCTGTAACTCTTTTTTGGACCATCCTTTTGACCTAATTCACCAAGAATTAGGTCAAAAATTGCCCAGGAAAAAAAGAAAATCTGTCAGAGCGGTTTCGTTAAAAATAATAAACAACCCAGATACCTATGAATTCTGTTCTGAACTGTAATCACCACACTGTATTAGATTATAAGATTTAAATGTTTATTAAAATTTATAGGTATCTGCATTGATTGGGCTTAATACCTATATTAAAAATATTAAATATTTACAACTGCCGATAAATAAATAAATATATTAACAAAAACTAGAAATATTTATCTATGAAAGACAATGTAAGTCTTTGTTTATAATTTCCTTTAGATTAAAAGATACTAACCTGACTCACTGTAGCTATATATTTTCTTAGCTTGGTACCAGTAATAAATTGAGGATTTTCTAAATCAGCCTCTTTACAAATTTTAGATAAACAATCGTGCCCCCTCAAATGTCCTAGTGAATTGCGGCTTAAAGCAAATATATATGGGTTTTCTCTTGTAATGCCACACTGTTCCCTTAACTTAATTAAAATATCAATAGATGTTTTCGTATCAGAGGCTAACAATACTGGAACTTTCCGTCCTCTTTTACCTTCTACTTCTACCATTACTAGTTTTCCTGTCAATTTCCTTTCAAATGGGGTTAAAGAGCTTTTCGTTTCTTCTGTTGTTTGTTCTGACCACGCTGGTCTTGAAACATAATTTTCAATAGTCATCCTCGCTGCTTCTCCAGATCTACACGTTTGTTGAATAATATTATTCGTCCAAGAGTATAGCAGGCAAGTTCCTGCCATTTTTCTATATTGGGAGATGAGATGTTCCATTCATCTTGACATTATTAATTAATGTATTTAACTTAATTAAATCACTAGTTAATGGTAACAATTGAGTTTGATTAATCTTTCTCTTGTAGAGTGTACTAAGAGCATTTGATGATATCCTTATCGACCATTCCAGTTCCATTACTTTTAAAAAAGAAGATAATATCTGGTCTTGTTTCAAATTCATTTGTATTAGAGCTTCACCCCTTTCTATAGAGGCACATTTTTTTAAAGAATAACCTATTTTTGGGCTAATGATGGAATATCAAATTCAGGTCTCTTTTGAGTATTAATTTTACTGATACAAAGGTTCTTTGTAGCTTGCACTAGATTTTCAAATTTATCTGGTCTCAAAAAATCCACTAAAGAGACTTTATTGTTATTCGACATTTCTCTATATCAATAGAAGCCTCCCTACAAAGAAGACAGAAGTGTTTAAAAAAATTGTGAAATTGTATAGTTGCAACTGATGCAAAATAGGCATAAAAATGTCTTTTTTCATTGAACTGGTTTTAAACGTGCTAAAGATACAACATATTTAAAGCAATTTGTTCTTAACTTGATAACAGCGAGAATAGAAAAAGGAAATGATAAAAGCTTAAATTTAAGTTATTTGATTGTAGGTAAAAACCGAAAAAAGAAATGAGTATACTTCGGAAATTTACGAAAGAATTTGTGTAATAAACTAACGATTATACAGTTAATATCAATATTAAAATGATTCTATTAAACTGCCATTTATTGTTGAACTCAAATTACATGAAATAATAAATTTATATTGATGTATGATCAAAAATGAAATTCGTTTCGTTCGAAATTAACTTTTTTTAATTTGTATTTAGTATTAACTTAACTAATTGTCTCATTGATTGTAGTATAAGTTCAGATTGTGTGACGTCATATTTTTCGTACATCATTGCACCATATTTTAGTATAATTTCATCGGTAGTGCAACATTTTCCGACTTCAACGTCCCTTACTTTATTTACTATATTGTTTAGGTACAAATCAGAAAGTCCTTTTCCAAATACATGGTTCAATATAGCGTTACTTTCCCCAATCACGTTCTTATTAGTTTTGTATTCGAGAAGTTTATCGCTTCTTTGTGAACACTGTTTTGTATGATGCCATAAATGTTCTTTCAACAGAAAACCTAAACAATGTGGGCAAGGCCCATAATCCGTATATGTTACATATTTAGCTTCTGTTTGTGTAGGTCGTCTTACTAAAATTAGTTTCCCTTTTAGAGATAAAACCTCACAGTTGTGGTTAAAATCTCCACTTCTAATAATTTCAGCAAATCCATCCTTCCGTTTCTTAGAATTTTTGTCAATCACCGGTATTTTTGCAATGGCTAGATCTTTTGAATGGCGTTGTTCAAAATGTCTGGCCATGTTTAAAAATGTCTTCATGCAAAAATAACATGAGTGAACTTTACTTCGTACTCGACGACCATTTCTTGTTTTTGCATTATTTATTATAACTTCTTCCGCTTCACTGGGGTCAGACTCAATACTCGTAGTACTATTATTTTTTAAATTGCACATAGGTAAGGTGTCTTCAGGAAGATGATTTTCCTTAATCAAATCATCAGCAAAAATGTTTTCCTCTTCATATTTAGCTATTTCTGAAATTTCGTTATTAGGTGTTAAGCAATTTCAATCACAATACTCATCAGAAGACCGCAGCAAGATATTTTGAATTACATTGATTTTGCCAGCATTTTTCGTTGCTTTGGTATTACCAATGTGGTTGGTGAAGTACATGTGAGTAGTGGGGTGCTGTCTTTCTTTCTACTTCGCTGCTCATGTGGTTGGTGAAGCACATGTGAGTAGTGGGGGTGCTTTCTGTCTTTCTTTCTACTTCGCTGCTCATGTGGTTGTTGAAGCACATGTGAGTAGTGGGGTGCTTTCTGTCTTTCTTTCTACTTTGCTGCTCATGTGGTTGTTGAAGCACATGTGAGTAGTGGGGTGTTTCCTGTCTCTGTTTTTACCAAAAAATGTGAGTAGTGGGGTGCTTTCTGTTTTCATTACTATCCGTATCTTAACCATAACTTGTTTTATTTTCAGCCCGAGCTCTATTACAACAGATATAACTGACAATAGCCAAGTATCACCGTATTTGTATTTAGTAGTAGTGTGTTTAACCCATTGCTTAGCATTTGTTTAATGATTGCTTAATCACCTGGTATCCACGCACGGCCACTGCCCTTAGCTAACCCCGTTGCTTGTTAACCCGCTGTAGGTAATTCCCCTTAGCTTGTTGCCACCCCGTTTGATTCTTTGACCCACTTGTGTTCGCCCCCCCTCCCCTGCTTGTTTACACCACCCGTATGCTTTTGTCAAATACGGCAAGAATATTGTTTAGCTTTGTCCATTTTAGGTTCTAGGTTAATAAATGTATTAAAAGGTTTATTGGTGTATTATTTTTATCTGTATGTGAAGTCTAGTTTTCCCTCCCGACTGCCTGGCGAACCGTATCTTCACGGAAGCTACCTGTGTAGTGGTGTTTCTGCACTGTAAACAGGAACTGGCGCCCGAGGCCAAAGGGAAACCGATCCTCGGGCGCTAACGTGACACTTTCTACTTGCAAATCGGAAAGTATCCGTCACAAATCTGGCGCCCGAGCCGGGATGGCTGCGATAGTCTCGCAGCGATCTATAGAGCCCTTGCGAAGGATGAAAGATTCATGTGAAAGATCTAAAACCATATTATGTATCTTCGAGTGCCGAAACCTCGCCTGCCGCCACCACCTAGGCACCAACTCGGGGAGCCGTCTCGAAGAACCTAGTGTTACTTCACTGATATCCTGCGAAAGTTCAAAAACCCGTTCCAGAGGGATCCAACTGAAGAAACCCCTCCTAGATCCCGCTGATGGCAACATATAGAAGGGAATCTTTTGTTTTTATAATAGGTAAAGGTCGTGACATCTAGGTCAAAATATCGTGTATTTTTAACAGTTTATTGTAACTAGGGATTAATGATTGTTAAATTTACTATTAAGATGTTTAGTTTTGTTTATCATGATTATTGTAAAAGGTGACATATCCTCAAATAAAGTTTAGGTAACTTATAGAGGATATGCGCCTTGTAGATTTCTTTACAGTCAGGGAAAGAGGAAAAAATGTTCATTGCATTCTCATTTTTTTACGAAGTAAGAGGGGGGGTGTAATGAAGCACATTTCATATATACAGGGTGTTTCATTATGGGTGGCGAGGTACCATATATCAAGAACTAATAGTCGTAGAGCTTCGGGGAAAAAAGTTTCCTAAGAAAAGTGACCAAGAGAAATTGCTGGAAATAGTTTTAAAGTTCCTAACTCTACCGCAAGGGAGAGTAACTGCTATGGTCAGATTAAATAAGGCGATTTGCGGAAAAATGTCCCCACATAAGGTGTCAAAAAAATACCACCAAAGTAATGATATTAAAGTTTTGCATCTTTTTTGTCTAAGACTTTTTTCTGCGGGATGTCAAATAAGAGCAGGAGGGAGGGGGGAAATGTTTAAGGATTAAAGTGTCTATAACTTTACTTTCGCTTAACCGAATTTTGTAAACTAGGTCTCGTTTAAGAAAGGAATCTTCGTTGTTTAAAATAAGAAAATAACCATATCATATTGATTTTTGCAACCCCCGCTAGAGGGCGTTATTTGAAAGAATCACAGTTTTTTCAATTTTTCTACGTAATTTCAAATTTAACCATACAAATTTTATAGCACAATCGGAAAGTAGATAAAATTTGCAAAAAAATCGTGAAAACAACAGTTTGATATCTTTATTCGTTCCGGAGTTATTGGCGAAAATCATAATTCGTTAAAAAGTTAATTGAAGATATTATTATTTTCAAATTCAGAGGTCCAGTTTGCCATGACAAACAACTTAATTCATTTTTTTTTTTATTTTGTTTATGTCCGTGTCTCCCTTCACATTTCATATAAGCCTAAATTTATAAATACGGCAATTTCAATAATTATCTAGATACCAGGTTTCCATGGAAACAAAACAAATTTGAAATAACTGTCAATTAGTTCAAGTATTATCTGTCGTCAAAATTTTGTCTAATTCTTTTTGAATTTTTGCTGACCTTTTTATAAAATTTTGAAATGAACCTCCAAAAAATGGCTTATACTAATATCGAGGACGATATGCTTGCCGTATATTTCCAATGTTTTGAAAATGCACCTCTAGCGGAACGTGAATATGCTGCAAGGTATCCTGAACGAAGACATCATGGAAGGAAAGTGTTTCGACGACTGGCAGTACGTTTAAGACAAACGGGTAGTGTACGATCCATTGCAGTTCCCATGAGAAGACGTCCAGTAAGGAATGATGACAATATTATAAATATTCTTGCGATCGTAGAAGCGAATCCACACATAAGCATAAGAGAAATTTCTTTAGATTTAAATGTAAGTTGCGCTTCAGTGTTCCGAATTTTAAAAGACTATAAACTGCATCCTTATCATTTAGTTTTACACCAGGCTCTTTCCGATTCCGATTTTGACAGTCGGTTGGACTATTGTTATTGGCTAAGAGATATGTACTATGAAAATCCCCAATTCATTTCCCGAGTTTTATGGACTGATGAAGCCACTTTCACTAATTGTGGCAGAGTTAATTTACACAATACGCACTATTGGTCAAAAACGAATCCTCATTGGATGCGGGAAGTGGATCATCAGAGTAAGTGGAGCATTAACGTGCGGTGTGGTATTTTAGGAGATAGAATTATCGGACCGTTTATTTTGAATCGGCATCTAAATGGCGCATCATATTTAGATTTTTTGGAAAATGAGTCTATCCTTTTAGAAGATATTCCCTTGAATGTTAGAAGATCATTGTGGTATCAACATGATGGTTGTCCGGCACATTTCTCTCAAGGAGTCCGTGATTTTTTAAATTTTAATTACCCAAATCGCTGGATTGGAAGGGGTAGTTTGTTTATAAAATACGACCAACAACACGTGACAACATGATTGAGAGAATTGAAAATGCTGTAACTTCGATTGCACGTGCTGAAATTGCAACTGCTGTATCTAGTTCTTTAGAAAAAATTAATAATTGTATTTTGCAAAACGGAGGTCATTTTGAACATTTATAAACTGTTCGTGGATGAAGTTTTTCATGGTTTAAATGTTATTGCCGTTGATGTTAATGTTATTTTTGTTATTGTTTTGGCCCGTTGGCCTTTAAACACGCTCCAAATTTTGTGTTCACATGGTTTGGACCAGTCCTAAGCCTGGATGAAGTGTGAAGGGAGGCACGGACATAAACAATATTAAAAATAAATTGAGTTAAGTTGTTTGTCATGGCAAACTGGACCTCTGAATTTGAAAATAATTATATCTACAATTAACGTTTTAACGAATTATGATTTTCGCCAATAACTCCGGAACGAATGAAGATATCAAACTGTGGTTTTCACTAATTTTTTTGCAAATTTTATCTACTTTCCGATTGTGCTATAAAATTGATATGGTTATATTTGAAATTTGAAATTACGGAGAAAAATTGAAAAAACTGTGATTCTTTCAAATAACGCCCTCTACCGGGGGTTGCAGAAATCAATATGATATGGTTATTTTTTTATTTTAAACAACGAAGATTTCTTTCTTAAACGAGACCTAGTTTACAAAATTCGGTTAAGCGAAAGTAAAGTTATAGACACTTTAATCTTTAAACATTTCCCCCCTCCTTCATTTCCCTCCTTCCCTTATTTGAGATCCCACAGAAAAAAGTCTTAGACAAAAAAAGATGCAAAACTTTAATATCATTACTTTGGTGGTATTTTTTTGATACCTTCTCTGGGGACATTTTTCCGCAAATCGCCTTTTTTAATCTAACCATAACAGTTACGCCCCCTTGCGGTAGAGTTAGGAACTTTAAAACTGTTTCCAGCAATTTCTCTTGGTCACTTTTCTTAGGAAACTTTTTTCCTCGAAGCTCTACGACTATTAGTTCCTGATATTTGCTACCTCGCCACCCTTAATGAAACAGCCTGTATATTTAAATATATCCGCCACCTGTAAAATATTCATATTGTGCAAGCGACATTTATTAAATATTTACTAGCAAATATAATGTATCTCGCTGCGCCGTCGTGACTCGAAGGCATCCGACCACACTCGAATCCTCCCGTCCCATGCTGACTATACCTAAGCAGCGCACAAGATTTACAGTCGGTCCGTACCCGGCACCAGTAAAGAGCAGTTCAGCCGACACCTCCATCTCCACTATAGGAATAGTAAGTAAAATTTGTTAAAGTCCACAAATCTGAATTGAGTGGAAATTTTATAAGTATCAAATATATCTATTTGGGATAATTGTTTAAGTCGCTGATTTCACTACTGCGCCGGTCTGACTTCTCACTGCCTCTTTATCGAACTAAGAACAGTTGAGACAAAGAGTTGCCTGCTGTTCGTCGCCACGAGCAGGCCTGTCCACCGCTACTGACAACACCAGGAATAAGTGAGGAAATATTACAAGTGCACAACGGCGTTGATACCTGGGAAAAATTCAGCTGCTGTCTACAACGCCTGAACTATACTAAGTCCGTTTTCCACGCTGCGCAAGTCCGAGGTTCCCATAGGGACTTAGAGGTACCAACGACCGATTCAAGCAGTCAGTCTAGCTCCAGCCAGCATTGCAAGCAGTCCAGTCCGTCACCGCTATTACTTGTGCGACAGACTTGGAAATAAACCTAAGTCCGTGAACTGACCTACTGCGCAGGTACCAAGGGTTCCCCACCGCCAGCCAACTAAGTGCCTGGGGAATAACACTACCGCTAGGCTAGCACCCAAGTTAGTAGACATCGACCGCTCCCGCTAGTAAGACGTGCCGAGAACCTGTGTGGATGTAAGTTAATCACCGGACAGGAAATATTGACTTAGCTATTGTATTTGTTTGTGTGTTAATCATATTTTCTTTACAGCTTTCTGTCGTTCTTTCTACTTCGCTGCTCATGTGGTTGTTGAAGCACATGTGAGTAGTAGGGTGCTGCCTGTCTTTCTTTCTACTTCGCTGCTCATGTGGTGGTTGAAGCAGATGTGAGTAGTCGGGTGCTGCCTGTCTTTCTTTCTACTTCGCTGATCACGTGTTGGTGAAGCACATGTGAGTAGTGGGGTGCTGTCTGTCTTTCTTTCTTTATACTTCGCTGCTCATGTGGTTGGTGAAGCACATGTGAGTAGTGGGGTGTTTACTGTCTCCGTTTCTATTCTAAAGCACGGCTCCCAACGCTACTCAAGAGGTTGGTGAAGCACATGTGAGTAGTAGGGTGCTTTTTGTCTTTCTTTCTACTTTGCTGCTCATGTGGTTGTTGAAGCACATGTGAGTAGTGGGGTGTTTCCTGTCTCTGTTTCCACTCTAAAAGCACGGCTCCGAACGCTGATCATGTGTTGGTGATGCACATGTGAGTAGTGGGGTGCTTTCTGTCTTTCTTTCTTTCTACTTCGCTGCTCATGTGGTTGGTGAAGCACATGTGAGTAGTGGGGTGTTTACTGTCTCCGTTTCTATTCTAAAGCACGGCTCCCAACGCTACTCATGTGGTTGGTGAAGCACATGTGAGTAGTAGGGTGCTTTCTGTCTTTCTTTCTACTTTGCTGCTCATGTGGTTGTTGAAGCACATGTGAGTAGTGGGGTTTTCCTGTCTCTCTTTCCACTCTAAAAGCACGGCTCCGAACGCTGATCTTGTGTTGGTGAAGCACATGTGAGTAGTGGGGTGCTGTCTGTCTTTCTTTCTTTCTACATCGCTGCTCATGTGGTTGGTGAAGCACATGTGAGTAGTGGGGTGTTTACTGTCTCCGTTTCTATTCTAAAGCACGGCTCCCAACGCTACTCATGTTGTTGGTGAAGCACATGTGAGTAGTGGGGTGCTTTCTGTCTCTGTTTCCACTCTAAAAGAACGGCTCCGAACGCTGATCATGTGTTGGTGATGCATATGTGAGTAGTGGGGTGCTTTCTGTTTTCCATACTATCCGTATCTTAACCATAACTTGTTTTATTTTCAGCCCGAGCTTTATTACAACTGTATTTGTATTTAGTAGTAGTGTGTTTAACCCATTGCTTAGCATTTGTTTAATGATTGCTTCCTCACCTTGTATCCACGCACGGCCACTGCCCTTAGCTAACCCTGTTGCTTGTTAACCCGCTGTAGGTAATTCGCCTTAGCTTGTTCTCACCCCGTTTGCATCTCTGACCCACTTGTGCTCACCCCCCTATGCTTGTTTACACCGCCCGTATCCTTTTGCTCAATACGGCAAGAATATTGTTTAGCTTTGTCCATTTTAGGTTCTAGCTTAATAAATGTATTAAAGGGTTTATTGGTGTATTATTTTTATCTGGGGGCCGTTCGGATATAACGCCCGGGCGACGTCCAGATGAAACTTTTCGCCCAAAAGTCGTTCGGTTTTAACAGGCGTTTTGTACGAGCGTGCCGTTCGGTTATTTGAGGAGAATCGTTAGGACAACAACTTTTCGCCCTTGTTAAAACTGGGACGATAATCACACGACATGCGCAGATGATGCGCAGATGTGAGTAAATTGAATTTTGACATTTTATCAGTTATTAACATTGTCAGAGATTTTGTATAATTAGATATTTTGTGTATTTTTTCTATGTTGTGTATTTGTGTAACATCACTACAAGGACAGAGAAGTTGCTCTTTTCATACGAAAATTGCTTTGAAATTCATTTGCACTGCAATTTGCAATTGTAACTTCAACAAAAATTGTTTTATTCTTGAAGACACTTCATACTCCACTAACAAACAGTTCCGTAATCTATCCAAATGAGGCCGTGATCGAAATAAAATTGTACCTGTTCATCATCATCTTCACTTGAACTACTGTCTTCCATCATAAAGTTATTCATATAAATAGTGCATGTTGAAACAACAGCCTGGTAAATATGAATACGATTTTGATCCATTAACGATAAAACAGATAAAATCTTATTGTACCTACTCAAAAATCACTCGAAGTAAACTACACATAACCTGGATTGCATTTGCTTGAATTTAAAGTTTGCCGCCATATTATACTTACCACAATCGTTCGCATTTTATGAGTAACATTTCTGTGACGTCATTCACCCGGGTGAACGATTCAGCTGGGTAAAACAACTTCATCCGAACGCACTCCTGTATGTGAAGTCTAATTTTCCCTCCCGACTGCCTGGCGAACTGTATCTTCACGGAAGTTACCTGTGTAGTGGTGTTTCTGCACTGTAAACAGGAACTGGCGCCCGAGGCAAAAGAATAACCGATCCTCGGGCGCTAACGTGACACTTTCTACATGCAAATCGGAAAGTATCCGTCACAAATCTGACGCCCGAGCAGGGATCGCTGCGATAGTCTCGCAGCGATCTATAGAGCTGTTGCGAAGGATGAAAGATTCATGTGAAAGATCTAAAGCCATATATTATGTATCTTCGAGTGCTGAAAGCTCGCCTGCCGCGACCACCTAGGCACCAACTCGGAGAGCCGTCTCGAAGAACCTAGTGTTACTTCACTGATATCCTGCGAAAGTTCAAAAACCCGTTCCAGAGGGATTCAACTGAAGAAACCCCTCCTAGATCCCGCTGATGGCAACATATAGAAGGGAATCTTTGGTTTTTATTATAGGTAAAGGTCGTGACATCTAGGTCACACTATAGTGTATTTTTAGTTTTTGAAACAGTTTATTGTAACTAGGGATTAATGATTGTTAAATTTACTATGAAGATGTTTAGTTTTGTTTATTATAATTATTGTAAAAGGTGACAGTAGGTGTGAAATGGCAGAACAAATGGAGCGGAGCAGTTGTATTGTGTTGTATGCTATGCTATGCTATACCATGTATAGTAAAGTATGACTCATCGAACACCTGGCGTCTAGACAGTATCCGAATTCAGAGCATGATATAATATTTAAAAATAAAATATCTGGCGACGGTATTTTGAAAAAAGCTGACGGCGATAAAAATTAATTTAATACTCCAAATCAGCAATAAAAAAAATATATTAAGTGATAATACATATGAATGACATGCTTCTGTTTAAATAATATCTAATCCTCCTATTCTCTATAAGAAGCAATATACATAGTAATAATATACCACTTATTCCCCACACAAGTCATCTAGAATCAAATATATCATAATATAAGCAGTATTAATATACTCGTGAGCATGGTGTAATAACTAAAAAAACTGACTTGTTGATAAGGGGATAAGAGGGGAGCTACCCGTAGCTCCCAGGAGTTGAAACACGTGTCAAGAGGTTAACGAACGCTGCAAACAGACAGGTCTAAAATTGTTTAAATGATCTTGAATGCTTGGTCCAATATTGATTATTAAAGGATATAATATAAGGTACAGAGAATGTAAAACACATATTGAAATCAAGACTAATATATTTCACATATTTATTTAACCCAACCAACCGCATCAGCAATAAAAAAATATTAAGAGATATGAATGACATGCTTCTGTTTTAAATAATATCTAATCCTATGTTCTATAAGAAGCAATATACATAGTAATAATATACAACTTATTCCCCTCACAAGTCATCTATAATCAACATATAATATGCACAGTAGTAATATGCCGCCCCGTCCCCACACAATGGTGGGGGTTACTCTATATAAACCACAAAATGTCTCATCGAGTGTTAGTATTCTACATGTCTTCAAAGTTTTGCTTTACCCAATATCAGCCTCAAGCTGATTTGCCAACTGATGTTAAAAGTGAAGAAGTAATTGTTAGTGCACGAAAGTATGAGCTAAATAAATCAAAGTGTAAGTTTGTTAGTGTAGGCCTGGCACTCCATTCTGGTTTGGAACCCTGTGTAAGGCTATCTGGAAATAAAAGCGATGCAGTTATGTTCGACGAAGGCGAATGAAAAATCTTTTTAAACTATCAGGGAACAATAACAAATTATCTATATTCTTTTGAAAAAACCGATAATATTGGATACCAGTCAATTTTCTATACACTTCGAGCAGTTTTCTCATACAAGAGTGGTGAAGATAATAAAAAATGATTCTTATATTTATTTGGGATTTGAATCAATATGCAAGCTCTGGGAGCTATTACCTTTGAAGATATTAAAAAAAGGGCTACAGCAAGGAGATAGTAATGTTTTTGTAAATGCCTTAAACATACTTCGTCCAGAGGATAATCCGCACTCTGAGAACGTCGCAACATGTTTGGAACTTATTTATTTGTATCCAGAAGTATTTGAAAATCATTGTAACAACATACATGGAGACAGAGAAGAAGAAAGTTACATTCAACGAAGCGCAGAACCAAGTTCAATATTGGGAATTTGTTGCTCTCGACCGACACCGGTTCCATCAGAGGATGGAAAGGACTTAACTGTTTGTTCAGCTCTACTACTAATAAGGTGCATCGTTGAGAGTTCATAGAAAAATTTAGCAAATATAATAATGTGGGCTTTTTATACCGCCCAGCACTGGACCAAAGCAGAAGACTTACAATCTGGCATCCACAGGATAAGTGACGAGCTTAGGGACCTAATTTTCGGCGAACTTCATGATAGCGTGTACGACATGCAATCCATCGAAGATGAAGTCCAAGATGAAGAGAGTAGATACGAGGAATGTCAAAGAACTGTGCAAAAGTGCCAACACTGTCGACTTGTGTGACAAATTTCAAGATGGAAATATCAGCTTGCTGAAGTTTTGTCGAGAAATGATAGTGGCAGATATGAAAAACTTTTTACTTGATATTAAAATGTTTCTGCCTGTAGAATATATCAATAAATTCAATCTTATAGAAGATTAATAAATACAATATTAAATTTCCACTCTAGTTTTATTTATTTATTATTATTATTATTAATATTAGAAAAAGAACATAGATGTGTAATATACCATATGAGGTTCATATATAATTTACTGAAATAAAAATGCATAATAATAATTAAGTGTTTTATTGGAAAAAAAACATGTACATTACATTATTACGTTACATTATATTATTTTTACTAATCCATGAATTATGAGATTTATCGAGACCGAGCCATTTAACTTGAACCTTATCCCCTTTCCTTCTCAATACCTTTTCCACCAAATATATATCTTTGTACTTAGCTTTCTGCAGTTCTTCGGTATAAAATGCTCCTTTAATTTCATCATTATTTTGATCTTTTAACAGGTAAGTAGTGGAATTAGTCATTAACTTTTTTTATTCTAAATACCTCATTCGACCAATTTGGAGTATAGCCCTTCTTGAATGCTTCCCTGTATTTACTAATCCTTATATAATCACCGACTTTAAACTTTGTGCGGTTTGGATCAACAGTTTTTATATGACTATAAGCTGTCTGCAATAATTTTCGAGCATTTTTTCTATTTACTTGGTTAGGCTTCAATCCAATAGTTCTGTGCTTAGTATTGTTATATCGATTCACAATATCTTGCAATATACTTATCCGTTTGTAAGTTCCTTGAAGACTAAAGTGCTTCCATATCATATTTTTCAGTGTACGGTTTGATCTTTCTACAATAGTAGCTTTTAAATTGGAATAAGTACTAGGCGCATTTCATTTACGGTTTCCATTATAAACATTCGCACTGTATATATATATATATATATATATATATATATTCTGTTTAACTGTAGTAAGTAGTGTTGATTGTCTTGACAGTCACAGGGAAATAGAGTATATTCAGAGGTGATTCCACTATTTTATAGCGTGGGCCCACTGTTGGGAAGAATTGATGGATTATATGCACCGGTTGACCGTTGGAATATGATCCCGCCGCTATGTTGCAGTCTATGCATAAAGCATTAATCTTAATTATCTGTACAGGAAAATCCGATTCGTTTAACCAATCAGCTTTGAGCACTCTCTTGTTAAGTCCTAAAAGACGACCTATTGAGTTATCTGATGTAAAATCTATGTCTACGTTTGTTTCAATATTAACAGTAGAAGTGTTGCGATTAGGGATAATATTAATGACGGCAACCGGAATAGCGTTCTGTATGAACTTATTTAGATCATCAATTTCATATGCTCCTACTGGAATGGTTATTGTTATATTACCATAAGTAAAGTGTTGTTTCTCTCATCTATGTTCGGTATAACATTAAAACTTTCAAAGTTAACCAAACCAATAACATATTCGGAGTTATCATCTAAATTTATGGGTGGATTGAATTCTGCACGTAAAACAGAACTATTTCCGGAAAGTGAGAAAGTAAAAGACATGTTACTCAATTAATTGACCAGTTAATTAAGTTACCACAATTATTTGAATTATCTCGTTGAAATTTATCATGATTATATTTAATTCTACTCAAGCTGCCATCACTCTGAAAATATTTTATTAATACACTTGGAAGTCTTAAGTTTCCATAACTATCAAAGTATATTATAACATTATTTTCTTTTGCGTACGCCGTCCAATAAGTACCTGGTTCAGTTGAAATGTCCAAATTGATGATTCCACACTCATTTCTCTTTATTTTTAGTGGGAGTTTGTCTTTCATAAATCCTCGAAAATATGGTATACGCAACTTTTTAGCAAATCTTGTTAAATCTAAGTTAGTTAATGCGCGGTGAGGCAGCTTTATTTGTAGTTTTTTTTATAAGGTTGTAAATATAACCCCATTCCTTTTTTGTAAGGTTGTAGATATAACCCTTTTCCAACAGCAGCTTGCTCCATCGCCAAGTTATGTCTTTTATCTTCTTCGAGATTTTCTTTGGCAGCTTTTGCATCATTAACAGCTTTTGCAATCCCAGCCGCTCCCCTTCCAATACTTCCCAGAGCGCCTAATGCAGCAAACAGGGGTATGAGTGGCAGTCTTAGGGATTGGAATAATTCTTTGTCTTGGTGCAGATAGTTTCTTGGTTCTTATTGAAGACAGGGCTATTCCTATTGCTTTGCCATTGTAATCAAGCCTGGTCTGCTTCGTATACCACGTCGGGCTCTCTCAACAGCTTCATTAAAAGTCATAGTACTCTTGCGCAGAGTACCCCCCCTTTTACGTTTAGGTGCTGTTTTTTCTTATGTACTCCCATTCCTAGTTTGGTTTTGGCTTTCATCAGACCGGTTACACCTAGAGCAGCGATTTTTTCTCCTACAGAAGAGTCAGACGCTTTAAAACGTTGATAAGCCTTTTTAGCTAGTTCCTTATCTGCTTCATGCCTATGTTCTCTATCATTATATTGACTATACTTAAGATCGTGATTTAAACATAAGGTATCTAATGGATTAATACCACGATCTAGCAAGCCTCTTAGAGTTTGGTACCTGGACCACAGTAGTTGTACCCAGGAATATGCAGTTCAAAAGGTAGTTTGTTTATAAGTGTATTAACAAACCCAGAATCTTTCTTTGCTCGTTTTCGACGCAGATTAATCAAAGTTGGGCTGTGTACCAGCATTATATATATTACTGAACTGAAGTAATTACAGGTGTACACGCTTATATATAGTTTACAGACTGTGACTTGTATCCAGTACTTCAGACGTACCCTAACAATGAAGATCGAGCAACAGAAAATTTTACTGCCAGTAGTAAATCATGATGAAATTTCCCCTGATATTACTTATAAAAAACATGGACCTCTATTTGGAGGTTCTTCCAAGCGAGGATTACTGGTTGGTCCTTCGGGGTGTGGTAAAACTGTCATGATGACTTTAGTAGAACATAGAAACGGACTATGATTTGAGAATATTTATCTGTACTCGAAAACCTAATCAGCCTAAATATGAGCATTTGAGATTGTTACTGGGATCAATAAAAGAGATCGGTTACCACGAATATGAGGATAGTTCCGAAATAGTTCCTCCTAATAATATAAAACCAAACTCTTATAATTTTTGACGATGTTGTATGCTGTAATCAGAGTGTAATGCGAGACTATTTTTGCTTTGATCGTCACGGTGATACGGATTGTTTTTATTTAACACAAACCTATTCTAAAGTACCCAAGCAGCTCCTGCGAGACAACGTTAATTGCTAGATCTTTTTAAACAAGATGCTAGAAATTTAAAGCATATCTATGATGAACATGTTAATGTTGATATGCCACTTCAACAGTTCAAAGATATCTGTGGCGAATGTTGGAAAGATAAATATGGCTTCCTTGTTATTGATAAGGACTGGCCACTGAAATCTGGACGGTATAGAAAAGGGTTTGATACATATATTTTACCATAAAACATGAAAAATGCTGACCGCTAGACTGCTCGGTCGATCTGGCATGTAAATAAATATGCACTCATCAATATTCATCATTACCTAACATAAAAGCGATGGATAAGGAGCTGGCTAAACAGTTGGTTAAAACTCGAAACTCTGTTAGAGAAAAATATAGGAGCTTGAAGTCGGATATTAGCTCAATCACAGTCACAATTAGAAAAAGACTATAAATCTATTACAGGACGCTAAAAAAACTGCTTTCCTCGATAAAACCAGATGTTTCCATTAAGCGAGCCTATGCAAGTTAAATTTGAAACTCCAACATGGACACCAAATAGATCAAAAGTCAATGTATATAATAAATATCTTCCTTCATTACCCATGACCATGCCGAGTTTTCTTGAAGATACTTATCAGAATACGCCCACAGTGGATGATTCAAACGACCAAAATAGTAGCGACTTAATTGATCAACAAGTTGAGAAAAGCCGTCAATATCTCCAAGACCTCTCACCGTAGAAACTTTATTTCCAATGAGCAAATTCGAGGTTCATCGAGTGACAAATATAGATTAATTAATAGATCATACCTGATTGAAAAGAAAATATTGAAGAAATCTACTATCAGCTCACTTCCACAATCATTCTCCGAACCTCCACCACCAAATAGACCGTTGCGTAGAACACAATCTTTAAAACATTCTAAGATGGGTGGCTTACTAAATTTAACCAATAAAAAGATTGATTATGTTTATTATAACGACCCTAATGAATTAATAGATAGATTGCGACTATTAATCGCATCACAGTCTGCCGGAAATAATGGTCACCAGAATGAAATCGCTTCTATTATCGAAGAACTAAGAGAGCCGAAAATTATTAAATAAGCAGTAATATACATCTAATTTTCTTTTCTTTCTTTTGTTTCTATACTTTGTACAGTAACTATGCCTATAGGCAAGTTTGGTAGGCACATGTCTCGAACAAGACAGATTTCTTCTTTAAGTATTTCACATGCTCCAACGTTAGCAAGTTCTTCAGCATCGGCACCTTTTTACATTTGTGAACCATCCTCTCATCACTCTAAATGTATAATAACTATACGCGGGATTGTAGATACGATTGTAAGTTCTCTACGTTATTTATTGGAATATTCGACCACCCAATATACTTTTCCGGTAAGTGGAAAAATAGAAAGTATAAATATCATACCAAAAGATGTGCCTATATCTGTGAATTCAGCTCCCATCTTAATTGATGCATATGAATTAATTGGGCTATATGTAAATAGTGGAGATACATTTACTTTCATTGTAAGCACTACCCGCCAGTCGTCCATTATATGCACAATTCGTTCTACAGTGTCCTATAGCTAAAAATTAAAACACTCATTCAATAGATTATAAATGTTTGTAGTTATAAGTAGTATATCAATGTTCATATATTAGTAGTGTTAGAGATGAGTAAAGTTAAAGAAGAAATAGTTAATGAGCTACATAAACCGGCTAGGAAAAAATTTAGAAGACGGCATGTAATCATTAAAGGTCTAAATGACACAATTCAGGCTGATTTGGTCGAAATGATTCCTTATGCCAAGCTTAACAGGTGGTATCGATATATTCTGATTGTAATAAATGTATTTAGTAAATACGTATGGGCTGATTCTGTTAAAAGAAAGACCGCTAAAGATGTGACCACTAATATGACTAAAATTTTGTCACAGATGAAAATTAAACCTCGTAACTGCCACACTGATTTTGGTAAAGAATTTTACAATAAAGAGTTTAAACAGTTGATGACCGAGTTCAACATTAATCATAATAGTTTTTTCGCAAAAACGCTCGGACACGTAAATTTTTAAATTCAATTGCGCTTCTTTTGATATCATTGTTTTGGATATGACGTCATTAGGTAATCTCTGTGACGTCATCATGATATTTTTTCAAATGGGAATGTCTAGTTTTTTCATTAAATTTAAATAGAGAAAATATTCCTGAAAATGGCAATATACAACACTATGGCCTTAAAGTGGATAGTTTTTGACGTAAAGGGCTTTGAAATTTGAAAAAAGAAGAAGTAGGCAAGTCAAAAAAAAATTTCAATTATTTGGTCCTGATCCCCTGATCTCACACCCCTTGATTTCTTTTTGTGGGGTTATCTTAAGTCTAAAGTGTAAACCACGGGTTATTAACAAATTAAAAACAAAAATTCGAGATGAAATTAGAGCTATACACCCACACACAATCAATAAAGTATTATACAAGAATTTCAACAGATGCTTGCCTATTGTCAAGAAGCACAAGGATTACAGTTCGAGCCCCTTATTTAACTAGTTTTCATTGCGTTTATTATCCATTTGTTAGTTAAGTTGTGATAAACAGTTTTTTTTGGCTAGCCTACTTTTTCTTTTTTCAAACTTCAAAGCTCTTTATCTCAAAAACTATCCACTTTAAGGCCATAGTGTGGTATATTGCCATTTTCAGGAATATTTTCTCTATTTAAATTTAAATTATCATCATGAAATTTATTTAAATTTCATGATGACGTCACAGAGATTACCTAATGACGTCATATCCAAAACAATGGTATCAAAAGAAGCGCAATTGAATTTAAGAATTGACGTGTCCGAGCGTTTTTGCGAAAAATCTACAGGGCGCATTTCATTTACGGTTTCCATTCTAAAGGTTCGCACTGTATATATATATATATATATATATATATATATATATATACAAGGTGTCCACCTAGTGCGCGTAAGTCCAATATCTGGGTTAATAAAAGAGATAACTTAATTTTTTTTTCTACAGGGTTGTCTAATATCCCGAGCTGCGCAAAATGAAAATATATTTACATATTCAGGGCGTTCAGTTTTTCCTGGACAGGTACCAACTTCGTTTTTCTAAATGGAAATATATATTTTTTATTGCTTTTTCGAACTAAACCCTTGATTTTAGTAGGACTTTCATCAGCCTTCCCTATACCTAACTTAAACCGTTTTTGAAATATTGACGGGTGAATATTGACATTTTTGCAACTTTGACACCCTATAAAATCTAAACGGTTTGAGATCAAGCAAAACGGTTTGCACATTCCTATCTTAACTTTTTATAAGCTATCGTTTGATACTAATTTCAAATGTATCCAGGAATTAAAAATTTTCCGAAAATTTTGAAAATTTTTAATTCTTGGATAAATTTGAAATTAGTATCAAACGATAGCTTATAAAAAGTTAAGATAGGAATGTGCAAACCGTTTTGCTTGATCTCAAACCGTTTAGATTTTATAGGGTGTCAAAGTTGCAAAAATGTCAATATTCACCCGTCAATATTTCAAAAACGGTTTAAGTTAGGTATAGGGAAGGCTGATGAAAGTCCTACTAAAATCAAGGGTTTAGTTCGAAAAAGCAATAAAAAATATATATTTCCATTTAGAAAAACGAAGTTGGTACCTGTCCAGGAAAAACTGAACACCCTGAATATGTAAATATATTTTCATTTTGCGCAGCTCGGGATATTAGACAACCCTGTAGAAAAAAAAATTAAGTTATCTCTTTTATTAACCCAGATATTGGACTTACGCGCACTAGGTGGACACCCTGTATGTATATATATATATATATATATATATATATATATATATATATATATCGTCTTGATTTCTTCTTATGGGACGGCAACTTATTGTATTTCAAATACGACTGCGGCGTTTGGCTTGCCACAATTTTTGAGTCCTTTGAACATTAAGGTGTATTTTCCGGGCACAAAGTTGTTCAAATTACCTTCAACAGTTTCTAATGAACGTCGCGGCAAAAATACCATTGACGCATCAAGCTCCACCAATGGAGAACGACCAAATCTTGTGTTTACGATACTAATCTGTAAAATTGGCATAGGCACATCGATGGGCAGGTTCTGTAGCTTTAGTGTCGGCTTTCTCTGGAAATTTGCAACACAATTAATTGCGCTCCATTCTACAACAAAAATACACATAATGTTATTTAAAAATGTCATAATTAATAAAAAATACAAAGATAATAGATGTTTAGCTAAAAATGTAATACTTATGTTCAACTATATCAGGACACAATAGTAGAACAGTAGCTATTAGATGTGGGTACAGCTGTACCCACAGCAGCAGCTGTACTATAATAATAATGTACTATAGTAAAGCTTATTTTTCACGTAGGAATTGAAGGTGTTGCTCTACTGATGTTCAGCTAATACACTGATTATTATGGTCTCTGCACATCTCTATATGTTATTCAATCTCCCCACTTCAACCTCAATATGACAAAAAATAAGCTTTATTATTACCTAAAATTAATTATACCACTGAAGATATATAATAGGGAGATAGCGGTTTAGTTGTCTATTCACAGTTCCTGTAAATATCTGCGTACATTTGCGGCGACCAAGGTTAGACCCTGTGGTTAGAGAGATACACAGATATTAGGCCCGTGGCTCAGAATAATAATAATAGGCCTGCGGTTAGATAACTATTATATCGCCTCTCGGTTACAATAACAGCCTTTTATTATGGATATAGATTTATTGAAAAACATTAATTTTATATATTTATTACATTGAAAATAGTTTTACAATTTTATTGTAGGTACTAAAGCACGTATACAAAAACTACAATCTTGCTGGGCGGCTACAGGTCCGTCAAAATGAGTCACCCAATCAGGCCGATTGTAATGAACGAAGCTAGCTACAAACTAGACTACCCAGTCTAGTTTGTAAATTAATGTCCCTTTGATAACTTTTAACCTGGTTTATCTACTGTCAAATTTTGCCAAATTATTTTTAATAACTTGTTCATAAACATTGTCACACTGGACTTCGTAAATAAGACTATCCGTATCAGTGTAAAGCAATTTACAAGTGTTGTTTAAATTTTGAAGCATAAAATTATAACGAAAATCGTACACGCAAATTTTTGACACATTCTAAAATATACTAAAGTCTAAAATACACATTCCAACGTATAAAGGTTTATTGAAGCAAATTTTCGATTTATTTAATTCTATTGCTACCAGGTCCTCGTCGAAAATGGCTCTACTATGAAAGTTCGGGCTAGCTATGTAATTTCCAACTTCATAGCGGCCCTCCCAGTGATTTTTGAGTTTCACCAGACGATGTTCCCGAATGTTTTCCATAGTTTTTCCGAAAACGGCATTATTCATTAATTTGTATAAATTTTTCTCAAAATCGTTTTTTGACTATGCTCGCAATTTTGTATTCAAATCAATGTATTCTTTAAGCCATGGAGACTGGTTAAATTTAAGTATTCGGTGAATTTTAGTAAGTTTTACACCTAAAGAGAGAACCTGCTTCAAATTTCTATAATGTATAATATATTTTTCCTTATTATACAGAGTGGTCATAAGCTTGGGTAATTTAGAATTTGGAGGTACGCGGTGTTCTGGACAAAGGGGCAGGTCTTTATGAGCGTTATGGAGCTGCTGGGAATATTCAAGGTCAACTTCCAGGATGTACCCTTCAGGTGATTCATCAGAAATTTTTGTAACATCAAATGTGTCGTCAAAATTTTCTAACCAATTGAAGCCGCCATACGGGAGATATTGAGACATTGCCCAACCATACAGATTGTTTACGTCAAAGTACATGAGGTACTTTGTTAGTTGGGCTGGGTTAAAATCAGCCATAAACTTGTTTGCTTTAGCGTATCGATTGGAGCATTGGCTAACACCCGCACGTATGCCGCGTTCAACAAACATCAGCATATCGATGTCCTTCAAATAATCCAAGTCAACTTTTGTGTATTTTAGCATACAATCCCACGTATATCCTGGCAGAGTGTAATAATGAGCAGGATCGAGTTTATATGTATTCAAACATTTCTGCCTAAAATTCTCAAATACATCCGCCAACAGGAGAGCGTCGGTCTTTAAATACAAATCTGAATATTCGCCTAAATTTTGACAACCGAAAGAATTCCAAACATTTTGGGCATGCGTATAATCTTCCTGTGATATATTACCATCAGTTAATTTATTGTAAAATTGGTCTATCGGTGGAAGAGAGGTTGAACAAAATACGCCTTTTCGTGTAAGCAAATTAAATTTCTCCGGTTCCAAATGATTAAATTCTTTATGTAAATTTGTTAGTTCATCATTAGTCAAATATGATGATAGCTTATACAATGACTCAGCTAAAAATCTGAAAGAATCAATGAACCGAAATTTAACATTGGAGTCGGGCATAGTCTTTGTGAATGAAATGTAGCGCTCCTTATTTATCGGTAATAAACTAATGGTCCCAGTTTTTGCAATTTCCCGAATGATAAAATGGCCGTCGTAATTACTTAATTTGTGGAATACTAGGGGCACTACGAAAGAATTTTTGAAATTTAGATTGCATTTATTATGCGCCGGTCCTCCATATAAACCCGTAAAGTGACAGTGGTCTCTGACCCTATGATCATCTTTCGTGAATGGTTTCTCACAAATATGACAGTGCGTAGATGCCTGAAATTCAAACTCCTGTACTTGGGACAACATATCCATGGGCACGGCACAACTGTAGTTAATTTCGAATCAATAAATTTAGAAATATTTTCAAGTTCCCGGAAGAACCACTGAACGCAATCGGCACCTCGGTAGCTTTTATAAAAGGATAAACTATCATTATATGAACATTTGAAGTAATACCCAACGTTAAATGCTTCATGTTTTTGATATTTCCTGGTTTTATTTGTACTCGTCTCAGAGAGTGGTTCTAGCATTGCCTCAAAATCGGAATAAATAACAAAAGGCGTTGAAATTTTGTACTTGTGGTTCTTAAAATATAGAGATTCTCATTGGGAAACATGATTTTGCATTTGTTTAATTTTTTGCAATCTATAATGATTATTTAATTTTTCCTGTGTAATAAAATAATTCAGGGAAATATCGCAGATATGTTTTTTCATTGTATTTTTACTTAATTGAGATGAAACAAGTCTAGATAAATTTTTAATCCAACAAAAGTGGTATTTAATTTCACCATCCATTCCTCCTCACCCTCGTCCCTCTGGCTTTCATCGAAATATTTGTCTTGAATTAAAAGTAGGTTAACGTGTCTCTCTACTTTATTTTTTGTTAAACGGGCAGGCGCAACATTGAAAGTCTTGCCACGTTTTTGTAAGATGTAAACGTTGATAGAAATATCATTAAGTTTTTCAAATTTTGAAATTTGGCCTAATGTCATGGGAAATGTTAAATCATTTAAATTTAGTACTGAGGCGGGGTGAGGGTACGATGAGGTTCTATCACAGGCTGTACTAGTTGGTTTATGTAATGCCGAAACAATAGACCACGCAAAACACAAGTCATCATAATTTTTTACGTTAACGCATGCATGTTTATTTGTAATCTGTTCTGGTAACATACGAAGATACACAATGGTGTATCCCATTTCCAATCTATTAATGTTTACTTCTAAACTTAAAATTTTAAAAAGAGCCCAGCCGCTATCTTTCTCGCTAAACTCCTCCAATTTGTTTAAAATTTTGTCCACGACGTTCTCCTGGAACCATACCATTAAATCGGTTCCCATGTCAACAACCACGTTCTTTGTGTTGAAGTACTTAAATTCCCGTATTTCCGCGACTTTTGATTGCTTTATAAACTCACCGCAGAATACGGTGTTTACTTTAATAGATGGATGCTCTTTGACAATTTTGTTCAGCCTTATCTTGAATAGATGGAATGCATCTTTTAGAAATTCACCCACATCGATATGGTGTTTGTTTACTATAACACCCGTACGGATGCGTCCTGAAAAAACTAACTGAATGTCCTCCCACTTAACCCTACCCAGCAAGAACACAAACGTTAAAATAACGTTAAAATTGACGGTAACCGACCGTTGAGTAACCTTTGTATTACCACGTTGAATCAACGGAAGAATGTCCCGCGGTTCAACGTATATTTCAACGCATGTTACAACATTTTAATAACGTTTATTATAACTTTATTTAAAACGTTATTTATAACTTAATATACTACGTCTCTATAACAAGTTTATTAAACGTTGAATTTGATCGCAAAACAACTAGTTTTTTACCGCTACTAAACGTTAATACAACGTGTGTTAGAAACGTGTTTCATACACATTCCAAATATCTGTCAACGTTGATAAAACGTTTGAGATCAACGTTGATAGAACGGTTGAGATCAACGTTATAGAACGTTGAGCTTAACGTTATTATAACGTTGAGATCAACGTTACTATAACGTTGAGATTATAATGTTGAGATCAACGTCGTCATAATCGTATCCGTGAACATCGTATTCTAACTGTATCAATGTTCTATTAACGTTGATCTTAGCGTTCTGTAACGTTGGTCTCAACGTTAATAGAACATTGATAGTTAGAATACGATGTTCACGGATACGATGATGACGAATTTTCACATGCAACACTTTTGGAAATCACTTATACAAATTCCACCACTTGGCACTGCTTGAATATAAAAATATATTATGTTTTAGGGCTTCTCCAGGAGACTAAAATTATGAAATAGTAGTTTCTAAAACATTTTTATTTTTGCTTTTAAGTTAACTTCTAAATGCCTAAATTAAAATTAATTATACCAATAATAATACCACTTCATCTGACTAAACATTTATTTAAAATACTTAATATATCTACAAAATATCATATTTGGTCTTGTACGGAGAACCTGAAAAGTAAAAGTATTTTAGTTTAGATAATAATAATTTTCACTGCAAATCAGAATTTATCACTTTACAATTGAGAAGTTAATTTTCAATAGGGAACTTTTCTACTTACTAGGTGGTGGTTAGTCATTTCACCTAGTATTTCACTGTTACAATGATTATCTGATTTGTAGGTATTAAATTAAAAAACACTGATAAACCTCAGTTAGTTATTTATTGAATTGAAATGAACTCATCTATGAGACCCATGTATATTTTCTGAGCTACGTTGTAAATCTGTTTCATTTAAACAAGAAAATACGGTATTGCAAGTTCTTTTTACTCTGCGGTCGAATTTCCACTTACCAATTCTTTTTGTTCTTTCTGAAGTATTTCTGAGCATTACCTCGAGTTAAAAAAATTAAATTAGAGAACAGAGTTATTTACTTTATATTCTTATTACCTAAAATATAAACCCAGTTATTTAATAGTAGATAATTATCTTGGGTTCCAGAAAGAATAAAATTTATATTTCACGATTGATTTTCAAATAACGTATAAGCAGTATGTAAAAAAGTGTATGTTGAATTAAAAATGAAAATTCAGAAAACACATCCGTCAGAAAAAGTAAATCATTTTATACAATGAAGTAAGTAAGTACCTATCATAAGTAGGTACTTATTTACCTACTTATAGCTAGTTACTTAGTTACGTAAATATAACGTAGTAAATTATGTTACCCAAGTAACATAATTTACTTAAAAACATATTTCTATCAATTAGGTAGGTTACAGGAGGTAGGCACCTATATCGTTACGTATATCCGTAGTCATCGACGTTATGTCACCCGCCTATTATAGTTTTTATAGCATATTTTTTATTTTAATGCAATGTGTCGGTCCCTAAAAAAACAAATTAGATAAATAGATAACCTAAGTAAGTCAGTAATTTCAACATCATTTAACATAAAATTTAGAATGACTAACGTAAACTGATCTACGAAAAGCCTGTATCATTTTTTCAACCTGGTAACTCAAAAAATAAATATTTTACAGTAATTTCAAAGCAGGACAAAATTTAATTTACTTACCTCTTCGGAGACAAGCGTCAAAGCAAATCTAAATTTAGCCGAGGTTGAAAATAAGTTAAAACAATAAAAAAAGCATGAGCTACAGCACCTGTGATGCCACGGCCATATTGAAATAAACGAGTATGGGTACCTAACCTACATACCGTTTCTGGACATGCAACGAAAACTATTAGTATAAAAACAAAACAGTAATGCATAAACTTGCAACTAAAGTACAACAATCCACTAAAAATGGTTTCATAAACTTACTTTTCACTAGTTATTGCCTGCCAATAGTGAGAATTTTTGAACTGCACCAGAACACCACATAACACTGGATACGAAGTACGAACGAACAAGTGGCGGTTGGCGGAACTAGCGGGCGATGTAACACATGACCAACGTGACGGAAAAAGGGACTAACGACTGACATCATGCTTGTTTACTACCAACGGTGTCGACGACCAATCACGATTATTACAATTGACATCAGCCATCAAATATCCGCTTGCTGATTGGTTAGATGCAAACCTATCGGATTGTGAAGTTGGAAGTTGATGTTGACCCCGTAAAAATTTGAATTGAACTGAATTTGTATTTCGTTTTTGGTTTGTAGCCGGGGGACGAGGAATTGCCTTTATAGCAATTTTTATAAATACATTTTTCCACTTCAACTGCACAAAATATTAGGTACACTGAAAAATAATATTGATTTATTTTGTGCAGAAATGCCAAGTGTTTCTAAGATCGCCATAAACATAAACTACCTATACCAATATTTAATAGCTATTATTGCGATAGATAATACGAAAAATTTGACATTTCATCTTGTGTATAAAATCATAGATATGTGTAAAATTGTCTTATGATCTTGAAATTAATGTCAATAATGATTCACCATTTTCATGTTGTTTTAATAAAATTATTTATAGGTAAAAAATTAAAGATACTCGTAAAATTAGTGTGTTCAAAAGAGTTGAAATATTGTTTCTCTTAACGTTTATATAACGTGCAGATTCTAGTTAAATATAACCTTATTATTTACGTTGAAATAATGTTCAAAACCACTCAAGCTATTACTTTTTATTATAAAGTTTACGTCCTTTTAACGTACAAATTACACCTAAAAATTCGTTCATATTTACGTTTAAATAATGTTAACAGCCATAGCACAAATTAACTTGATTAACCAACGTCAATTTCCCATGAAAATATTACCAATACTAAACAAAGTGTTGAAATATTGTTCCTTTTAACGTTTATATGTCGGGCAGAAAATAGTTAAATATAACCTTATTATTAACGTTAAAATAACGTCCAAAATCATTTAAGCTGTTAATTTTTATTAGAAAGTTTACGTCCTTTTAACGTACAAATTGCACTTAAAAATTACGTGCCTATTTACGTTTAATTAACGTTAACAGTCATAGAGTAAATTAACTTTATTAATCAACGTCAATTTCCCATGAAAATATAACCAGTATTAAACAAAGAGTTGAAACAATGTTTCTTTTAACGTTTATATAACGTGCAGGTTATAGTTAAATATAAACTTATTATTTACGTTTAAATAACGTTCAAAACCACGCAAGCGGTTACTTTTTATTAAAAAGTTTACGTCCTTTTAACGTACAAATTACACTTAAAAATTACGTGTATATTTACGTTTAAATAACGTTAACAGTCATAGCGCAAATTAACTTGATTAACCAACGTCAATTTTCCGTGATAATATTACCAGTATTAAACAAAGAGTTGAAACATTGTTTCTTTTAACGTTTATATAACGTACAGGTTATAGTTAAATATAACCTAATTATTTACGTTGCAAAAACGTTACAAAGCAATCAAGTTGTTACTTTTTATTATAAAATCTACGTTTCTCTAACGTTAACGTTACCCATTGAATTCTTCTAATAAATTCACGTTTTTATAACGTCTAAGTTACACCTTACGTTGATAACAATTGTTGAATAGACGTGTTATTAACGTTTGATTGAAAGTAGGTTCTTAAACAACGTTGGTTTTTTCAACGAGTAACGTTTATTCAACTACAGCAACGTTATATACACGTTAAAACAACCAACCTGTTCTCACTGGGTATGACTCCTATTATCCCAGAGCCCAGCTCCTGCATGTGTTGAACGAATGAGGGTTTTGATTCGCTTTGAATGACCCAACTGAGTATGAAGTTTACGTAAAACTCCAACAGGCGTCACTATTTCGCAAGGCCTGGTATGTCAATCTAAGTTGCTTATTAATTAATTTTATATAATTATTCACATTAGGTGGTGTACGACTTCCCCCCAAAATTTTAGCCACCTCCTCTAATTTTTTGATGAACTTATCACCCTCGTTGCAGAATGTATCCTTAATTCCTTTAAATACTACTGCCACAAACACTAAAACAATGAGATACTTACACTTAAATAAAGCGTCTAGTTTGGATGCCTTCTAGAATGATGGCTTCTTATGATGGTAAAGATGAGACCTCTTGGATTTCAAAAGTAGCGGCAGCGTGTAGGCCCTGAAGTTTTATTGTTGCTTTACTGCAAAAATTTGTATGGAATTAATTTCATATAGATCCATTCGATAAGTAAAATATAAAAAAAAATCTGGTATAATAATAAGATCTTTGATATAAAAATTTCTTAATAATATCTAAATAAAAATAATAATTACTCACTCTAATGCGTTGAAGATGTCTATCTATGTTGCTGTAGTAATAACAGCGTTGATTATATCGCACACTTGATAAACTACTGCAATATTAACATGCGTTAAAGATGTCTATCTATGTTGCTTTAATAATATCAGCGTTGATTATATCACACACTTGATAAACTACTGCACTATTAACATGCGTTGAAGATGTCAATGTTGCTTTAACCAGCGTTGGGTATTATATACTTTACTAGCGTTGATTATATTACACACACTTGATAAACTACTTTGCACTATTAACAATGCTGAGCGTGATGTAACTGTTGCTGCTAGGCGATTGTGTGCTAAACTGATATTTTCAGCACCTATTTGACTATTTATAGGAACTCTGCGCCACGTGATAACAAAGCTGTACAATGCACGTGTGCGGCCAGTGACAATAATTGGGGATTTTTTTTAAATCCATAATTTCTGTATTTCTACCTTAGCTTTTAGTAAAAGCAAGTTAAAAAGTAGTAATCCTTTTTAGAATATTTCATTTTTCTTGGTCGTTTCCCAGAAAAACTTATTTCTTCAGTTAAGTCGATCACCCTGTACTACATTCGAAGCAAAGAATTTTTTACCACATATTTATATGATTTTTTTTATAAATTACGTACACTTCATAATTATTTCATAAATTGCGTATAATTTATTGTTTTATCTATGTATATTGTTTTTTTTTTTTGATATGGTAGGTATTTGTGAGGGAGTGCTGAATTAAGCCCAAAATATTATATGTAATATATTAAGTCAGTCATTCTTTTATAATTTATAGTTCTAAAATATATCCATTTCTTCCTATATTTATGCTTCTCAGTAATTGTTGTAAAAGTCTTGTTTAAACTTTAGCCTCAAACGTATGTGAAATAAATTAAAATAAATAAATAGTCACTTTGTACTGAAAATTCAACAAGCGGGTTTTATTTCAACAGGATGAAGCCCGTAGCAACCTGTGGATCATCACCAATTTAAATATGTCAATTTTTATTATAAATAAATAGTAATACCTATACCTAAAAAAATAGGTATGTATATTAGGTATGATTGTTACATTGATGATAACGTCAAATATAAAATATGAGTTCGAAAATAATTAAAATTAGGTCCAATAGTAAAGTTATTATTTTAATGACAGTTTTCTACCTGAGTTAAATCATTCTGTTTCCGTTGGTAACAAAATATGAAATCATCTGGTACTGTGCTTGAAACTGCAAATACGGAATAACAGCATTAAGAGTACAACAATCTTGTACTAGAATAGCGTATTTTCAAAAACTGTTTTCTCTAAAATACATGTATTAAACAAAAATTTGCTACTATAGGGATCTAGTTTATCTTTTGATCTTTCCGGTGATATACAGGGTGATTTTTTTAACTTGCCCATTAGAATATTTTCAACTGCCGATAATGCTAGAGGTCTGAAAGTTGGTACACGCATATTAGTGACTATGCCAAATTCGGGGAAAATATGTTCAAGATGGCGGCCCTTCTGTCAACCCAAATATCGACGCCATATTGGATTTTTTAAATTGCAACCCCCATTTTTTATTCGATTTTTTAAATCTGCGCTCTTTTGCGGTTAAAATGAACCCAATGTGTCTAATACTTACTTGTTATAGTTTTTGAGATATGTTACTTTTTCTGTTAAAATTTGCGTTTGCAGAGGTTGTTTAAAAAATTCATAACTTTTTCACTATTGACGCAAAATTAAAACTGCTTGGTTCAGTCGATAGCTGAAGGTTTGTAGAATATTCAGGTATGTTTCAAAATAGTTAAATGTTGTTTGGTATACCTGCAATCATTTTTTAAAAATGAAGTTGAAAAAGTGTCAAAATTTCAATTTTTTTAAATGGCACGACCACATTCTACCATCGTCACTGGATAGGAAACTTAATTCAAAAGGCACTTTTAATAACAATCCCTATACCTATTTGCATTATTTTCGAAGATATTTGGATTTATTTGGAATTTTCTACCAAATATCGTTCACGCGATGGACGAGTAGGCCATGAACTTTAAAACAATGCCACTATTGTGTCAACGCTAACTCTTGTTGTCAACCTGACAGCTTTCTTACAAGTGTTTTGCAAATATTTGATCATATTACGACGGATATTACGGACAAGGCAAAATTTGCTCAACGGGGTGTATTTAATAAAAGGAATCGCCATTTTGAGAAAATAAAGGTTCCCATTTGGTCATACATGTGGAAAATCAAATTCAGTTTTCAACAAATGTATTTCGTTTGTTAATGGATAATCATCGAGTACAATGGTGGGTGCATGTCTGAAGAACATAACCAAGAACAACATAACAAACATAATAACACAAAAAAATATAAAAACAATAATAAAACTATGGGATACTATGGTTAAACTATAATAGTCTACACGTGTTCAATGTGCCTCCCATTTTTATGCAAACATTCAGTAACACGTTCTTGTACTGCGGCGATTGTGGCTCTTCTTATTTCGTTTTGGTCCAGAGAGTTCATAGCTCGTGTAATTCTTCCGATTAAATGTTGCAATGTTCTTGGTTCTGTTTGGTAAACTTCCTCTTTAACTCGCCCCCACAAGTAAAAGTCAAGTGGGGTAAGGTCCGGTGAACGAGGCGGCCAAAGCCACGGACCCCTATTTCCCCACCACCTATCTTGAAACAAGTCTTCCAATTTACGGTGCACAGCTCTTGTTGAATGGGCTGGCGCACCGTCCATCTGGTACCATGCGTTTATCATTTCTGGCAGAGGCAAATTGTCAAGAAAATTGTCTACACAATTATTCAGAATTTGTAAATAACGCTCACCATTTAAATTTTCTTCATACATGTACCATTGTACTTGATTATCCATTAATAAGCAAAAAACATTTATTGAAAATTGAATTTGGTTTTCCACTTCTATTATCAAATGAGGATTTTGATTGGCCCAAAAATGGCGATTTCTTTTATTAAATACACCTCGTTGAGCAAATTTAGCCTCGTCCGTCCAACAAATTCTTTTCAGAAAATTACCATCTTCTTGTATTTTTACCAACAGTTGTTCGCAAAAAGTTACCCGCTTAAGGTAATCCGTTGGCCGGAGTTTTTGCAACCTTATGAATGCATAAGGATGAAAATTGTGCAAAGATAACACCTTCTGAATGGAGGAATAACTAAGTCCCAAATCACTGGAAGCTGCTCGTATTGACGCCGTTGGAAAAGCGGCAAAATATCCCAAAATATTTATTTGGTTTCCTTCATTTCCGGTGACCACTTTAAGCCGGTTTCTGGGTGGATTTATGCTTCTAGTAAGAATAAATTTATTACGCAGACTGGAAAGCTTCTTCCTATTCATTGGAGGTAATTCTGGATATTTCAAATTGAAGGCACGGCAGGTTCTCTCAATTATGTTATCGCATCTGCCGTAAATAGCGATTAAATCAAAAATAACATCATTAGGGTAGGCATTCATCGTAATATGAACAAATATTTGCAAAACACTTGTAAGAAAGCTGTCAGGTTGACAACAAGAGTTAGCGTTGACACAATAGTGGCATTGTTTTAAAGTTCATGGCCTACTCGTCCATCGCATGAATGATATTTGGTAGAAAATTCCAAATAAATCCAAATATCTTCGAAAATAATACAAATAGGTATAGGGATTGTTATTAAAAGTGCCTTTTGAATTAAGTTTCCTATCCAGTGGCGATGGCAGAATGTGGTCGTGCCATTTAAAAAAATTGAAATTTTGACACTTTTTCAACTTCATTTTTAAAAAATTATTGCAGGTATACCAAACAACATTTAACTATTTTGAAACATACCTGAATATTCTACAAACCTTCAGCTATCGACTGAACCAAGCAGTTTTAATTTTGCGTCAATAGTGAAAAAGTTATGAATTTTTTAAACAACCTCTGCAAACGCAAATTTTAACAGAAAAAGTAACATATCTCAAAAACTATAACAAGTAAGTATTAGACACATTGGGTTCATTTTAACCGCAAAAGAGCGCAGATTTAAAAAATCGAATAAAAAATGGGGGTTGCAATTTAAAAAATCCAATATGGCGTCGATATTTGGGTTGACAGAAGGGCCGCCATCTTGAAAATATTTTCCCCCAATTTGGTATAGTCACTAATATCCGTGTACCAACTTTCAGACCTCTAGCATTATCGGCAGTTGAAAATATTCTAATGGGCAAGTTAAAAAAATCACCCTGTATAATTTATAACATTAAAAAGAAATTTTGTTGCAATTATAAGACAAATCCGGTACCGTTGCAATAAGGGCTAACTTTATTTCCATGTGCCTTTTTACTTCGGCTTTACGTGCACTTCCGAAATCTAAATAATTCGGTAGTAGGAAAGCCTTCACCCATCGGCTACCCAACCTCTCAACCCAACCATGAATTCATGTCTGTCAAGTTTACCTGAATGGACCCTTAAGTACGGCAACATTGTCGTGCTTCAGGAACAACTGTACAGCTACCTATTATTGTATATTTTGCTTCAGGATGGTACCAAAAATATGTATCCTTCAGGATAGTGCGGCTTATGTGTAAATATACACTACATTTTATTTTTTAAAATATCACTATATATCTTACAGAATCGGCTGTACCATAACAAATATACACCCGAATATGGCATCACTTTTCCTGTATCTAATCTATAAACCGGTGCTTCAGGATGGTATGGAATATATTAAGACTTCAGGTTTGTTAGAAGGATGTATATATATATATATATCCTTATATATATATATATATATATATATATATATATATATATATATATATATATCCTTCTAACAAACCTGTATGTATATATATATATATACATCCCGCTAACAATGCTGCTTCCTTTCAAAAACCAATCTTACTGCATCTCTGAGAAATAAACTGGTTAGGTGAAATCTAATGGAAGTATATAATATCTACGAAAAAAATTGAGGTTATAGCTAGTTCTAAAATTTTGATAACTTAATAAATAAAGTATTTGGTATACTGGACTTTCTTGCGTCCTTTTAATAATAGAATATTACGGCGACCGGTGAATACTGCTTTATATATTTAATACAATGCAACGTCCTAAATGTATATTTTATGACAGATTTAGTACAATATTGCTTTCGACGCTGGTGCCACATTTAGCACTGTCTTGTTTTAATACATAAGATATAATCTGATGTTTACTGAAAATTTTCTATATGGCTACAATCAACTTTAGTAAATATTAGATGTGGCCAACCATGTGTTTAAGGAAGTAGTTAATTTTTTGTAAAGGCTAAACTGTTATATTTTGGTGTAATGGAAAAACTAAAACAACTATTCATTTTATTTTCTTAAGGGATTACGCTATCTGTAAAATAATAGAAAATAAAAACAGGAAACCACAAGTATTCAAAATAAAAATCTAAAGTTCAGTAACAAACGAAACTTTTAAAGTTGGTCCCCAACAGACCACTGTTGGGGAAATAAAAATAAATATATGACAAATTACCTAATTTCATCTGTGGTTTTTTGTTTGATATAAAATTCTATAATATTACAAACCATATTTCAAATTATGTCTAATACAAATTAAGATTTCTTTTAAATTTTACTATAACTTGTTTGTTTAGACATAATTTGAAATATAAAATGTCATATTATATAAAAGTATATATTATAATACTATAAAACAACTATTCGTTTTTCTAATAATTTTTATTTGCTCATGAAATTCAACTATTATTCGTTAACAAAGAACGATAAAATAAAACAGAGTAAAGCTCTAAACATGGGATCGGAAAGATAAAAGTAATATAGTAAAGTATATTATTGTAATATGTACCAAATAATCCAATCACATTTTGTAAGTTTTTTTAAATAAATTAAAATATACTTTTCTATAGCTAGTATGGTTATATATAATGTTGACAAAACAATAGGTAATTCACAATAAAATACAAATATAAAATATAAGTGGCACTTTAGATTTCGTGTTATAAACCCGCATCCAATATATTTCGAGACTGCCCGTAAAAATGGTTAAATAAATGACAGTTGTTCTAATTAAAAGATCTTAATTACAGTTATAATAGGGAATCTCATGCTACACTTTACGATTTTTCTGAAACTCTGATTTCTATAAATGAGATATGAATTAAAAATCTGAACCTGAATATACCTAAAAGACTGTTAAATTATTATATTTAATATATTTTCTTAGAATTATTTGAAACTATGAGGCAATTATAGTTGCATATCACTTTAATTTCATACTGATTTTAAAATGGATTACCTATTAGATAATGGTCGAGTTTTTTTACCATTTTTAAACATTTCTCTCTTAACTCACAACTCTTAAAATTGTAATGAAGCACATTTCATTTCATATATATATGTAAATATATCCGCCGCCTGTAAAATATTTATATTGTGGAAACGACATTTATTAAATATTAACCAGCAAATATAATTTATCACGCCGCGCCGTCTTGACTCGAAGACATCCGACCGCTCTCGAATCCTCACGTCCCACGCTGACTATGCCTAAGCAGCGCGCAAGATTTACAGTCAGTCCGTAGCTGGCACCAGTGAAGAGCAGTTCAGCCGACACCTCCATCTCCACTATAGGAATAGTAAGTAAAATTTGTTAAAGTCCACAAATCTGACTTGAGTGGAAATTGCTTAAGTCGCTGATTTCACTACTGCGCCGGTCTGAGTTCTCACTGCCCCTTCATCGAACTGAGAACAGTTGAGACAAAGAGTTGCCTACCGTTCGTCGCCACGAGCAGTCCTGTCTACCGCTACTAACAACACCAGGAATAAGTAAGTAATTATTACAAGTCCACAAGGGCGTTGATACTTGGGAAAAATTCAGCTGCTGTCTACTACGCCTTAACTATACTAATTCCGTTTTCCACGCTGCGCATGTCCGAGGTTCCGATAGGGACTTACAGGTAACAGAGACCGATTCAAGCAGTCAGTCTAGCTCCAGCCAGCATTGCAAGCAGTCCAGCCCGACACCGCTTCGACTTGTGCGACAAACTTGGAAATCAACCTAAGTCCGTGAACTGAACTACTGCGCAGGTACCGAGAGTTCCCACCACCAGTGAACTCAGTACCTAGGGAATAACGCTACTAGCTAGCACCCAAGTTAGTTAGTAGACACCGACCGCTCCAACCAGTAAGACGTGCCGAGAACCTGTGTGGAAGTAAGTTAATCACCGGATAGGGAATATTGACTTGGCTATTGTAGTTGTTTGTGTATTAATCATATTTTCTTTACAGCTTTCTTTCTTTCTTTCTACTTCGCTGCTCATGTGGTTGTTGAAGCACATGTGAGTAGTGGGGTGCTTTCTGTCTTTCTTTCTACCTCGCTGCTCATGTGGTTGGTGAAGCACATGTGAGTAGTGGGGTGTTTACTGTCTCTGTTTCTATTCTAAAGCACGGCTCCGAACGCTGCTCATGTGGTTGTTGAAGCACATGTGAGTAGTGGGGTGCTTTCTGTCTTTCTTTCTAATTCGCTGCTCATGTGGTTGGTGAAGCACATGTGAGTAGTGGGGGTTTACTGTCTCTGTTTCTATTCTAAAGCACGGCTCCGAACGCTGCTCATGTGGTTGTTGAAGCACATGTGAGTAGTGGGGTGCTTTCTGTCTTTCTTTCTACTTCGCTGCTCATGTGGTTGGTGAAGCACATGTGAGTAGTGGGGGTTTACTGTCTCTGTTTCTATTCTAAAGCACGGCTCCGAACGCTGCTCATGTGGTTGTTGAAGCACATGTGAGTAGTGGGGTGCTTTCTGTCTTTCTTTCTACTTCGCTGCTCATGTGGTTGGTGAAGCACATGTGAGTAGTGGGGGTTTACTGTCTCTGTTTCTATTCTAAAGCACGGCTCCGAACGCTGCTCATGTGGTTGGTGAAGCACATGTGAGTAGTGGGGTGCTTTCTGTTTTCTTTACTATCCGTATCTTAATAATAACTTGTTTTATTTTCAGCTCGAGCTTTATTACAACAGATATAACTGACAATAGCCAAGTGTCACCGAAATTGTATTTAGTAGTAGTGTGTTTAACCCATTGCTTAGTATTTGCTTAATGATTGCTTCCTCACCTGGTATCCACGCACGGTCACTGCCCTTAGCTAACCCCGTTGCTTGTAAACCCGCTGTAGGTAGTTCCGCTTAGCTTGTTGCCACCCCGTTTGCATCTTTGACCCGCTTGTGCTTACCCCCCCCTGCTTGTTTACACCGCCCGTATGCTTTTGCCCAATACGGCAAGAATATTTTTTAGCTTTGTCCATTTTAGGTTCTAGGTTAATAAATGTATTAAAAGGTTTATTTGTGTATTATTTTTATGTGTTGTATGAAGTCTAATTTTCCCTATCGACCGACCTGGCGTACCGTATCTTCACTGTAGCTACCTGAGTAGTGGTGTTCCTACACTCTAACTAGGAACTGGCGCCCGAGGCAAAGTAAAAGAGAAACCGAACCTCGGGCACTAACGTGACACTTCCTACCTGTGCAAATCGGGAAGTATCCGTCACAAATCTGGCGCCCGAGCAGGGACTTAAATAGGGAAAATTAGTGAAGATTTGCAGTTAGGGGAGCTTTCCGCCAAAATCCGGAGGTCCCCGACTTTTGACCTAAGTTGACCCAAGCTCTTCGGTCATCCAACCAGCTTGTGGGGTGTCATTTGGCACTAAACCGACTACGAGGAATCGATTCCGATCATCCCCGAACCGCTTCGATCTTTCCCGAACGCGTTATTGGACTTTCAACGCCTGAGAAGAGTTAGAACAACGACCAGCGAGCTTTGGGGGTATTTTAGAACAACGAGGCTAGAGTTTTGACGTCATCGACCGACCTCCCACCCGAACTTTTCCGAGCTTACCCGAACCAAAAGAGGCCGTGTGGGGTATCGTTTTCAGGGTAATCGGACCCAAGGAATCGATTGCCGGTAGTGGGAGTTCGATCCGAGCAGCCGTTCCGCCTAGAAGTGTCCCACAGCGAAGTACGAAGTGGAAGTCGAGAAATAAGGTGTTGAGGACGTTCTCCGCAGTCGCCCGCACCTGCCAGTAAGACTTTTACCGCTTCACCGGATTTTGCCCGGAGTATTTCCTGACTCCGGTAACAAAATATACCTAGCTTGTGACCCCTCTTTTGGCACTAAACCGGGTACGCAGAATCGAATACCGATAGTCTCGCAGCGATCTATTTAGCCGTTGCGAAGTGTCCTAGGAAGGCAGTTGCTACTAGGACCAGCAACTGAACACATCGTCGAAGATATCGCTGCCAGAGTAAGTACAAGTGTCTACAACCAGGAGTCAAGACTAGCCAGTGTTAGCAGCATCGGAGATACCGCTCTGATACCAGAAAATACTAGTGACCGCCTGACCGCCTGTACCTGAAGATGCCCAACGAAGAAGACCCACCGACTCTGACTATGGAGCTCAAAGACGAAGCCGCAGTTACCGACCAAGGTGATTTCCGCCTAAGCTGGATCTATAGGCTTAAGAAAGACCAGCTTGACAACGAGTTGGCAAAGTTCCGTCTAGACCTAAGTGGAACAGTAGAGGAGAAGAAACGACGCCTGGTGAAGTTTATCAAGGACGGGTGTACGTCACCACTGCCAGCCCGCCAAACAATCCCTCTATCTTTCCCCGTACCACCGCCACATGTAGACGTACCTGCCACCGCTGTACCAGTGCCCCCAGGAGCTATTACCACCTTCACCGTCAGCACAGTTTGCGAAAGGGTGCGAAAATGGAATCTGCACTTTAATGGCAAAACAGACGCTGTCGAGTTTCTAGAGAAACTCTGCGAATTCCAAGAGCACAGCGGCATTCCTACCTCCGCACTGTTGCCATCCCTGTACGAGATATTCCAGGGGAATGCTTTGGCCTGGTACCGCAATAACCGAGGTTTATGGACCTGCTGGGAAGACTTCGTCACCGACTTCAAACAGTTCTACCTCCCGGCTAACTACGATTCGTTCCTAGAGGAACAAATCTATCATCGCCGCCAGCAACTGGGAGAAGCCGGACGAGACTATGTAGTAGCCCTACAAACCCTGCTACGCCGACATGGAGGATTCTCAGATGAGAAAGCTTTGCACCGCCTCCATGGGAACCTGCGGCCAGAGTACAAGCAGTATATTCGCTTGAGCGATATACAAGGGCCCCGTGACTTAGTAAGCCGGATAGAGGAATATGAGGCTCTACAAAGAGAGACTGTAGCACAGAGGAAAAGCCAACAGGCCGAGTATACGCCGCCTCAGAGAGCCGCCGCTCCACCTCTACCTGAACGACCAGCCGTAGCCAGAAACTCACCGCCAGTACCTCGATACACCAGGGCACCGAACACCTACAATCAGGGAAACACTGCTAGGGTAGAGACCACTCCTGCACCGCACCCTCTAACTATGAGAGCCCCTGAAGCACGCCCTACAACCCCAGGCACCAGCTTTGACAGAAATGCCATCTGCTGGCGTTGTGGACAAGCTGGACACTTCCGTAATCAGTGTCGATCACCGCCAAGACTTTTCTGCTCACGATGTGGAAAGACTGGAGTCATGACAAGAGACTGTCAGTGTCCGAGGTCGGAAAACTAGCAAGGAACTGTACCGTTACGAGGCCTGTACCGTTCCGTCCCATCAATGCCTCGGAAATCGTAACACCACCTGATCAAGACAACCGCCCACACGTACCAGTTTGTATCCAGGACCAGACGTTCTTAGCCCTAATAGACACCGGAGCTGCGCGCTCGTACATAGGAGACCGTGTTAGCCAGTTCTGCAGTCAACATGGTGTCCCAAATCATGTCACCGCTGCGCCCGCTGTCCAGTTAGCCAATGGTAACTTAGTTACTGTAGACAGGGCTTACTATGTGGAGTTCCACATAGGATCAAAACGTTTTGAGGAGTGCTTAGAGCACCTACCCAACCTGGCCTCAGATTTAGTAGTAGGAATGGACATCCTGAGTAAATATGACTTTGTCATAAGTCCATCCAGTGCGACTGTCCGTCTAGAAAACCAGATCGTGTCCCCAAGGCCACCGCCTGTTCAAAACCAGCTTGGAGCCATCTCTCTGTGTATCTCCGCTCAAGAAGAGAGACAGCTACAAAGTTTCCTAGATACGGAACTACCCGGCTTTGAGGATATACGAGGAACCACCGGACTTATACAGCACCACATTTACCTGACCACACGACAGCCAATTAAGCAACGATACCGTCCTCAGAATCCCCGGATGCAAGAAGTCATCAACAAGAAGGTTGATGAGATGCTAGAAAACGGCATAATAGAACCATCCGGTAGTCCATGGAGCTCACCGGTTGTGATAGTCCGGAAAAAGGATGGAAAACCGAGGTTCTGTATTGACTTTAGGAAAGTCAATGAGGTCACCCAAAAGGACGCTTATCCCTTACCGTACATCAACGCCATACTGGACAAACTCCGCAAAGCCCGCTACATCTCAAGCCTGGACTTAAAGCAAGGATATTGGCAGATACCGCTGTCACCTGAAAGTAAGCCTGTCACCGCATTTACCGTACCAGGCCGAGGTTTGTTCCAGTTTCGAGTCATGCCGTTCGGACTTCACTCAGCACCCGCCACTTTCCAGCGACTGTTAGACCGGATTATAGGTCCCGAGTTAGAACCGTATGCTTTCGCCTACCTAGACGACATCATCGTGCTAGGGGAAACTTTCGAACAACATTTGGCGAACCTACACGAAGTATTCCGACGACTTCGCATAGCCAACCTGCAACTGAATCCGGAGAAATACAAATTCTGCCGGAAGTCATTAAAATACCTAGGCCATGTGGTTACTTCCGAGGGAATCAATACAGATCCGGAAAAAGTGGAATCTATCTGTAAATTTCCTGCCCCTCGAAATGTTCGAGATGTCCGCCGCTTCCTAGGCATGTGTTCCTGGTATCGACGCTTCGTGCCCACATTTTCTCAAGTAGTGGCACCACTAACTCGCCTACTACGAAAGAAACACCGTTTCCAGTGGACACAGGAACAAGAGGAAGCTTTCTCGAAATTAAAAGCCTGTCTAACTGAAGCTCCGATACTGACCTGTCCTGACTTTGAGAAACCGTTCACGCTCCAGACCGACGCATCCGATCACGGGCTCGGTGCAGCCCTGACCCAGAACATCGAAGGATGCGATCGAGTTATTGCTTATGCAAGCCGTACACTGTCTCCAGCTGAAAGGAACTATTCAGTGACGGAACGAGAATGCCTAGCCATAGTCTGGGGGATCGAGAAGATGCGCCCCTACTTGGAAGGTTATCACTTCACCGTCCTGACCGACCACCAGTCGCTTAGATGGTTGCACTCGATTAAGAGTCCAACAGGCCGTCTAGCAAGGTGCAGCATATTCCTGCAGCAGTACGACTTCGAAATCAAGTACCGGAAAGGAGCTTTGAACAGAGTAGCTGATGCCCTGTCCAGACAACCAATCGAAGGAACTACGTCCGCCACAGACACGGGAGAATTGTGTATCATAACCACCCCAGCCGACTGTTCCTGGTACACACGTAAAAAGCAAGAAGTTGAGCAGAATCCGGAGGCATTCCCAGATTTCTGTATACGAAATAACCAGCTATTTCGTCATTTCTGGGACTCCAGCGATTTAACAGAACCAGACATGTCCGACCCATGGAAATTGTGTGTTCCAACCCCTCTTCGCCGCACCGTTCTGCAAGAAAACCATGATGTACCGGCCGCTGGACACATGGGGATTGCTAAGACGATAGCCCGCATTTCGCAACGATACTATTGGCCTGGTATGTTCCGTGATGTGGCTAAGTATGTAAGAGGGTGTCTGCAGTGCCAGCGATACAAACCATCACAGCAGCAGACTCCGGGGAAGATGCAACCGTCAAGAAACAACCAACCATGGGAGACAGTGAGCACAGATCTCGTAGGACCGCTACCCCGATCCAGTAAAGGGAATAACTACTTGGTAGTTTTTCAAGATCGCTTTACCAAGTGGATCCAGTGTCGTCCCCTACGGAGTGCTACCGCCCGCAATGTGAGCAAAGCTCTCTACGAGGAGATAATCACTCGTTTTGGGTGTCCCCGTACTGTTATTAGTGACAATGGTTCCCAATACGACAGCAAGATTTTCCGCTCCCTACTGGCAGAATTTGGCATTCAACACCGTTTTACGCCTCCGTACACACCCCAGGCTAATCCTGTTGAACGAGCCAACCGTACGATCAAGACAATGGTCGCCCAGTACTGCGAGCAAGATCATCGAAAATGGGACCAATACCTGAACGACTTCCAGCTAGCCATGAATAGCTCAAAGCACGAGTCAACCGGATTTTCCCCGGCGTTCCTGAACTTTGGACGACAGCTACAATTACCGAACACCCTCTATTGCTCCACCCAAGAGGACCCAGGGGAACCAACGGAAGAAAATGATATACCACCATCATACACTGACCGCCTGGACAAGCTTAAGGAAGTGTACACATTAGTCCGTGTCAACTTGGCACAAGCTTTCACGTCCCAAAGCCGGTATTACAATCTACGTCGTCGTGAGTGGCGTTGCCACATCGGCGACCGTGTGATGAAACGAGAAAATCCTTTGTCGTCCGCTGTCAAAGAATTTGCTGCTAAACTCGCCCCAAAATACTCAGGCCCGTTTACTGTCACCGCTGTGGTCTCGCCAGTGGTCTATAATCTCAAATCTCATACCGGGAAGAAGCTTGCACATATTCATGTGAAATATCTAAAACCATATGTATCTTCGAGTGACGCCTGCCACCACCTAGGCACCAACTCGGAGAGCCGTCCCGAAGAACCCAGTGTTACTTCACTGATATCCTGCGAAAGTTCAAAAACCCATTCCAGAAGGAACCAACTGAAGAAACCTCCTAGATCCCGCTGATGGCAAAATTTAGAAGGGAATCTTTGGTTTTTATTGTAGGTAAAGGTCGTGACATCTAGGTCACAATATCGTTTATTTTTAGGTTTTCAAACAGTTTATTGTAACTAGGGATTAATCATTGTACAATTTAGTGTTAAGATGTTTAGTTTTGTTTATTATGATTATTGTAAAAGGTGACATACCCTCAAATAAAGTTTAGGTAACCTGTAGAGGATATGCACCTTGTAGATTTCTTTTCAGTTAGGGAAAGAGGGAAAAAATGTTCATTGCATTCTCATTTTTTTTTACGAAGTAAGAGGGGGGTGTAATGAAGCACATTTCATTTCATATATATATGTAAATATATCCGCCGCCTGTAAAATATTTATATTGTGGAAACGACATTTATTAAATATTAACCAGCAAATATAATTTATCACGCCGCGCCGTCTTGACTCGAAGACATCCGACCGCTCTCGAATCCTCACGTCCCACGCTGACTATGCCTAAGCAGCGCGCAAGATTTACAGTCAGTCCGTAGCTGGCACCAGTGAAGAGCAGTTCAGCCGACACCTCCATCTCCACTATAGGAATAGTAAGTAAAATTTGTTAAAGTCCACAAATCTGACTTGAGTGGAAATTGCTTAAGTCGCTGATTTCACTACTGCGCCGGTCTGAGTTCTCACTGCCCCTTCATCGAACTGAGAACAGTTGAGACAAAGAGTTGCCTACCGTTCGTCGCCACGAGCAGTCCTGTCTACCGCTACTAACAACACCAGGAATAAGTAAGTAATTATTACAAGTCCACAAGGGCGTTGATACTTGGGAAAAATTCAGCTGCTGTCTACTACGCCTTAACTATACTAATTCCGTTTTCCACGCTGCGCATGTCCGAGGTTCCGATAGGGACTTACAGGTAACAGAGACCGATTCAAGCAGTCAGTCTAGCTCCAGCCAGCATTGCAAGCAGTCCAGCCCGACACCGCTTCGACTTGTGCGACAAACTTGGAAATCAACCTAAGTCCGTGAACTGAACTACTGCGCAGGTACCGAGAGTTCCCACCACCAGTGAACTCAGTACCTAGGGAATAACGCTACTAGCTAGCACCCAAGTTAGTTAGTAGACACCGACCGCTCCAACCAGTAAGACGTGCCGAGAACCTGTGTGGAAGTAAGTTAATCACCGGATAGGGAATATTGACTTGGCTATTGTAGTTGTTTGTGTATTAATCATATTTTCTTTACAGCTTTCTTTCTTTCTTTCTACTTCGCTGCTCATGTGGTTGTTGAAGCACATGTGAGTAGTGGGGTGCTTTCTGTCTTTCTTTCTACCTCGCTGCTCATGTGGTTGGTGAAGCACATGTGAGTAGTGGGGTGTTTACTGTCTCTGTTTCTATTCTAAAGCACGGCTCCGAACGCTGCTCATGTGGTTGTTGAAGCACATGTGAGTAGTGGGGTGCTTTCTGTCTTTCTTTCTAATTCGCTGCTCATGTGGTTGGTGAAGCACATGTGAGTAGTGGGGGTTTACTGTCTCTGTTTCTATTCTAAAGCACGGCTCCGAACGCTGCTCATGTGGTTGTTGAAGCACATGTGAGTAGTGGGGTGCTTTCTGTCTTTCTTTCTACTTCGCTGCTCATGTGGTTGGTGAAGCACATGTGAGTAGTGGGGGTTTACTGTCTCTGTTTCTATTCTAAAGCACGGCTCCGAACGCTGCTCATGTGGTTGTTGAAGCACATGTGAGTAGTGGGGTGCTTTCTGTCTTTCTTTCTACTTCGCTGCTCATGTGGTTGGTGAAGCACATGTGAGTAGTGGGGGTTTACTGTCTCTGTTTCTATTCTAAAGCACGGCTCCGAACGCTGCTCATGTGGTTGGTGAAGCACATGTGAGTAGTGGGGTGCTTTCTGTTTTCTTTACTATCCGTATCTTAATAATAACTTGTTTTATTTTCAGCTCGAGCTTTATTACAACAGATATAACTGACAATAGCCAAGTGTCACCGAAATTGTATTTAGTAGTAGTGTGTTTAACCCATTGCTTAGTATTTGCTTAATGATTGCTTCCTCACCTGGTATCCACGCACGGTCACTGCCCTTAGCTAACCCCGTTGCTTGTAAACCCGCTGTAGGTAGTTCCGCTTAGCTTGTTGCCACCCCGTTTGCATCTTTGACCCGCTTGTGCTTACCCCCCCCCTGCTTGTTTACACCGCCCGTATGCTTTTGCCCAATACGGCAAGAATATTTTTTAGCTTTGTCCATTTTAGGTTCTAGGTTAATAAATGTATTAAAAGGTTTATTTGTGTATTATTTTTATGTGTTGTATGAAGTCTAATTTTCCCTATCGACCGACCTGGCGTACCGTATCTTCACTGTAGCTACCTGAGTAGTGGTGTTCCTACACTCTAACTAGGAACTGGCGCCCGAGGCAAAGTAAAAGAGAAACCGAACCTCGGGCACTAACGTGACACTTCCTACCTGTGCAAATCGGGAAGTATCCGTCACAAAATATGTATATTATTTTGAATCACCTTATAAGTAAGTATATAAACATAGAGAGAACATAGCTGGTGAAACTAGTAACTAACTAATATGTATTCCTTTATTCGGTATTAGAATTACTTTTTTTGTTTCTTTGAGTATATATTTTGTATAAAGACCTTTATTTTTGTCCAATCTTTATTTTGCAATAAATGGGGGTGCTGATTTTTCAGGTTATCACATTCATTCCTTTTAGGAGGTCTTTTGTCTTTGATGTGCGTTGCAAAATATTCATTTACTACTTTTTTCTGTTCATCTGTCCACTGCACCAGAATTCTTTTCTTTCTTCTTTTTAATGATATATCGTTGGTGCTCTCACTTTTATGAGTACTAGATTCTCCTTGTTCTCCTTCATTCTGATTATTAAAATTTATTTCATATTCTAAACTATTTTGTGTTTGTTCCCCTTCACTATCGGTCTCATCATTTCTAATATTTTCCAGTAGATCTTCATCCAGATCGACATCAATTTCATCCAATGTCTTACCTTTATATTTGCTAAGGTCCCCTCCTTCAAGCAATAAAAGCAATTTGGAAATTTTTGCTGTCTGGTGAACATCATCGGGAAGTCTATAGGAATTTTTATGTACACCGATGGTGTGTCCCATGAATGTTGCCAGCTGATCAATTTCTGTTTCTTTAAGTGAAAACAACTGTGATAAGGTCGCTAAATGTTTTCGCAACTTGGTACATGTTATAGATGATGAATTTCTAGCACCACTTGAACGGGCATATTTATCTAGGACTTTATAGCCAGTAATCGGTGTCAGAAGACCGGGCTTTCCAAACAGATAAGGGTTGCTATTACTAACAAGCTTAGATCTCACAGACAGAAGAATATTTATATGCTCCTGCACATCGGCGCTAAATAACACAGCTACTCCCCTCCCTCTTTTTCCTCTAATAACTACTCTTTTAAAACTCTGGAGTAAAAGTTTTTCTGTAGGAGAAATAATAGGATCGAATTCCTCGTATTTATTGTTTTTTTCACGTCCGCAATTCAAATAGGTATGAACTGCAATTCTTTGTAATTCGCCAGGTCTTTTTCTATTAAGAAGAATTACTCTGCAATAAATAGTTTCCAGTAGTGTTGTGAATGCTACTTTATCAAGTGGATTTATTTTTATTATATCAGCAGCAGTTTTGGCTTTCTCTATTAAATGTTGCTTTAATTTTCTTAAATCATCGGCCAGAGGAACTATTGTAATTTTATTCCATTTCTTTGTGTTAAGATCATTTCCTGCCTGACTTGATATTACAAATCTCCAATTTGTATTGAGTAGTTGAATCATGTTTTTAATATTCACTTCCGTTTCAGCAGTTGCAACTGAAGGCACTTTCTTTGTTAAATAAAGCGTGAGTGCTATTTCACAACATTGCTTTAGGGATGTTGCGATGTTCATAGCATAGGTAGGAGCATTATATACATCGTTAGACTCATCATATTGTGCAACCGTCTTAGTTGCTTCAACAATTAATTCAAAATATTTTGGTTGAAGTGCCTGAAAGAGATTACCAATATCTGATTGCTTTTCTTTTAAAACCAATAATAGTCTGGAAAGTTCTCTCATTTTCCTAGAGGTAACCTGTATAAAGTGTTTCTCTCGGTGAGTCTTTAAATACCGTGCACCGAAAGCACATATAAGAACATCGGATTTTGCTTCTAAGCTAATTTTATCTGGTCTCATCCTAGGAAATACTTGCTCCTTTAACTGAGGATCAACACGTTTGTTGATATCATCAATTAAAATATTTTGACCATCAGCTTGTGCACTGATTCTAGTATTGTTCCCACTACACTTCTTTCTATGTCTATATAATAACTTTGATGAATAAAATCCCAGGCAAGAGGAACATGGTAAAACGTTACGATTTTTAAGAAGGGGAGATCTAACTGGTTTGAAATAGCTTTGCATATTTCTTATATAGTTGCCCTTTTTTCTTAATTTGCTAATCAAATGTTTTCTTTCTTTGGATTGTGGCTGGAGAGACATAATTTCTGCAACTTCCACTTTTTCAGCATGCTTCCTCTGAATATGTCTGGCAAAATTAAGCACATCCAGCTCACAGAAATAACAACAGTCCGGTTTTCTTTTTTTGTTGATTCTTTATCCGTTCTAAGGGATTCCACTGGTTCTGGTAAATTGTCTGGTATTAACAGTTTTGAATTATTTTCGAACGGTGTAGTAATGTCCTTGGAAACATTTCCATTTATATACGTTTCATGAGGCAAACCATTATCCTCTATATTTCTGTTTATGTTTAGTAATGATTTACTTTCGTCAAGTGTTGAAGTCGAAGGTAATTGAAGATTACGGTTGTTTTTTACATAGTCATGGTTTCTAAACGAGATAGATGGCCTATTATAAGAAGTATTGGATGAAATATTGTGAGAATCATCTGAAGATGTACGTTTGGATGAACTAGAAGAATCTGAAAGCAGGGAACGAAAACGACGTTTTTTCTTCTTCCTCTGAAAAAGTAATACCAATAAGTGTTACTAATCTTGACAGGGTATAAAAAGTGAAGAGTAGTCTTATAAGATAAAAATAAATACTTACCTCTAAGGAAGGGCTGTAAGAAGGATCTGCATCAGAGTCATCGAACGGAGAGAATTCCTGTAAAAATTTCTATTATATTTCTTTGATTTGAAGTTATGACTAATCAATAAATTACCTTATTCTTGAATAAAGGGCTATCATTCCTGTCATGGTTTTCTGCAACATCAGAGGCTGAAGAAATCTGAAATATGTAAAAAATATGTGAAAAGGTACAAATCAAATTTTCCTTGAAAAAATACCTCTATGTCTGGGAAATCACCGCTTGGAGGTGAGCTTGATGTATTTGATTCACACTAAAAATAAGTATAGTTTACTGCACATTATATATTTTTAAATAAACTATAAACATAGGAACAGGATGAAATAATATATGTATGTCTTTATTGTTGTTACTATCACTTATACAGTGCGTATCAGCCAAATGGAATAAATTCTATAATAAATAAATGGGGGCGTGTTCGAAAAAACGCTCGGATACGTCGATTGGTATTTTTAGTTGTTCATTTTTTCCCACAAAGACTTTTTATACGGCATGAGTCATCCAACTGTGGCCAAAACCAACTTTCTTATTTTAAATGCAACACCCTATATTTTAATCAATTTTTGGATTCTTCAGAAACTTCATACATATTTCATGTAGGATGTCCTATACCTATCTTCAACCGTTTTTGAAATATTGACTAGTGAATATTGACATTTTGCAACTTTGTCACCCTGTAAAATCTAAACGGTTTGAGATCAAGCAAAACGGTATGCACATTCCCATATTAACTTTTCATAAGCTTTTTCACAAAATTTTTTATCAAATTTTATCTCTTGGTTAAATCTTGAAATGCGTGTCCAGCTAAAGCTTATAAAAAGTTAAGATAGGAATGTGCAAACCGTTTTGCTTGATATCAAAGCGTCTAGATTGTACGGCGTTTAATCCAAAAATTGAATAATATACTGAGTGTTGCATTAAAATAAGAAAGTTGGTACTTATTGGCCACTGTTACATGACACACCCTCTATAAAAAGTTTTTGTGGAAAAAAATGTGCAACTAAAAATACTAATAGTCGTATTCGAACGTTTTTTCGAACACGCCCTCAATTATTTATTATCGAATTTATTCCACTTGGCTGATACATACTGTATAGATAGCAAAGACATGCATGTAAACTCATGCGTTTACACAAAAACATGCGCCAAATAATACACATAAATACACCCCACCAAATACCCAGATACAGTGAATTTACTTATTCCTATACAATTTTGTTATTGTCAAAAAAGGGAAATAAACTATCTAAACTATCTATTTAATAAAAAACCAGTATTGTTTTGTCTATTGCAAAAATTACAGGATAACTACTTATCCTTAATAGAAGATTTGAAACATCAAGCCAGCAGAGAAGTTATTTTGATATTTTACTTGACGATTAATTAAAAACAAATTCGTTACATTTATCTAGAAACCCAAAGGCCGTGGGTCTGGAATGGATTCAATGAGACTGCTTATATGACGACAACAATATGGAGAAAAGAGAAGAAACATGAAGAAGTTTGAAAAGTATGTTTCGAAGACTAAACTAGAAGACCCGTTATTTTTTGTATAAATTAGGTGAATCGAACATTGGTTCGATTTTCAAATTTTTAATAAAACATACATATTTGTTGAAGTAGTAACAAAAAACGTTGGTTTTCGAATAAGTAAAAACGTAGCCGATGGCACGTAGGGGAGTACCTACCGAGTATGGACAAGAGTTTTTGCGCCAGTTAAACACAATATTTTTTTTTCCAAATACTTGTTATTTTATACTCGTAAAGCAATGTAACACAATGTCACGTTGTTTATAGGAATAATATTGTATTTTGCAACATAAATAAAAAAACTAAAATATCTTCAAATGAGTTTTAAGTAGCACATGACGTGAGGTAAATATTTTGCACAACAGTACGCGTGGAGTATTTTCCAAATGCAGTCATGGTATACTGAAAAAATAACTGATTGAAGAAAAGTGACACAGCATATTTCATACTACTAATACAAAAATACTATTTTCTGTACACTTGACTGGCTATAGACTACTCCCTAAATTGCCATCTTTTTAAGTAGTTAGGTAATATTTTCAAAAGTAAGTATTTATAATAGTAATTATGTAAAGTAAATTACCTTATTTACTGTCGCCTCGTCTCTATTGATAATTATATCACTTATAATATGGATTTTCCTTACTGGAGATAAAGGTGCATTACACATACTATTCTGAAACTTTCTTAAATTGCTGCTTCCTGATTTACCCTAAAATAATTCTTAGATTTATTCAAAAGTGAATAATAGTAGGTACCTACTTCAAATAATTACTTACATGAACCGGAACTAATGACATAATCTTCTCTGTTCTTCTAGGGTACATCTCTGCAAAAACATTTGAAGTTAAATTCATATACAGGGTGGCCCACCTATCTCCGTTCGGACCGTAGCTACTAGACCAATAGAGATTAAGGCAAAACATTTTCAGGACTAGTTTTGTCTATAATGAGCTACACTTTAAAATTGTTTTTGGATCTACAGGGTGTACCATATATCCGAGGTCACGAATTCGGATATTTTTTTAAATGGACCACCCTCATATATTTTCATTTTTGGATTCTACAGAAAATTCTAAACACATTTCATGGATGTCCTATACCTATCTTCAACTGTTTTTGAAATATTGACAGGTGAATATTGGCATTTTGCAACTTTTACACCCTGTAAAATCTATACGGTTTGAGATAAAGCAAAACGGTTTGCACATTCCTATCTTAACTTTTCATAAGCTATCGTTTGGTACTAATTTCAAATTTATTCAGGAATTAAAAATTTTAAAAATTTTCAGAAAATTTTAAATTTTTGGATAATTCTGAAATTAGTACAAACGATAGCTTATGGAAAGTTAAGATAGGAATGTGCAAACCGTTTTGCTTGATTTCAAGCCATTTATATTTTACAGGATGTCAAAGTTGCAAAAATGTCAATATTCACCTGTCAATATTTCAAAAACAGTTGAAGATAGGTATAGGACATCCTACATGAAATGTGTTTAGAATTTTCTGTAGAATCCAAAAATGAATCAATATAGAGGGTGGTCCATTTAAAAAAATGCCCGGAATCGTGACCTCGCATATATGGTACACCCTGTAGATCCAAAAACAATTTTAAAGTGTGGTTCATTATAGACAAAACTAGTCCTGAAAATGTTTTGCCTTAATCTCTATTGGTCTAGTAGCTACGGTCCGAGCGGAGATAGGTGGGCCACCCTGTATAGACTTAGAGCGGTGGATAAATAAAGGGCAAATTTTTATTAGTTATTCTATTTCAGAAAAAAGTAGTAGATTTTTCTGTATTTCCTACATTTTATAGCTGTTCTAGGAATTTAGACAAGACCTTTTAGTCTTAGTAGATAATTTTCTCACAATTTCAATACTTATATGTATAAGGTGTCTACAGGCCCTCAAAGTCAAAGTAAAGAATATTTTTGCATGTTAAAACCTGTAGGTACACGAAAAATACTACTACTGGCCAAAACACCCTTAAACAGTGAATCATCTACAGATTGTATACAGATTGTAACAGATTGTGATGTGACTGTGGAAAGAAAATGAAGCATTAACTACTTAAAAAAATATTTCACAAAGTTTACATCACCACCCACCCGTCCACCAACCGGTATATGGCCATCGCTAAAAAACGAAAATAATTTTACAATATGCTCTTCTTTGTGCCCGCCACTATATCGAATTTTATATCGATATTTCTTCAAATGATAGTCAGGAGCCCCCACTTGAACAAAACAAGCCGTATCTAGTGTCTATAAGATCGACGGTTCAAACTATTAATTCCTTTTGTGAAAATTACATCATTACATATTTATATTAGAATGTCCTACAAGCAATAGAAAATAATAAAAGCGATTCACGTTTAGAATGAAAAAATAGGAGCTACCCAATAAAAACGACCGAAAGGAAGCTTTACGCCACTCTTATTTTGACAGACTACGTAAAGAAGTAAATAGTCTTTTACCTTTCATTATAAAATTGGTACTTAAGACATATTTTATAGAATTTCTAAACAATTTTTTGTTTGTTAAGTATAAGCTATATGGCCGAAACAATTTTAGTTATTTGTATGTTTTTATGTAGAACTAGACTGTGAAAATAATTTCTAACTAGATAGTGGAAACTTATTTAACTAAACATAAATTTAGAGCCTTTTAGCTGACTATGTGGTTTGTTTCTTTTATGAAATTATATATTATTATTATATTATCTAAACTCCGTTAGGTTTGTATACACATAATTATTTACTCAAAATTACTGTTTTCCAGTTCAGGAAGGAAACCATCAGTACGTTCAAAGTACTGCTTCTAGCCGGGACCAAGCGACGGGATCTAGCCGATTATGGTTATAATTTCGAATGTATTTGTAAATATATAGGTATTTTATTGAAAAATAAATAACAATAAACGATGTATTACCAAATAAACTACTTTAGCTATGAATAATACAGGAAGGCCATAAACGTAATGTGTTAAAAAGAAATAACAGCTCTATGTTTGGCTACAACACACGTTTTGAATTATTTGTCAAACACATTACTAATGTAGAACATTTTAATGGTATCAAAACATAAAATAAATATATTTATTTAAAATAATTCTAAAGATACTTACCTGCAGATTTAAAAAAACAGCCTCAAAGTGCATCTAAACACAATACCCTCTGGAGCACTATTAACATTAACCTCAGAACATAGTATCTTCAAGATCATTAACGGAAGATCTGCTAGATTCGGTATTGCGATGTTGTCAAATGTAAGATGTACCAATATACCAAATCTGAACATGTATACATGATGAATATTTCTGTACAAAATTTGAAGCGCCCCCAAACTCGTTTTGCTTGAACTAAATGTATACTCCCAGTTAAACTAAACATATAATACTGCGTCCGAATCCAAAATGTACTTTCATTTATAGATAGCCTTGAATAACATATCCAAATAATATTTTAATATGAGCAGCTAGCCCAGATGTCAAAGAATTTGTTGAGATGTCAAAAAACCTATAATAACGTAGTACACTAAATTTACTACAGGAAAACAATGTTGCATCCTATATACGGACGCATTATTGTTGCAGACGCAGTAATGTATGGTCCCATGCACATGAACGGATGCAGCATTGGTAGAAGGATACATATATATATATATATATATATATATATATATATATATATATATATATATATACAGGGTGTAACTTTAAGTGGGGGTCATTTTTTTATGTGTAATAGTACACGTTCCCCTGAGTACCAAGCTGCAATTAGTTTTTTTTTATTCAAATAACTAGCCGAGTTATAATTACTTTTTTAAAATGCACCTAAATGCTGGTGCACGGCGCTACTGAACATCACCTCGTCCAAACAATATTTACAATACTCTGACAGGATACTAGGCGTTTGCGGGGTTGCCATACAATTAATCATATGTGACACAATGAACCAAGTTTTGTAGCCAAATTATTTTTGTACAAATCTGCGCTGTTATTTACCATAGTTTTTGTTAAAATTGATTAGGATACGTTACTAAGTTTAAGTACGTAAGATTTTAAAATAATATTTTTATTATGTTTGATAAATTGTAAATAAATAATAATGAATGTATTTACTTAATCTCATAGAACTAAATTGAAGTTTGCAATAAACATGTTCTTACATGTTTTAATGCACAGCTTAAAGAAGATATCTATGTCAGTGTCAAAATTGTGTAACATTGACCTTGACCGAGTGGAATATGCATATGCACTTTTTTCCTAAATAGCGCGGGTATAGTCTTTATAATCTAAATTGAAACTGCATAAAAAATTCCGACAAACGATAAAGTGCGTAAACAAAGAGGCCGCCGTCGAAATGCAGGTGTTTCTTTTGTCGGAATTTATTTCAGTTTCAATTTATAGACTATAACTGAGAGCAAAAAAGGGTCTACGCATTGTGTGGACATCAGACGTGTTTTATTAGAAATAACAATTTTTATTTCTCTTCAGTCTTCAGTGTAAAATGAGATGTGGATGTGAATACAAGTGATTTTGTGCCTACGTCGAGAAATATTGAAATTATTTAAATAACATTAAAAATATTATTTAGTGGAGTGTAAGTGTATAACCTAATAAGTTGTTTTTGGTGAAATATTTTCGTGTACTCCTGTGTTATTTTCAGTGTTTACCGATAGTGAAGTGAAGTGATATTCTGAAAAGAAAATGTATACGAATCAAGAGAAGGTGGATGATCAGGGCTTACTTTTTGTCCGGAGAAAGTGCTGCCGCCGCTAGAAGAAGATATCAGATGGATTATCCAGAGCGACGAGTACCCAACAAAAAAATATTTGTAAGATTGGTGCAACATTTGAGAGATCATAGGAGCTTCGATCGTCAATATGCCAACGTTGGACGAGAACAAACTGAAAGAGTGAGAAATTTGGAACCCGAAATTTTAAACGCCGTTGAAGAGGATCCCGGTACCAGCACTCGAAGAATAGCCACAAGGTATGAAGTATCTCATATGACTGTTCAACGAACGTTGAAGATTAATGGATTATATCCCTTTCATATGCAAAAAATACAATCGTTGAAACCCGAAGATTTACCAAGGCGTGTAGAATTCTGTGAATGGTATCAGAGAAAATGCAACGAAGAGGGAGACAACTTTTCTAATTGTGTATTATGGACCGATGAAGCGGGTTTTACAAGAGATGGAATATTTAATATTCATAACACACATTTTTGGTCTGATGGAAATCCTCACGCGACGAGAGAGATACATAACCAATTTAATAATAATTAATAATACTCTGATAGGACCCTACATAATGGAGGATAGACTCAATGGTGGAATTTACCTTAATTTTTTAAGAGATGGACTGGAAGATTTACTGGAAGACGTACCATTGAATGTCAGAAGAGATATGTGGTATCAACATGATGGAGCACCACCACACAGCGCACGAATTGTTACCGAATGGTTAAACGAAAATTATCATAATAATTGGATAGGACGTTTCGGACCCGTACCTTGACCACCAAGATCGCCAGATTTAAATCCGTGTGATTTTTATCTGTGGGGACACATGAAAACTTTAGTTTATGCATAGCCAATAGAAGATATTTAAGAACTACGTCGAAGAGTGCGTAATGCATCGGATCACATAAGACAGAATATGGATCTTAATAAGGTAATGCGACGTGTTGAAGCATGTTTAGTTTGCAACGGAGATAATTTCGAACACCTGCTATAGGTAAGTTGACAAATTCATTTATTACCATTTACCGTTATTTATTTATTGTTTTCTGTTGAATGTTACTGTTTAATTAGTTACTTATATTTAAGGAAATAACATTTTTATTTATGTGGGACAATAGGGCTCCTGGCGAACACCCACTAAATTAAAGTAACGCACCAAAGAGCTATATCTCATAGGTGGTGTGGAAATTTGCTTTTTAAAGGGAGATTTGACAACGGTGCATCTCCCAACTGCCTGAGAGCGGGCACCGCTTTCTTTAGGTGGGGGTGACTCGGGTCGGATTAAAGACATGTTGAGCGCTGTTCAGTGGCGGGGTATCACGATACGGAAAAAAAGGTTAAAAAAGATATTCAATTTTCACAACAGAATTTCAAAAAAAAAACTAGTTATGCGCTCATACACTTCAAAGGAAGCCCCCATATAAATATGACCCCCATTCAAAGTTACACCCTGTATATATATATAGACGCAAGCTTCTTGGCTATGGAGATATTCTAATGAAAAATATTAAATTCAATATACAGGGTATATACCTACATCATTATTTTTTATTATTTGATCATAAATATTTTACCAAGTGTTTTAATTTTTATGCATTTTGATAACTTCAAGTCAAGGAAAGCTTATTAAATTCAAACTATATTTTTTCTCCATTCAGACAAGAACATATCTTTCAAAGTGTGTTGTGATTATTCATAATATTTACAAATTCCTATCAAAGTATCCATGACACATTAGGGTAAATGATAGGTATATGTTCTTTCTTAAAATTGTTTTATTACTTGAGGCTTTTTATTATAATTTACAATACAAGATTTCATGTTTGAGGGAAGATTAGAAGTGTGATATTTTAATAATATATCGGCATAGATGTACCTATACATTTTAAATTTAGTTTTAATTGATTCTTTTGATTGCCTAGTTATCCATCTTGTACGTAGTGGTTGTCAACATTTTACGTGGTGGTTGTCAACATTTTACGTGACGGTTGTCAACAGTTAGCCATATTTAGCTACATTTAAAGTTTATTTGTTAAAAATTAAATTAAAATAATTCAGATAAGACGACTGAAAGTTAATAAAGAGGATCTACTTTTTATAATGAATTACCGTACTTCTTATCTGAAAGCCATTTATATGACGTAATCATTGATAACGATTATGCAATATTATGTGGTTCGAGGCTATGGACAGGTTTCGAGATTATACCACATGGTTTTATTAGATTATTTCAATATTTTTTAATATATATGAATGACTTGTTGCATACAGGTAGTTTAAATGTTAAAAATATAGATTTATAATCGGCGTTCAATAGTAGTAATATTATTTTGATTTATTTGTATTTATAATCAATGCCATATGTATATGTATTGACTTATCGGTTATTTTTTAATAATATTTTGATTAATTTATATCATGTTTCTCGATTGTTTTAGATTACAAGACGGTTGAAAGTGACTAAATCGAACTTTATCATCGTTAGTGCTTATTGTGATTCGACGCTACGTGCTGGTTTCGAGATTATATTGACTGATATAAAAGTGCCTGATAACGTCTAGTTTCTCATTCATATTGTTAGTGTTCGAAAGAGAGAGGACGTATCCTAGCTCTTATCATGGTTGCATCTGAAATTTTGAATTATTTAATCTTCACCATCTCCAGTATTCTTGGTATTAAGACACAGAGGAAACAGATTAAGGTATACATCAAACGAGGAGCGGGCTTAGCCACTACCAAGGAAACGGCTAAACATCGAGTCCATTGGGATGACTCCAACAGCGCGTTTACATGCAATATTCGTACAGGGATTATTTCCAATTTGAAACATAAGAACACCAAAGAATTTCTCAAGGACTGCTTCGCTCTCTTTAGACGTCGAATTGTCAACGCATTGAAAAAGGATGAGGCTGTCAAAAGCACATGTGAGCAGTGGGGTGCTGTCTGTCTTTCTTTCTTTCTACTTCGCTGCTCATGTGGTTGGTGAAGCACATGTGAGTAGTGGGGTGCTGTCTGGCTTTCTTTCTTTCTACTTCGCTGCTCATGTGGTTGTTGATGCAGATGTGAGTAATGGGGTGCTGTCTGTCTTTCTTTCTTTCTACTTCGCTGCTCATGTGGTTGGTGAAGCACATGTGTGTAGTGGGGTGTTTACTGTCTCCGTTTCTATTCTAAAGCACGGCTCCCAACGCTACTCATGTGGTTGGTGAAGCACATGTGAGTAGTGGGGTGCTTTCTGTCTTTCTTTCTACTTTGCTGCTCATGTAGTTGTTGAAGCACATGTGAGTAGTGGGGTGTTTCCTATCTTTGTTTCCACTCTAAAAGCACGGCTCCGAACGCTGATCATGTGGTTGGTGAAGCATATGTGAGTAGTGGGGTGCTTTCTGTTTTCCTTACTATCCGTAGCTTAATCATAACTTGTTTTATTTTCAGCCCGAGCTTTAACTGACAATAGCCAAGTGTCACCGTATTTGTATTTAGTAGTAGTGTGTTTAACCCATTGCTTAGCATTTGTTTAATGATTGCTTCCTCACCTGGTATCCACGCACGGCCACTGCCCTTAGCTAACTCCGTGGCTTATTAACCCGCTGTAGGTAATTCCCCTTAGCTTTTTGCCACCCTGTTTGGCCACCTTTGACCCTCTGTGCTCACCCCCCCCTCTGCTTCTTTACACCTCCCGTATGGTTTTGCCCAATACGGCAAGAATATTGTTTATTTTCAAATATTTTAGAAATATTTTGAAAATATTTCATATTTATATATATTTTCAAATGTTTTATAAAAATATTTTAAATAGGTTCAAAATATTATGAAATATTACATATTTTATAAATATTTTAAACATATATTATTAATATTGTGTGCTACTAGGATAGTGGGGTACTGTCTGTCTTTCTTTCTTTCTACTTCGCTGCTCATGTGGTTGTTGAAGCAGATGTGAGTAGTGGGCTGCTGTCTGTCTTTCTTTCTTTCTACTTCGCTGCTCAGTTGGTTGGTGAAGCACATAGCTTCATCTAAACCGTTGATTCCTCTATCACCCCTTGCTAATCTCTTTGAAAGTTTTGTACTAGGGACGCAAAATCTATATCCAGGAATATGGAGTTCTATTGGCAAATTATTTATGATTGAATTCAAGATACCTTTTCCCACTTTCTCTTCTTTATTATATGTAAGCATTTGCCGCTACAAATTTGTAACGGTTTATTTTTAGTTGCCTATAAAAATGAGTTAGAAACGAATTTTATAATCTAGCAGGTCAGCAAATAAGACATGCCACGGCATCTAGGTGGTTTTGAGAGAAGCGCTCGACCTGATAGTCGCGCTGAAATAGGCTTCTTCCGCGAAAAAGATACGCTAGAGTAAAGCGAATTCGAGTTCTTCCTATTTTGGATCGTTTTGGTTTTAAGGTTCTATCTGTCGATAAAATATGAAACTAAAATTGTTTTATAGACTTCGACGTTTTTGCGTGAGAGGAAAAAAAAGTGTAGCCTGGCAGTATAACGTTGTTTCGTTGAATTGTTATTAACAATCACACCTTTTGGGATCATTTATTTACTGTCACCCTTGTGATTTTCTTCGTACAGTGTATACTGAGCGTTGTTAAGAAAATTGCACCAATTTCGTTTGGATACATATCACTTTTAATCATCTGGAAACCTTTGGAACATTGCAACACTTCTATAGGAAGGTAGGTCTTTTATTTTGTACGTGATTAGTAATATAGGTCTTATTAGATGTTAATTTCTTTAAATAATTCGTTGCGTGTACAGTGTAGGTATATTTTCTGTGGTTTTCGTAGTATTTAAGGGACGGCCTTATTTCCACCCCATAAGCACCTGATACGTTCCTGAGTAGGCCTAAATTGAGTCCCGTGGATGCAGTGAGCCATTCCTGGTTTAACATCTATATTCCATGAGACAAAGGATTGCTTTTGGTTTGGTTTGGTTTGGTTTGGTACCTTTGGAGTAGCAGTACATTCCTACCCTCGCGGACGACCCTAGGTTTACCACCAGCCTGTAGTGAAATCAATGGCGGAAGTAGTGTCTAGAGGACTCACGCAAGTTTTATAAACCGTATATTACTTTTTATTGCTACCAGTTAAGTTATTAATTTAGTTAGGCCTCACTGAACATTATATTCAACCAGGGTAACCAAATCACTCTTATCCTTTTGGCAAGGCTCTACTAAACATTCTATGTATTATTACAATCTAGTATAGTACAGGAGCGGTTCCTTATTAAATTAATAAAATTTAAATCTGCTATATTAGTAACGATACTAGTAACGAATTATCACTTTTAGAATAATTTATGTTAGTTAAAATTAGAGATAGGTTAGTTGGGTACCGTTCTAGTGTTTTGATACATCAGTCGAAAACCTTACTAGACAGGGTTAAGGATTTTATAGGTTGATCTAGTATACGTGCAGGTACCTTGATTATCAGATCTATTTACCATTATAATAATTACCTGTGTTCATTACGCCCTTACTTAGAGGATACTAGTTGTAGGCTTGTGATATTTAACATACAGGGTGCTCATAAACAGCTGTGAACCTGATATAGCTATATCGAGGTGTTAATATACAAAGTGTTATTATATAGAATATCTAACCCTATGCTTTTTGGCATTGTAGTAGACTTTTATTTTAAATATATAAGTAGGAAACATTGGATATGTCGTGTTTTCTTTATTTGAGGGGTCATACATTCTGATTATTAAGTAACACCTAATAGTACATTGTAACTGCTCTTTCGTAATTTTTGCGCGGGTAATAATCACTAGCTACTCTCCATCGCATCAATACAGGCTGGCCTAAATCACGTGGCGTCCCTACTTTATAGTCTTTTTTTTGTTGCTTGAGACCCCGCCCATCTTCACTGCGGCTAGCGGCAACCAGCTTGGTATTGACTCATTAGAGACCCCGAAGAAGTAGGAATTAGTGATATTTTATTAAAATATAGTTGTAGTATTATTATTATTTGTTTAATTAATTAGATACCGTATCGAATCTAGTCGATACAACTTGTTAAAATCAAGAAAAAAAAGTAGCGTCACAAATTATACATGCGAATGATTGAAAAATGAAGTTAGCATTATATATATACCTTATAAAACAGTGATTTGTCTACAGTTCATTTCAATCATGCGTATTGTAAAACAGCCTCTTGTGTTGCCTATTAGTGATAATGATGTTAAAGAAAGAGAAATTCATAATAAACATGGAGAATTATTTCCATCTACAATTCGTTGCCTGATAGTGGGCCCTTCAAACTGTGGTAAAACTAACGTTATGATAACTTTAATTGAACATCCTAATGGCCTGAAATTCGAAAATATTTATATCTTCTCGAAATCTTTATATCAACCAAAATATAAATTTCTAGAAGAACTTTTGAAACCTATAGAAGGAATTGGATATCACTCGTTTAATAACTGCGACAATATTTTATCCCCTGAAGATGTAAAACGAAACTCAATATTTATCTTTGATGTTGTAGCTTGTGATAAACAAAATGTAATGAGAGATTACTTCAGCATGGGACGACATAAAGAAGTAGACTGTGTTTATCTTTGTCAGACATATACACATATTCCAAAACATCTTATTCGTGATATAAGTAATGGTAGATATAGGAAAGGATTTGATCATTATATACACATATAAAACTTGATTAATTGTTTCAGTTTTAGTATTTGTTTGATCTGAGCGCATTGAGTACTCCCTTAGAAGTTTTTACTGCTTCAGACCTGTTCTCTTCTGCTACAGGTCTGTTTTTTACTGCTTCAGATCTGTTTTATACTGGTAAGACCTGCTTTTTACTGCTGCAAACCTGTTTTTTTTGCTGCCTCACACCTGTTTTTTTATATCATGAAGAAAAAAGAAATCGGTCTAAAGAAACTGTCGAGGGGTATTTCACAGGGGAATTTTAGTGTACAGTCTTTAGGAATTAGTAAGGAATTAGAGGAATTAGTCGGGTATTAGGGGAATTAATGGGGAATTACACGGGAAACTCGGGGAATTAGGAATAGAATAGTGGAATTGTTGGGGAATTAGTGGAGAATTAGAAATAAATTAACAAACTGGAAGCGAATTAGATCGCGCAACATCGCGTCATGTCGCTAACACGTGATAGCCGTCTTTGATTTTGGTTCGCCAAACGCATTGTGTAGTTATGTCGCTTTTTGCATAAATAAATCGAAAACAAATAATAGTCTCAGTAAGTAAATATGTTTTTATGATGTTGCACGAAAAATAAATAAATTGTATAACCTCAAAAATAAATGAAGATCCAAAGAAGGCATCAAATCAAAGCGGTGTACAATGTTACCACAGTTAAGATTTTAAGTTAAAGTTTTAAAAAACACTTAAAAATGCTTTTTATTAAAATTAAAATTCATCTCGGGTAATATGAATGTAAAACAAATAAATATACTTACCTAATTGGTTTTTAAAAATTCATAACATTGGAGAAAATCGGCATGATTAGGTACTGTTACTTGCGTCACAAGAGGAAGTTTTGTAATCGATAAAAATGACCCTCTGAGGTTTTTGGTTTTTTTTCACGTTTTTGGGATCCTAGATCACGAAAATAAAGTACCTCATTTCCGTCTGTCTGTCGATCTATCTATCTGTCTGTCTGTCTATTGGTGCGATAACTCAAACCGACCCAAACACGAAATGAGGTATAGATTTGAAATTTGGTATACGAATGGTACGCAGAAAAGGCGGAAAGGGTAAGATCTTATTTTTAAGCAATATTGTTAAATGGAGACGGTGAAAGTGTATATTAAATAATACGAACTTCTTATTAAAATACGAGTTAAAATAGGAACTTTTTTGCTGCTACATAATTTTATTTTTGTTAAAAATGTTTACATCACAGGGTAAAACAAATATTTGACAAGAGGTAACAAGAAGGGTGGGAAAGGGATAATTTTAAACACATTTTATCGTATGACATTAATCGGGTAGGTATTTTGGAATGGCAAACACGAAACCGCTATTATATTTTCAATATTTTATTTTTTCTAACAAATGCAGAAAATCGATTTTTTCGCACGCAACTGCAGTTGATAAAACGACGCGTGGCGGAATTCTGTCAAGCAGATAAGTGAAGAAAAAAATTTTCTGCGAGTGTTAGGAACAATTTTTTTTCATTTTAATTCAATCTATTTTGTTGAATCAAATTGAAAATATTAAATTGTTGATGGTTTTGCAATAAACAAAAACTTAGATATTACGGATGTTTATAAAAGATATTTTGTTTAACTACTTATATTAGCAGCACCAGGAGTGGTTATTAGCAATGGGACTTTTTGGTATTTCTTGAGACTGTTGGGTATGCTGTGATTGTCTTTGTTTGGTTTATTGTTATTTTTTGCAGATGAGTGATAGTGGTGAAGCGGATTTATTTTATTTTTGTTTAATGTTATACTAGAAACATTATTTTTAGTTTTATAATACCTATAAATAATCGAAACTTTTACTTTATGTTCTGTTATGTAAAAATAAATTTTTTATTTTTCCCATATTCTTTATCTTAATACCTACTGCAAACATCTGGATATGTTTGATTTATTTTACACCATTTCGTAGCCTGATTTACATAATAAAGTTGGTGAATTAGTAGGGAATTAGCTTGGGAATTAGTAAAACTAGGGGAATTAGTAGGGAATTAGGGGAATTATTAGATATTTTTTAAAGTTAATATGGAATTATAATACGGGGTGTCCCATCGAAAAGTATCACATTTCGCCGCCTTATATCTCGAAAACTAAAAGAGATATCGGGATGCGGTTTGGACAGAACGACTTAAGATTTTTGTAAGTTTTCTTTGGCACTGTTGCCAAATCTCCAAATATATTGGTAAATTTTTTATTGAATACGCTCCTCTTTGGAGTAAAATTACTTGCTTATATTAAGTGGAACGCCCTGTATATTTTGCCATAATCAGGAAGCCTAATCACTTTACTTTTCAAAAAGGTATACATTGTTTACATTATCTTGAGAATTGGAGCCACAAAATTCAGTTGAATGGGAGCACCTCTTACTTGAACAGTTTGTGAAGCTAGTCTTCGTTTTCACAGTAGCCATGAAAAACAAAAGGACAATAATAAACTGTATTGTCAGTAGTGTCAAATATTTGAAGCATAGATATAAAAATGTTCACATTACAAGGATCACACACTTTTGATCATTTACTACTAAGAATGCACAAATGTATATTGAAGTAAATGGTGGTCAGTTAAAACAAATTGTTTTCTAACTTATTCAAGTACTTTTTATTTATCAGTTATTTTGATTATTTTATCTGTTATTTTTATTAGTTATTGTGCTTTGTTGTTATTGTTAACAAAACTCGTTCCTACCGATTATTAAAGAATTATTCTTTTCTCCCTATCTGTTTTCATTTAAAAAGCAAATGCAGTCAAGTTCCACATCAAGTTTGATCAGATATTTTAAAATAATGAAATATATAGGGTATTTTATTTAAAATAAGTGTATAAAAACTTAAAAATAACTTTACAAAGAAGGAGGTATTTTTTTCATTCGTAATAACCCAAATAAGAGTACTTCTAACAAACTTAATGTTGTGGCTCCAATTCTCAAGATAATGTAAACAATGCATACCTTTTTTAAAAGTAGAGTGATTAGGCTCTCTGATTATGGCAAAATACACAGGGTGTTCCATTTAATATAAACAAGTAATTTTACTCCAAAAAGGAGCGAATTCTATAAAAAAGTTACTAATATATTTGGAGATTTGGCAACAGTGCCAAAAAAAACTTACAAAAATCCTAAGTCGTTCTGTCCAACCCGCATCCCGATATCTCTTTTAGTTTTTGAGATATAAGGCGACGAAATGTGATACTTTTCGATGGGACACCCAGTATATAAAGGGAATTAGTGTACACAATTTTTTCAGCGGGTTACCCCTCGGAAACTGTTATAGAAAAGAGAAATGTCGTAAAGCAAAAACTGAATGCATTGAAGGAAGGTGATATAATTCAAGAACAATCATTTTTCCCTATCACGAAACGATTGCAGACCATTGCGACCAAATTAGATGGGGAAACAAATATAAAAAACGAGCCTATAGATGAGAATATTAAATCTAATTTTTCATTTAGATCACCCCAAAAAAGCAAATTATAACATAAAAAATTGAGAACTTCTGATGAAGTCAGTTTTTTAAATACGTCTGTTATTGCTGAAAATGATAATTATACAGGTGAAGAAAAGAAAGATGAAAACAATGATGATGTAGATCAATGCGTGCAGGATGCAAAGGAATATATTAAAAATGTTTCTAATTCACCAACTACATTAACTTATTTAGAGGAACTTGATTCCTTACCAAGAGAATATATTCATAAAATGATTGGTGACGTTCAAAATCGATTTGACTTCAGGTATGGAGTAAGATATGATCCAGAGAATAATGATTTAAAGATTGGTAATGCATCTATAAAATTCGATGGTAAAGATTTAGTGATAGGTGGGTTAACGTATAAGGGAACTCCTGGACTTTATGAATTAATGTTTAAGAAGCATCCAGTTGGTTTTAAAGAAGGTAAACGAAAAACCTATTTAGATATTGTTAAACGAACGAATGCTAATAAAAGAGATTATGCTGAAGATGCACAAATTCATGGTAATGGATCTTACAAATATAGAAACATATAGAAACATCTGCTTTGAATATACATCCACTAACACCACGAAGACCTCGAACTATCGTTCCCCTAACACGAAAGGGAGTAGGTGGCATGTTAAAACAAATTTCTAATAATCCAATAGATTATGTACATTGGAATGATCCAAATGAGCTCATAGACAGGTTACGTCTTTTAGTTGCATCGCAGACAGCTGGGCATACGGCTCATAACAACGAAATCATATCCATAATTGAAGAATTACGTGAATATAAAATCATTGAATAAAATGACTATTGATAAATTTGGTAGACATATAAACCAACACAATGAGTCTTTTGAAGAACAAGGAGATATATTTCGGATATCTTCAACTAACATGGTAGAAGACGTAGTGGAAGAAATGTATTATAATATTCTTTTAACGTTTCAATCTCATACCTTTCAAGATAATAGTAAGAGATATTTAATATCTAATACAAAAACATGTCACGCATTCTTCTATGAGACTGCTGTGATTGAGTATGTAGTTGGATATCCTACCGATATTGTTACAGTTATAAATGATAAGGAATTTTCATTAGACGAACTGATCAACTTACAGTTAAAACACGGTGATAATATATCATTTAGAGAAAGGGATACAGAATCTACAAATAGCAATTTGTTTTTAGAATTTTTCATACGAATTCCCAATGGTTTTAGAAAATTATAATATATAAACAAAATATAATACTTTTACACAATATGAAATCTGTTACTCTTAGTGGCAATGCAAATTCGACGAGTGTTAAAAAAGATATTGTTAATGAACCTGCAAGAATAAATTTTAAAAGACGTAGGACTGTAATAAAAGGATTATATGATTTAATACAAGCGGATTTGATTGACTTAATATCATATTCAAAAGATAATAAAGGTTGTAAATATATATTAGTAGTTATTAACTGTTTCTCAAAATTTGTATACAGGGCGCCCTATTTCTTGACCCGTTGCATGGGTAACTTTTTTATTAGTAGAGATACAAAAACGCTTAAATGAGCAAATTAGTGCAGTTTCGTATTAGTAATTCTACGGTAAGGCGAAAAATTATATACGGGGGAAGGTTGAAAAGTTATTGACAAAAAACGAAAAATCCAACTTTTCTATTATCCCTCGCAGCTCGTTCATTTGAAGAGTTAGAGAAAAATGCTTCACATGTTTTTTGCAGTATTTTTCATGTAAAATGACATGCACTTGCTACTTTTTATATATCTCTTAAAATGGTTGAGAATCACAGTAAAATATATTTTTTTTTAAATGTAATGGATAGGTGGCTGTGACATTAACCGAAAGTCCCCTTTTTTCTCTTTCAGATGATATAACATAGTCCATATTTTATCCTTACAAAAGTAATAATAATCGTTGTTTTTAAAGAAAGTTTAATGTCACATCAAGAATGCTATGGAAATAAAACAAAAAATAAGATTCCTGATATTTTTAAAAACGTCTAGTTGGCATTTAATTATTGACAGATCATAAGTGACATTTTTAGTTTTTGTAAAGTAGTTTATTGTTTATTATTAATACTGCATACAAAATAATAGTGTTGCAAATATGTACACCAACGAAGAGAAAAATGATATGCTATTTTGTTATTATAACCAAAATCGAGATGCACAAGCTGCAGCGAATCTTTATTTTGAAACTTACATGGAACGAAGACAACCCCATCATAGAATATTTAGACAGCTGGAAAATAATATACGATTATACGGTTCTTTTTCAAAGCCTAAGAATGAAAGAAATTTCAATGAAGACACTGAAATAAATGTTTTGGCTTATGTAAATTTTAAACCTGATTCTTCAACTGCAGAAATTGCACATCACTGCAACACTTCCAAGGAAACTGTAAGAGCTATTTTAAAAGGTAACAATTTAAAGCCTTATCATTATTCCATATGCAATACTTTATATCCAGCTGATAATCAAAGAAGGATGACATTTTGTCGATGGTACATTTCAAAATGCGAAGAGGATCTAGACTTCTGGAAAAAGATTTTATTCAGTGATGAAAGTAGATTTACCAACAATGGTATTTTTAACCGCCATAATAACATAATGTGGTGCCGAGAAAATCCACATCTTGTTTCTGAAAGAAGAAATCAACGTCAATTTGGGATAAATGTGTGGTGTGGAATTTTTTGTGGCAAAATTATTGGCCCATATTTTTACGAAGATAATTTGAATGCGAATAATTACCTTCATTTTCTAAGGAACACTCTCACAGAGGAATATTTAAATGAATTACCACTTCATATTTTTAGAAATCTTAAATACTTCCAACACGATGGAGCACCTGCGCATAATTCCCGCGAGGTAAAACAATATTTACATGAACAGTTTGATAATGTTATAGGAAATAGAATGGATATCGACTGGCCAGCGCGAACACCTGATTTGACCCCCTTAGATTTCTTTCTTTGGGGGTTATTGAAAGATAAAGTTTATGTGACAGCTCCTCTAGATATAGAGGATCTAAAAGTCAGGATTCAAGATGCAATTAGAAGCATACATGGACATACAATAAATAATGTTTTAAGAAGTATCCAGAAACGTTGCTTACTATGTATCCAACAGGATGGTGGTCATTTCGAACATTTACTTCAATATAATTAATTAATTAATAATTTCTGTTCTCAAAACATTCTTTTGTTCCATAATCCATAGCATTCTTGATGTGACAATAAACTTTCTTTAAAAACAACGATTATTATTACTTTTGTAAGGATAAAATATGGACTATGTTACATCATCTGAAAGAGAAAAAAGGGGACTTTCGGTCAATGTCACAGCCACCTATCCATTACATTTAAAAAAAATATATTTTACTGTGATTCTCAACCATTTTAAGAGATATATAAAAAGTAGCAAGTGCATGTCATTTTACATGAAAAATACTGCAAAAAACATATGAAGCATTTTTCTTTAACTCTTCAAATGAATGAGCTACGAGGGATAATAGAAAAGTTGGATTTTTCGTTTTTTGTCAATAACTCTTCAACCTTCCCCCGTATATAATTTTTCGCCTTACCGTAGAATTACTAATACGAAACTGCACTAATTTGCTCATTTAAGCGTTTTTGTATCTCTACTAATAAAAAAGTTACCCATGCAACGGGTCAAGAAATAGGTCGCCCTGTATACATCACCCCTGACGACTAAGTCTGCGCTAGATGTAACAAATGCAATGAACAGTATTTTGCAAAAATTTAAAAAGATTCCAAAAAACTTGCAAACTGATATGGGAAAAGAATTCTACAATGAGAATTTCAAAAAGTTGATGCAAAAATATAGCATCAATCATTATAGCGTTTATAGCACAAAAAAGGCTTCTATTGTTGAACGAGTTATTAGAACATTGAAAAATATGCTATGGCGTGCTTTTAATTTAGAAGGATCTTACAAATGGATTAATATATTAGAAGAAATTGTTCACAGATATAATAACACAGTGCATTCTACAACAAGCTTAAAACCTGTTAATGTTAATTTAAAAAATGCAAAAGCTATATTGAAGAAATCCTATACTCATATAAAAATAGCTGACAAAGTAAGCTGAGACAATTTAAGGTTGGTGATCATGTGAGAATTAGTAAATACAGAGATGCTTTCAAAAAAGGATACACAGAAAACTGGTCTAATGAAATATTCATCATTAGAAAAATAAAATTGACTAATCCCTCAACATAACAGGACAGGATGAAAATGGTGAAGATGTAAAAGGAGGCTTCTATGAGCTAGAATTACAGAAAGTAAGACACCCAGGAGTTCACTTAGTTGAAAAGGTGTTACGAAAAAAAGGAAAAAAAGTGTTGGTTAAGTGGTTAGGCTTTGATAACAAGCATAATAGTTGGATTAATAAAAATAATGTATTGTAGTATAACTATATAATTTATAGACTTGAAACAAATAAATATGTTTAAAAAATGCTGATTGTTTGATTCACTTGATCTCATTTACAATTTAATTAGAATGAGGTTACTATAAACATAGCTGTTCAGTTGTATGTTGTAATGAAGTATTTATGTTCAGTTATATCTGTTGTAATAATGTTCCGTAATAGGCAGTTTGGCAACGCTGAAGCTCAGACAAAACTTTGTTTTCGATTTTTCTGACATTCTTGAGATGTCCACTATTATTATTGATTTCAATCCGCGCCAATACTGGAGAAATTTTATCACTTTGTCCTGCATTTTGTATTGCTGTTACCAAAATTAATAAATAATTAATAATCATTCACGTGTGTGGTGTTACTTCAACCTTCAATCAATAAGGAAGAAAACCCCCAACATAGATGGTCCTTACGAACACAGATGGTTCCAGTTTTCGCTAGTTTACACGGCAGACCCGGCAGGCAGAGTGATATCAGCATTGGAATTCGCAAAGGTCAGTCCTTTCCATACCTCAAATTATAATTACTCGAAACCTTCCATGTCACGTATACCTTTCTATATCACCTCGATTAAGATTGCCACGAATTTCTATTAGTTAAGATATTTACCTCGTTACTTCGTAAAGAATAGGTACTTACCTATATCATATACCGTTTTAAGTGTGATTACCCGACTTGCTAATTATAAGAAAAACTATTAAAAGGTCACGTTTTAATTAATGTCACGTTAATATAAATAAAATAGGTTCATTGTTTGTTGCTCGAAAATATTAATAACCACGATTTTTAAGCTAGATTTGATTAAGTCGTCATTGTTGAGTTATTTGCACCTGTAAACTGTTCGATAAAGCTCTTTAAGGTTAAAAAATAAGCCCTCGTTTTATGTTTATAACAAATAAGAATTATTCATAACAATTACTATGTCAACTATTCCCGATTGTGAGTTATTCAATGCAGATTTCGACTTAAAACGCTTAAAAAATAGTAGGGCTCAATTAAAGAACACGTTTTCAAAGCTTTTTAGCTAAAACTGATTTGAGTAAATGTATTGAATTATTACGTGTAAGATTTGAGGCCGTGTAACCAATATTAGACAGGTTTAAAACAATACAGACACAACTGGAGGAATTATTATTAAGTAATTTTCCTGATGATTATAACGAGAATGAAAACATAAAGGATAGGGATGATTTTGAAACGCGTTATTTCGAGGCTTTTGCTACGGCGCAAAAAATTCTAGATTTTAATCAACAACAGGTTCCACAGATTCCACCGCAGGTAAGCCTGCCAGGCGAGCCAGCGCTAGCAAGCAGGAATCAAAACGCCGGCTGCGCCATGTTGCCAAATGTAACGGCGAAGCTACCATTGATAACTTTACCAGAATTCAGTGGATCTTATGGGGAATGGCAAAGATTTCGAGATATGTTCCGTCCCATAGTCCACAATAATAGCTCATTATCCGACGTGCAGCGTCTTTATTATTTAGAGACCTCTCTTAAAGGTGAGCCAAAAAATATAATAGCCTCATTAACCTACTGATGCCAATTATAGTACCGCTTGGGCTCTTTTGGAAAAACGATATGAAAATAAGAAAATAGCTATAAACTCTAATATAAAGGAAATTATGAATTTACCCGCCTTAAACAAAGAATCGCACATTGCCTTTAGAACTTTTTCCAACTTTTTTAAAAATTATCGGTCTTTAGAATCACAAGGGGAAAACGTACGCGAATGGAATACCATATTAATTTTCATTCTTGTCTCGAAATTAGATCTTAATACTAAACGTGAATGGGAAATATATTGCAGGGCAATGGATTCTCCAAAAATCGAAGATTTCAATAATTTTTTAACGCAGAGATGTCAGATTTTAGAGGCTTTAGATACAAAGGGTGGTTCTAATATTAATAAACATTACGAATCAAGATCTCTTATCGCATCGACGTCGCCTTCGGCGCCTGCGTACCGCCCAAAATGTCCTTACTGTAGGGGAGAGCATTTTTTGTACTTTTGTGAGAAATTTAAAAATTTATCAGTAGCAGATCGTTTTGACAAGGTTAAAAAAATGAATCTATGTATAAATTGTCTGCGTTATGGGCATAAATCGTCCGAATGTCGATCGTCCAATTGTAAAACATGTCATCAAAAACATGCGACATTGCTACATAAAGATCAAGAAGGCACAAACTCTAAGTTAGATCGGGAAAAATCTGAGCCTCAGAGTTCTAAGCAAGGTAGTTCGTCGAGCCAAACGTAGTCACGGGAACCCAAAAACCTTCGGAAGGCATTCGGGAAGAAATTAGTGAAGCCGTTGAGAAGCTTTCGGTACTGTCTAATACCGGTCAAAATTCAACGAACTCGTTTATTCTACTGTCTTCAGCCATTGTGAACGCGTATGACAAAGATAAAAATATCATTCCATGCAGGGTGCTACTCGACTCGGCATCGCAATCCAACTTCGTTACCTCGGCCATGCTGCAGAAACTAAGGTTACAACCATCGGAGGTTGATCTTCCAGTTATAGGTATCAATCAAATAAAGACGAAAATATCTCATCGCGTCGAAATATCATTGGCTTCGCAACATACCAATTATAAAGCGACACTAAGCTTTCTCGTTTTGCCCACCATAACAGAATTATCGCCGCGGGACTATTTTGACCCGTCCAAATTAAACATCCCATCGGAATTGCCTTTAGCGGATCCAAGTTTTAATATCCCGACAGATATTGATATGTTATTAGGTTGCGAAGTATTTTTCCAACTTCTTTGTATAGGGCAATTTTGGTAAAAATCTCCCGGTTTTACAAAAAACGTTACTTGGTCGGGTGGTTACGGGTCGAATCCCATGTGGTCAAGAGAAAAAAAGGGGTAGATCAGATGCCATGCTCTCGAACTGTCTTTTTACCCAAGATTTAAGTAGGGAGTTGGTAAAGTTCTGGGAGGTGGAAGAAGTCATGTCAAATCCTCGTGCGTTAATGACCAAAGAAGAGATTGAATGTGAAACCCATTTCCAACAAAATACAACTCGAAACGAAACCGGTAGGTTTGTCGTGAAGTTTCCTCTTAAAGATAATTTTACTAATTTAGGCGAATCCGAGCAATCCGCGCTTAACAGATTATATGCCATTGAAAGACGATTGGCGACAAATCCCGAACTCGAAAAATCTTACAAGGCATTTATGCAAGAATATCAAGATTTAGGGCACATGTCCGAAATACCTCGTGATTTTCCCTCCAAAACTCCAATTTATTACATCCCGCATCATTCTGTTGAAAAACCCGAAAGTTCAACTACCAAATTGAGGGTGGTATTTGATGCCGCGTGCAAATCCACCAGTAACCTTTCATTAAATAGCGTGTTGAAAGTTGGCCCTACCATACAAAACGATTTGTTCACGATATTACTCCGATTTAGAAAGCATAACTTTGTTCTAATCGGGGATTTAACAAAAATGTATCGCCAAGTTTTAATAGATGAACACGAAAGAAATTTACAGCGCATAGTTTGGCGGAAATCTCCGAATGAAGAAGTTAGACACTTCCAACTAAATACAGTCACTTATGGCACGGCTTCGGCCTCGTTCCTTTCAACCCGTTGTTTATTGGAAATCCCGTTAAACAGTGCCAGGGATTGGCCTGTAGAAAGTGAAGTAATTGCATCGGACTTTTATGTAGATGATCTTCTTACGGGATGTTCAGATTATGAAACACTAGTAATCTTGAAACGAAACATTTCCAAAATTTTGTCGGATTACGGTTTTGAATTAAGAAAATTCCAATCAAATGATCACAGACTTCTTCAATGATATACAACAACAGGACTCTGCGACCGAGAAATACCCAATTACAGATGATTCAAGTGTCAAAACGCTCGGAGTCTCGTGGGTACCAAGTATCGATAAATTCGAGTACAATTCTCAAGATAGCTTGCCAGAGCACGACAAGATCACGAAAAGAAGCATACTCTCATTTATAGCAAAAATTTTCGACCCCCTCGGTATACTCGGCCCTTCATCAATTCGAGCAAAGCTGATAATTCAAAGACTTTGGCAACTAAAAATCGATTGGGACGAAAATATTCCCAGCCGACTCCGCTCGGAATGGCTAAATCTCAAAGACGAAATCGCGCAAGTGGGTTTAATGCGTATTGCTCGCCACGTACTCGTCATGCAACCAAAATTGGTAGAAATGCATGGGTTTTCCGATGCGAGCGAGAGCGCCTATGCTTGTTGCGTATATGTTCGATCAGTGAACGTAGATAACAAGATCGAAAGCCACTTATTGGCTGCTAAATCTCGGGTTAGTCCTTTAAAGTCACTCTCTTTACCGCGGTTGGAGCTTTTAGGAGCTGTGTTATTAGCAAAATTAATGGTAAAATGTAAAGACGCGTTAAAGCTAAATGTGAATCGAACGTTTTTGTGGACAGACTCTACGATCGTGTTGTCATGGATAGCAAATGAACCCAAATGTTGGAAAACGTTTCTGGCAAATAGGGTCGCGGAAATCCAACAGCTTACGAAAAAGGAGGATTGGAATTATGTTCCATCAACTCATAATCCCGCCGATATAATTTCTCGCGGCGCAAGTATACATTTTTTAATTAACTCCAGATTATGGTTGCATGGTCCAAATTTCCTGGTTGAAACGGATGAATGGCCAAAGGATTCAAATATCATCAACTTTTCTCGAGCAAATGCAAACCTTCCTGAAACAAGGCCAGCTAAGATAGCTCTAATCACGCAAATTAATAATTCAAGTGTCGAAGTGTTCGAGAGATTTTCAAACTTAACTAAGTTAATCAGAGTGGTCGCTTACTGCTTAAGGTTTACCAATAACCTTAGATCAAACACGCGAAGTACCGGAAGCCTTAGTCTTTCTGAAATCCAGCGTAGTGAGTCCGTTCTGATGAAATTAGTACAGTCCCAAGCATTTCACGCAGAAATTCATGATTTAAAAAATAAGAACCGTGTTTCAGTTAAGAGTAAATTAAAATCCCTCGCACCATTTATAGACATTGATGGCATCGTTAGGCTTGGTGGTAGGTTAAGAAATTCAGATTTCACGTATGACGTAAAGCACCCCATTGTGCTTCCGGCCAAACATACCTTTACGAAACTTATAATTGAATCTGAACATAAGCGCACGTTACATGCTGGTATTCAGGGTACTTTGTCTCACGTTAGACAAAGGTATTGGCCCATCAACGGTAAGCAGGTGGTAAAGTCAATTATTCGTAAGTGTATAATATGTTTTAAAAATAACCCTAATATCATTCATCCTAAAATGGGTGAATTGCCCAAAGCTCGCGTTGTGCCATCACGCCCGTTTTTATCCGTCGCTGTAGATTACGCAGGACCTTTTGATCTAAAGGATGGCAAAACTCGATCACGTAGATTCGTCAAGGGTTATATTTGTATTTTTATTTGCCTGGCTACTAAGGCTATCCACATAGAACTCATTACGGACTTGACTAGTGATGGTTTTCTAAGTCTATTAAAGCGATTTGTGTCAAGAAGAGGTTTTTGCGAACATGTTTATAGCGATAATGCGACGAATTTCATCGGTAGCAACAATGAGCTTATTTCGATTCAAAAACTAATTAAATCTAACAATATTCAAAATTACGTAACACATTCTCATATCGAATGGCACTTTATACCAGCTAGGTCCCCCCATTTTGGAGGACTTCATGAAGCAGCAGTAAAATCGTGTAAGCACCATTTAAAGCGTATATTGAACGGTATTCATTTACATTATGAGGAATTTTATACCCTTATAGTGCAAATCGAGGCAATTTTGAACTCGAGACCATTAGTCCCAATGTCGCCTGATCCTAATGACCTGCAAGCGGTTACACCAGCACATTTTTTGATTGGGCAAGAACTGACAGCCCTTCCCGAAAGAAATTTAAAGGACGAGAAAGTTAACCATGTCAAGCGTTACAAGCATCTTCAACTCATGGGTCAGCATTACTGGTCTCGCTGGAGCAAGGAATATGCTCACCATCTCCAACAGAGAACCAAGTGGCAGTTTGACAGCAATCAAAAACTAGGCATCGGTGCACTGGTCCTGGTTCAAGAGAATCACGCCCCACCCATGTGTTGGCCTCTAGAGATAATAATCGAGCTTCACCCCGGAAAGGACAATATTATTCGTGTAGTGACTGTTAAAATGAAAAATGGTGTGTTTAGAAGAGCCGTCACTAGGTTAGCTCCTCTGCCAAATCAATGAACTTTAGTGAAAGACCTTAGCTGATGTGTGTAGGTAGTATTGAAAGTCAAAGCCTAGCCTTTCAAGGGGGCGAATATGTTCAGTTGTATGTTGTAATGAAGTATTTATGTTCAGTTATATCTGTTGTAACAATGTTCCGTAATAGGCAGTTTGGCAACGCTGAAGCTCAGACAAAACTTTGTTTTCGATTTTTCTGACATTCTTGAGATGTCCACTATTATTATTGATTTCAATCCGCGCCAATACTGTAGAAATTTTATCACTTTGTCCTGCATTTTGTATTGCTGTTACCAAAATTAATAAATAATTAATAATCATTCACGTGTGTGGTGTTACTTCAACCTTCAATCAATAAGGAAGAAAACCCCCAACAATAGCGTAATTTAAAATATGTTAATCAAGCAATTAATATACTTCCTTAAATTAAAATTCGAACTATGCAGTTTAAAAATATATCTCCCCACTCTGATGTCACTAGTTTGAGCATATAAATATAGACGTAAACTGTACAGGAATAGCACAGTTCTTGACAACATTCATTATTATAACTGCTATTTCATTTTATTCATTTCAATTTTTTCATAAAATGGATCAACGTGGTAAGAATGTTTAACGTGAAATTCTATAATAAACATTGTAACTTGTGTTTTATTTTACAGAATGTATATGTAACGATATAGGTGCCTACCTCCTGTAACCTACCTAATTTATAGAAAAATGTTTTTAAGTAACTTATGTTACTTGGGTAACATAATTTAGTACCTACAAATCAGATAATCATTGTAACAGTGAAATACGAGGTGAAATGACTACCATCACATAGTAACTAGAAAAGTTCGCTATTGAAAATTAACTTCTCGATTGTAAAGTGATAAATTCTGATTTGCAGTGAAAATGATTATTATCTAAACTAAAATACTTTTACTTTTCAGGTTCTCCGTACAAGACCAAATATGATATATTGTAGATATATGAAGTATTTTAAATAAATGTTTAGTCAGATGAAACGGTATTATTATTGGTATAATTAATTTTCATTTAGAATTTAGAAGCTAACTTAAAAGCAAAAATAAAAATGTTTTTAGAAACTACTATTTCATAACTTTAGTCTCCTGCAGAAGCCCTAAAAGATAATATAAGTATTGTTGTATTCAAGTAGTGCCAAGTGGTGGAATTTGTACAAGTGATTTCCAAAAGTGTTGCATGTTCGTCATCATCGTTGCCGTGAACATCGTATTCTAACTGTATCAATGTTCCATTAACGTTGAGATCAACGTTATAGAACGCTGAGATTAACATTAATAGAACATTGATACAGTTAGAATACGATGTTCACGGATACGATCATGACGACGTTGATCTCAACGATATAATCTCAACGTTATGGTAACGTTGATCTCAACGTTATAATAACGTTAAGCAGAACGTTCTATAACGTTGATCTCAAACGTTCTATCAACGTTGACCAATGTTTGGAATGTGTCTGAAATTCGTTTCAGACACGTAACGTTTCTAACACACGTTGTATTAACGTTTATTAGCGGTTAAATACTATTTGTTTTGCGATCAAATTCAACGTTTAATAAACGTGTTATAGAGACGTAGTATATTAAGTTAAAAATAACGTTTTAATTAAAGTTATAATAAACGTAATTAAAATGTTGTAACATGCGTTGAAATATACGTTGAACCGCGGGACATTCTTCCGTTGATTCAACGTCGTAATACAAAGGTTACTCAACGGTTGGTTACCGTCAATTAAGGGTTTATTGGTGTATTATTTTTATCTGTATGTGAAGTCTAATTTTCCCTCCCGACTGCCTGGCGAACCGTATCTTCACGGAAGCTACCTGCGTAGTGGTGTTTCTGCAAGATCCCTAAACAAGTATATAGGTTACCTCAGTTTCGAGAAAAAATTCTATTGGTTAGTTTGAGATTACGTCATCTGGCGTCCAGAAAGCCGCGAAATTTTGATATGATGACTGATATATATTGCATTTCATGATGCTTAAGAGTATAATTTTACTATAACAGTTTAAAATACATGTATTGTATACATGTATACATAACGTATACATAACGTATACATAACAAAACGTTTTACAGGTAAACATTAAACCGTAAAATCAATAAAAAATACATAACACAACTACAAACTTTTATGCGGTCCTCCTAGATATGGTAGGTATATGTGTATATTAACGATGTAGATATGAAATGAATGATCTATCAATTCAGAAATCAATAGTAGTAGGTATAAATTAGTTACTAGTGCAAAATACTTATATCATACAATTTCAGAATTTTAAGAAATGACGTGAAAATGTATATATAGTTATTTCGTCTTGTACGGATTCTAAATGGTTTGAAAATAATAGAAACGAAAAACTGCATTAATCTATTAAGAATAATACATTTTCTTATTCACTTTTAATTAAGTTTTAGGTAGTATAACTGCAGACATTTTATTTTTATTATGTAACTCAAATTATATTTCATCACATATAATATCAGGAGATATTAGAAAATAAATGTATATCAAATTTAAAGTTAACAATTTTGTTAAGCATAAACAATACTTACATCTATAGTTTATACAATGGATCTTTGCGTATGTATGAACCTATATTCAAAATGCATTCTATTGCAGTCTTAGTCAGATTCAGACATTTACATATCTCTTAAGAGTCCATTCTCTGAAGATTTGACAGGCATGATTGTTTGGTCGGATTGAGAGGATGGGTGGCCGATGGGTGGAGACTTATATATTCCAACTATCGAATTATTAAGATTTCGGAGGTGCACGTAAAGCAGAAGTAAAAAGGCACATGGAAATAAAGTTAGCCCTCATTGCAAGGGTACCGGACTTGTCTTATAATTGCAACAAAATTTCTTTTTAATGTTATAAATTATATATCACCGGAAAGATAAAAAGATAAACTAGATCCCTTTAGTAGCAAATTTTTGTTTATACATTGTAGGCATTTTATTTGAATTTGGCGCGCTGAACTGGGTTGGCAACATTGTTTCTGTCAAGTCAGTGTCAGTCGGAAGTGAGTTCAGTGGTTCAATGGTAATAATAGCGAACAGAGATTGTGAATTAGGTGTTAGTGGCTTATGCAAATAAATTATACGAAAATAAAACCAATTTAATTCATCCTGACACCTAAGAACTGAGAAGTGGGATTTGCGCAATAATCATAAGATTAAACGAACTTACCGAAGTGAAGTTCAATCTTGATTATATGTGGACCTCGTCGAAGTAAATAAGATCCTTGTAGTACCCTCATCTATGTGCTGACGACCACATATTTTAAAATCCAAACATCCCAGTGGACCACCGCTCTCCGTACCCGCTTGCCTTTAGTTATTTTGAAAGCCATGTTGTTGCAATGCCATAGGGTAGGGTGGGTTGGGACCTTATTTACTTCGACGAGGTCCACATATAATCAAGATTGAACTTCACTTAGGTAAGTTCGTTTAATCTTATGATTATATTAGACCTCGTCTCGTAAATAATCCTTGTAGATATTTAAAGATAATTGCGACAACATTGTTTTATTAAAGATAATATTTTTAACGAAACAATGAAAGAACTAAGTAGTAATTTTTTAGTATAAAGTCAATCACTTAAACTATTATGAATATTATATCTTATTTTAAAGTAAGAACAGTTTCGGCGAAGGTTTTTCCCTTTGCAACTATTGGCCTGTTATATACCGTGGCAAACATCTTAGAATTATCTGACCACCCCGCTGCAAGCCTAATGGTGTCATAGTTCAGGCCTTTCCGCGCAGCTGCTGATGTTGCTGCATGTCGTGTACTGTGCGCAGTAAATAATTTAGTATCTAGTCCACATTTAAGCAAAACCATTTTTACCCATTTTCCTAAAGTTTGAGTGGACACCTTTTTATAGGGTTTTTTAATAGTGATAAAAAGAGAAGTTATATTTCCTCTAAGAGGTTTTGTTTTTTCTAAATGTTCTATTAGAGTTTTCGCCACACATAAATTTGTGTCCTTTGTAAGATATGGTAAAGTTATTGTAGGTTGTGGTTTGTTTCTTTGTGATGTCTTTATTCGTGCAGAAATTGGTATACTTATTTTATTGTTTTCTTTTTGAATGTCATTTATATCGCCATAAAGTTTGAAGGCGTTGTCCAGAGGCTAAGGCCAATAATGACACCAATTTATGCGAAAGCATTTGAAAAGATATATCCGAATTATATTTATCTTTAAAAAAATTAAGAACAATTACCGGATCCCAGGTATTTTCGTATTTTGGAGTGTTAGGTCTTAACATATAAACTCCTTTAAAAAATCTCTGCATTCTATAATCTTGAGATAGATCTGGACCTGCTATTTGTGCTATGGCTGCTCTGTACGAGTTGAGAGAACTGAGCGATACCCCTTTTTTAAATTGTTGAGTAAGAAATTGTTTTCCACTGAAATTGAAAAGGGGTCTAAACCCTTTACTTTGCAGAATTCCCACCACATTTTTAATCCGGAATTGTACTGCTTTAATGTCGTCTCTGTTATTGAAGACATACAAATTTCCAGCGATTCTTCTGGAACCTTGCCTATGAGTAAAGCTTGCCGGATAATCGTCCTGCCATCAGTGAAAGTGTGTTGCTTAGGGGATGCGGAATTCTACCAAAATAAAGGAGTTTATTATTAGGAGAAAAAATTATTGGGTCACTTGTTAAAAGAGATATAAATACTGGATACCAAGGTTGAGAAACCCAGTTAGGTACCACTAATATACCTTCTGCTTTATCAGCGATAATTTTTTGTAATGTCTTTGATACTACTGAAAACGGTGGAAAAGCGTAAAAATAAAATGGTTTCCAATCAACTGTAAAAGTATCAATAGCATAAGCATCTGGATCTCTCTGCCATGATATGAAGGTTGGACATTTTTTGTTTATACGTGTAGCAAATAAATCTATTGTGGGTTCTCCCCATTTTTTGATCAACCGTTTGTATGCCCAACCTCCCAAATTCCATTCTGTTTCCATTTTAAGATTACGTGAAGCTGCATCTGCTTCTGTATTTTCCTCAGATTTGATATATGAGGCATAAATAAACAGTTTTTGCGCCTCACACCACTGCCAAATCTCACGAGCCAGAGCATTTAGCTTAGGGAATTGAACGCTTCCCATGCGATTCACATAAGCTAAGGCAGTAGTATTGTCCACTCTACATAAGATTGAAACATTAACTAAATCACTAGCGAAACATTTTAAACCAAAATATAGGGCGAGTAGTTCTCTATAATTGATATGATGATTTCTCTCCACATCTGACCAAAAACCTTGAGAACTTATTCATTTGCAAAAAATGCCCCAACCTAAATCTGATGCATCTGAAAAGATTTCTATAACATATTTGTTACGTATAATTTGATTTGTGTTAATAGGTAAATTACGAATCCACCATTGAGTTTCAGAGTAAAGTGTATCTGGAATTAACATTTTTGCATTGTAATTACCTCTATTTCTGTTAAGAGCTAAAAACTTTTCTCGCTCGTATAATTTTGTGTATAGATATCCATAAGTGATTGCTGGGCAGATCGAAACTAATTTTCCTGTGAATTTTGAAAACTCCCTAATGCTACATTTTTTCCATGTTAAAAATTTTTGTAAGGTTAGTAAAAGTTTATACATTTTTTCTTTCGGAAGAGAAATAGTCATATCAATAGAGTTAAATTGAAACCCTAAATAAGTACATATTTTGTGAGGTATTAAAACGCTCTTTTTGTAATTGACAATGAATCCTAAATATTCAAGTAATTTGATTGTTTCTAAAACATTATGTAAGCATTTTTCATAGGTATCACCCAGTAATAGAAAATCATCCAAATACACCACTGAAATGTGACCTTTTTTCCTCAGATGCGAAATTACTGGTTTTAGCAGTTTCGTAAATACCATGGGGGCACAATTGAGACCGAAACAAAGGCAATTATACTCATAAAGTGCGCCCCCAAATTGAAATCTTAAGAACTTTCTGTATTTTTTATGGATTGGAATCATAAAATAAGCGTCCTTAAGGTCTATCTTACACATCCAAATATTAGGTTTAATTAATGTGCATACTATTTTGTAACCTTCCAATTTAAAATGTTCAACTTTAACATATTCATTTAATTGTTTAAGGTTTAATATTAAACGACGTGAACCATCTGGTTTAGGAAGAAGAAATATACTAGAGATAAATTGACCCCTACACGGCTGGACCTTAGAGATAACACCATTATCTGCTAATTTTTGGATAGCATCACCAAGCATCCTTTGGTCAGCCAACGAAACGTGGCCTGCCTTATAATTTTTATTTTCGGTAGGGTGAATAATAAAAGGTATTTTGAAACCTCGCAACCATGCTAAAATTCGTTTATCTCTGGTGTATTTTTTCCATCTATTCAAAAATCCTTTTAAACGGCCTGCATATTCACCTACCATCACTGGTGGCGAAACCGTTTTGCTGGTTTGTCCTTCTCCTGATGTCTCCTTTTGTAGTATTGTACCTGATCCGTGGCCCCTTGACGAGGGCGAGTGGGAGCCGCCTCCATGTAATTCGTGCGCCTGCCTCGTCGAACTCCCTGCTGATAGTGAGACAGGCTCCTGAAGTTTAAATTTTGATTTTGTTTTAATTTTGGGTTATGTATTTTTTGTTTGGTGTTGGCCCTAACTGTTTTCAATTGTCTAGAGGATACTTGTAACTCTTTTGCAGCTTTTAATCGACCTTCTAGGTCTTCACCAAAGAGCCATTTATCAATAGGCGATTCCGTAAGTGCTGCTTTCAATTCTTTATTTAAGTCATAAGACACAAGCTCCCTCCTGGACATAGATTCCGAGTGGATTATGTCCATAATGAGACGTCCCGCATCATTCAGTGACTTTATTTGTTCCTTTGCCTCATCTTCCTCCCCCCCTGGTTTTCCTAATATCTTAGAAATGGTAAGCCCAATTGCCGCCACACTAGCTGCCAGTTGGCCTTGTATTTTCGCAAGTCTATCGTCCCTACGCACCACGGACTCGTGAATTGCTTGTTTTACTAGTAAATTCAATAGAGGTGGACTTAAAAGAACACCATTTTCCGGGGGAGGATATTTTTCTAACAAACCATTCCGTATTGTATCGTCTAGTCCATTTTTGGCTATAAACAACTATCTTTCTGCCACTTCTGGCTGAAGTGGTTGTCCAAAGACGCTGGCTTGTGCAACATCGTCCCCTAAGACTTCAAGAACACTTTCTTGCAGGGGCCTAACTACCGGGCCCGGTTCTATAGGCAAAACTGGGTCCCTTTGATTTGGTTCACCCTGTGCCATTTCTGGGAAAAAAGAGAATAATATAAGGATCTCCTTTGACCCATTTTTGTTTTGTTATTATTTTAAAACACCAAGTTTAAATAATAATAAGGTAAATATAAGTGTTCACTTGGTAATGGTCGTGAAAACACCTTATTATTTACCTAACCAATCTGTGACTCAGGAATGCGTGACCATAGAAGAATTTTAGTTGCGATAATATGTAAGCCGAAATCTTATCGCATCTTATGAAACTCTTGACTTCTGCCAATATACAATGCTTCTTTTTATTGAGAGTATTGCAGCAGAAATTTTTGCATTATAGCATAAATAATGTTCACCAATAACACTTTTACACCTATAGCGTAAGTATAAATAGTGTTCGCCAACAACACTTTTACACCTATAGAGTAATCACCAACATACTCTGTGTACACCAATTTTCTTCTCTACCAGGTAAAGGTATGATAAAGGTATAATGTAAAGAGTAATCACCAATATACTCATCTTTACTATATGGAATGGAATCTGAATTTAATTATCGGTAGCTCTAAAAAATATTAAATTACCTTGTATGTTTGCATCCTCCGATGTGTCTGAAGTTTTCTATTGGGAATCCCCCTCAGAACATACACTAGAACTAGAGCTATTAGAATCCTCTATAATGTTTTTAGATTTACGAGAATTTTCCAGCTTCTTTATACGGTAGTCCATACGTTTTAAAAGTTTTAAAACACGATCCCCCGAGCGGGATCGAGAACGGTTCCTTTTATTTTTTGGCATCGTTTAGCGACACGACGCGATGTGATCGGTGCGCACATAAAAGAAGACTAAAGGCAAGCGGGTACGGAGAGCGGTGGTCCACTGGGATGTTTGGATTTTAAAATATGTGGTCGTCAGCACATGGATGACGGTACTACAAGGATCTTATTTACGAGACGAGGTCTAATATAATTGGTATTATAGGATTACTGGAATCATATCAATTCTGCCCGATTTAAGGTATTTATGTAACGTGGATGGTGGATGACATCACATGCCATGGCTTATTAAAAAGAAAATGGCGAAGTTGACGCACATCAAATCAACACAAATGTTGAAGAGGCTTGCGCTTCAAATACTGTTCCTCCGGCTCAGTTTACAGTAGAAGACTTAATTCAAGCGACAGTTAGAGCAATGGTATTACATGACCAAGTTGGTGCACGTCTTGGTGGTAACGCACCGGCACAAGGGTCCCCAACGCCAAACCCGCCTAGGACTTTCAAGAATGCAGAGATTGCTGCTCTGTTACCGGAATTTACGGGCATAGGGCAAGACATTGAAGTATGGTTAGAACGAATTACAGCTGTTCAAAGTGTTTATAAAGTCCCTGATGATATTATGCAAATTATTGCTATAGAGAAATTAACATCTCAGGCTAAACTCTGGTCTCAGTCAAAGGTCGAATATATTACTATGGACTGGCCCTCATTAAAAACAGAAATAAGGAAAATGTATAGTGTCCAGGGTAATACAATTGTCTTAAGGAAGCAATTTGAGAAACGAAGGTGGAAACTCGGTGAACGATTTGCTGAATACTATCACGATGAAGTAATGCTGGGAAACAATGCTGCCTGAAGCTGAAATGATCCAATACATAATTGACGGATTCCATAATAAAAATATGCAATCTCAGGCTCGCATGATGATGCATCAGATGACGTGTCTTGAAGATTTATATAAAATTATGAATAATGTTGCCAAAGATGATAAATAGTTTGTGGGACCAGTTAGGAGTCAATTATCCCATTCACACAAAAAATCTACTTCAACTTCTGATAGATCCACTAAAGTGATACGATGCTACAACTGTAATAAAAAAGGTCACAAGATGCCTGATTGTCCGAGGCCACAAAGGGAAAAGGGTTCCTGTTTTAATTGTGGGAAAATGGGACACATGAATCGTGACTGCCCTGAGAAGACTTCAAGGTTGGTTCCAAACAGTACAACGAATGTTATCAACTTTTTGTCATTATGTAAACCATATAGTTTTATCTATAGATTTTTCAATTGTTAAGGATAGCGAAAACTGTAAGTACATTCTAGCAGCACTAGTAGATAGTGGGTCGCCAATTAGTTTAATTAAGAGTAATGCATACCAAATGAGTTAATAATTCCTGTATCCAATGTAGATAAATTTACTGGCATTAACGGTTCTAAGCTTGACATTATTGGTATTTTTCAAAGAGAAAAATACCAATAGCAGACAATGAAGTCTCTAACTTAGTATTAAATGTAAAATTCTTTGTTGTACCGAATACTACAATGACATATGCTGCACTTTTAGGTTGAATGTTTTGAATACTTATGATAGCTTAAATTTATAGATGAAATAATGAACATTGATTATGTCAGTGAACCTCTCTGTGTCTCGAAAGTACTAAATATTAACTCCGACCTTCCATACACTGTTAAAGAGGAAATTGAAAAACTTTATGAGTCCTATAACACTAATTTCAACAAAAATGAGTCCGTTTCGTTAGATTTTGAAATGACGATTAATTTAAAACATGATACACCTACATATGCTAAACCTAGACGTTTATCTTTTTCTGAGAAAAAACAATTAAAAATTATTTTGGATGACCTTTTGAGTCAAGATATTATTAGACCTAGTAAAAGTCCATATGCAAGTCCTATTGTGTTAGTTCGAAAAAAAACCAAAGATTTAAGATTATGTGTTGACTATCGTCAAATTAATAAAATTACTGTTCGTGATAACTTTCCTACTCCTTTAATCGATGATCTACTTGATTGTTTGAAAGACAAGAAATTTTATAGTACTTTAGATCTGAGAAATAGATTTTAGCATGTAAAAATGGCAGAGTCTTCCATTAAATATACCTCTTTTGTCACTCCATTAGGTCAGTTTGAATTTATGAAAATGCCTTTTGGACTTTGGACTCGTGTGTTTGGTAGATATACATATGAGATATTCAAAGACTTAATATTAGAATCTAAGATTTTCTTATATCTCGATGATTAATTGCAACTAAAACCATAGATGAACATATCAATATTTTGCAGGAAGTATTTGAATTAGCTGGCAAATATAAACTTCAATTTAGATTAGATAAATGTCATTTTATGAATTTTGAGACTGTTTATTTGGGCTACCGTGTAAGCGAGAATGGTCTCCAACCAAGCGTAACAAATGTGCAGGCAGTTTTAGACTTTCCTGTGCCACGTAATACAAAAGAAGTACACCGATTTGTTGGATTAGCTAGTTATTTTAGACGGTTTGTACCTAATTTCTCTGTATTGGCAAAACCTTTATATGACCTTATTAAAAAAGATGCTAAATTTAAATTTAATGTAAAAGAATATGAATGTTTCGAAAAACTTAAAAGTTATTTGTCAACCTATCCGATATTAGCTATTTACTCGCCTCACTTAGAAACTGAATGCACTGCGATGCAAGTAGCAATGGTTTTGGCGCAATTCTTTTGCAGAAGTAAACAAATGGTATTTTACAGGTATTTTATGGTATTTTACATTATTATATTTTACAGAAGTTCGGCCATCTTTTATGCATCGAAACGTTTTGTTTCGAAATAATACGGGGGTAAACGAAAATGTATTCTCCTTCTTTGGGTACAATACGAAAATCTAAATATTTCCTAAACGGTTTGAGATGCCGAGATGCGGTTTTGACCAGTGTTATTTAAACTAAATGTTGGTCATAATGACGTGGAAAAAAGTATATCGTTCCATTTAAAATTTCCAAGAAAAATTAAAAAATAGGTTAGGTTTCAACATAACGCCATTTTGTACCTTTATTAACCAACTTTTCGCAATCACTAAAACATTTATTAAATCTGTAAGGTATTCTCTTTTAAAAAAACCCAATTGCAAGAAAATCCGTTAAAGCGATCCGAAAATACAGCATTTTTTCAAATTAAAAACAAAAACTGCTCCCACCCATTTATTTATCGAGGAAATGAAAAATATCACTGAACAAGTTTTAGGAAATGGACTAACGATTAAAACTGATAAAAAATATATCCAGGTTAATAAAGCATTTTTTCATTTAGTCAATTTTAAAAATTTCATGATCAATTACGCCTTGCGGAGATTTACGGAAGATAAAAATATTTTTAATGTAATTTTCATGACCACTTTTATTATGAGAATTTTTTTCCCGAACCTGTAGGACAAAAATAGTTCCCATACACAGCCGGTGGCCGGCCTTAATCAATCACCCTGTACTTACAGCTGATACATAAAACTGATGCCATATATCTTGACCCATTATTATATTTTACAGAAGTTCGGCCATCTTTTATGCATTTATTTTTTTGGCGGCATATATAATAGACTTCATCTTCAAATTGTACTAAAGCGTACAGGTTACCATCATTCAGTCCCTTACGTTTAGCCATATTTAAAGATATGGCAAAACCGATAGTTAATCAGTTCAGTAATTAACATTAATATTCTCACAAATAGGTACAGCGAAGATATTTAAAAATCAATTCGTTTCCATTACGCAAACTGAAACTGAAGCAGTTAAGCAATCAAACGTTTTTCTAGCCAATCATAAAATAGTCAAAAAGATTCGAAAAATTATTAATTAAAATTTGTTTTATCGCATTCATTTAAGAATTATTTTTACTGATTATTATTTTATGCGCAATACATTAGTGTTAATTTTAGCAGCTATTGTACTAGATTAAGTAATATTTTTTATCAAATGTTTATTTTATATTACTCTGTGTTTAATAGTAATTACTATACAGTTTGTCTGATGGATCTTTGCGTGTGCATCGTGATCGTAACTGCAGAAATCTCATAAAATCGTCAATTGGCTTTAAGAGTCCATTCACTAGGTCGAAATATGGCCTAAATCGGAGTTCGTCTCGAGTCTAATTATAAAAAAACTATAAAAGATAGCGACTTTTAGTAAAAAAATATTGAAAGATAAGACTTTAATCTAAGTCCCTAGAGTAGTAATTTTTGGTATTTCTTTTTATTTTTAAAATTCCAGGCAAACAATCTTGTACTAAAATAGCGTATTTTCAAAAATTATTTTCTCTAAAATACATGTATTAAACAAAAATTTGCTACTAAAGGGATCTAGTTTATCTTTTGATCTTTCCGGTGATATATAATTTATAACATTAAAAAGAAATTTTGTTGCAATTATAAGACAAATCCGGTTGCAATGAGGGCTAACTTTATTTCCATGTGCCTTTTTACTTCGGCTTTACACGTGCACCTCCGAAATCTCCGACATAGCTCCGGTTAGCTCTGGGCTCAAGGCGTGGGATGGATTTTACTGTTAAGCTTATTTTATAAAAATTTGGGCACCAGGTAATTTAAACAAGAAAAAAATATATGAAGTTGTGAATGCGTGAATGTAAGAACAAACAAATTAAGTTAAGATAAAAGTATATATTACAAATTATATTTACAATTTAATTACATCCATCCATGCAACCCAACAAGTCTAGCTAGACGAGGACCAATACAGGAGTTCCGGATTAATCTAGGAGAGGCTAGTGGGTGAGATAAATCCATAAATAGGCCGAAGATTGGTGAACCCAGCCCAGTAAAAATTTTTTTGTAAAATTTTGATAAACGCCTTCAGGCTGTAGAGTTTTTTCCATTTAACTTAAATTTAATTGTAAATATAATTTGTAATATATGCTTTTACACACTGTGGTATGTATTTGAAATTGTAAAGTCAATCTTTTTCTTTTTGCTTTGCTAAATTTGTATTTGACTTTATGATAGTTGTTAGGAATATTCTTACTGAATTTGGAGATAAATAAATAATAAATTACCCATTTTTTTCTTATTTTGAATTTTTTTAGTCATCGACTTTGAGTGACTATATACGTATGTGTGTTTACATATATTATTATATGGATACCAATGAATATCCATTGTTTTCGATTTTTGTCAGTATTTAAAAGGACAAAATTATTACCGTGATGGTACTATATTTTAATTGCAAGTACCACAACCTGGAGCGAGTTGTCGGTCCAGCATGTTTAGCTCCATATTTTTGTTATTTGCAAGTACAACAGTGTATTAGGCAACCTGTTGTCGAGCATTTTAGTGCCTGTGTTTTTTTCACAAGTGCTGTAGTTTCAGGACGCACTACTAGCCATGTGTATTAAGTCCTCTATTTTTCACAAGTGCTGTAGTTAACTGTAGTGCTTGGTTATAGTTGGCAACCTATAGCCAAGTGTTTTAGAGCCTATTTATCTTTGCTTATTCATATCACTACATTATATTATTTTCATATATATTTTTCAATAGATTGTGGGTAGCTTTTGTCACTTTCTTTTATAAAAATTTATAACTCCTAGAGTTATTAATTTTTATTCTCCGGGAAAGGGGGGGTGTGTAACAAAATTTTAATCATTTTGTTCCTTTCTATATGACAAGCAGCCGACAACCCATCGGCCACCCATCCTCTCAATCCGACCAAACATTCATGCCTGTCAAATCTACAGAGAATGGACTCTTAAGAGATATGTAAATGTGTGAATCTGACTAAGACTGCAATAGAATGCATTTTGAATATAGGTTCATACATACGCAAAGATCCATTGTATAAACTATAGATGTAGGTATTGTTTATGCTTAACAAAATTGTTAACTTTAAATTTGATATACATTTATTTTCTAATATCTCCTGATAAGTTACATATGATGAAATATAATTTGAGTTAGATAATAAAAATAAAATGTCTGCAGTTATACCTAAAACTTAATTAAAAGTGAATAAGAAAATGTATTATTCTTAATAGATTATTGCAGTTTTTCGTTTCTATTATTTTCAAAACAATTTAGAATAGAATTTTTTCTCGAAACTGAGGTAATCTACTTGTTTAGGGATCTTGCAGAAACACCACTACACAGGTAGCTTCCGTGAAGATACGGTTCGCCAGGCAGTCGGGAGGGAAAATTAGACTTCACATACAGATAAAAATAATACACCAATAAACCTTTTAATACATTTATTAAGCTAGAACTTAAGATGGACAAAGCACATAGACAGTAAACACCCCACTACTCACATGTGCTTCACCAACCACATGAGCAGCGAAGTAGAAGGAAAGACAGACAGCACCCCACTACCAACCACATGAGTAGCGTTGGGAGCCGTGCTTTAGAATAGAAACGGAGACAGTAAACACCCCACTACTCACATGTGCTTCAACAACCACAAGAGCAGCGAAGTAGAAAGAGAGACAGACAGACAGCACCCCACTACTCATATGTGCTTCATCAACCACATGAGCTGCGAAGTAGAAAGAAAGACAGACAGCACCCCACTACTCACATGTGCTTCACCTACCACATGAGCAGCGAAGTAGAAAGAAAGAAAGACAGACAGCACCCCACTACTCACATCATCTTCAACAACCACATGATCAGCGAAGTAGAAAGAAAATAAGACAGGCAGCACCCCACTACTCTCCTGTGCTTCAACAACCACATGAGCAGCGATGTAGAAAGAAAGATAGAGAGCTGTAAAGAAAATATGATTAATACACAAACAAATACAATAGCCAAGTTAATATTTCCTGTCCGGTGATTAACTTACTTCCACACAGGTTCTCGGCACGTCTTACTAGCGGGAGCGGTCGATGTCTACTAACTTGGGTGCTAGCTGGCAGTCTTATTCCCCAGGTGGGGAACCCTTGGTACCTGCGCAGTAGTTCAGTTCACGGACTTAGGTTTATTTCCAAGTCTGTCTGACTGCTTGCTTCGATATGTATTACGCTGCGCCGTCTTGACCCGAAGACATCCGACCGCACTGGAATCCTCCCGTCCCATGCTGACTATACCTAAGCAGAGCACAAAATTTACAGTCGGTCGGTAGCCGGCACCTGTAAAGAGCAGTTCAGCCGACACCTTCTTCTCCACTATAGGAATATTAAGTAAAATTTGTTAAAGTCCACAAATCCGACTTGAGTGGAAATTTTATAAGTATCAAATATATCTATTTGGGATAATTGCTTAAGTCTCTGATTTCACTAATGCGCCGGTCTGACTTCTCACTACCCCTTCATCGAACTAAGAACAGTTGAGACAAACAACGAGTTGCCTACCGTTCATCGCCACGAGCAGTCCTGTCCACCGCTACTGACACCAGGAATAAGTGAGTAAATATTGCAAGTCCACAACGGCGTTGATACTTGGGAAAAATTCAGCTGCTGTCTACTACGCCTTAACTATACTAAGTCCGTTTTCCTCGCTGCTCATGTCCGAGGTTCCGATAGGGACTTAGAGGTAACAGCGACCGATTCAAGCAGTCAGTCTAGCTCCAGCCAGCATTGCAAGCAGTCCAGTCCGTCACCGCTACTACTTGTGCGACAGACTTGGAAATAAACCAAAGTCCGTGAACTGAACTACTGCGCAGGTACCAAAGGAGACATCGACCGCTCCCGCTAGTAAGACGTGCCGAGAACATGTGTGGAAGTAAGTTAATCACCGGACAGGAAATATTGACTTGGCTATTGTATTTGTTTGTGTATTAATCATATTTTCTTTACAGTTTTCTATCTTTCTTTCTACTTCGCTGCTCATGTGGTTGTTGAAGCACATGTGAGTAGTGGGGTGCTGTCTGTCTTTCTTTCTTTCTTTCTATTTCGCTGCTCATGTGGTTGTTGAAGCACATAGATTAGCTATAGATAGATCGAGAGAGAGAGAGAGAGAGAGAGAGAGAAAGCGAAGACTTGAAGCAGCTATGGAAAATACAGAAAGGCTGTCAGACCTCCAGTATGGCTTCCGCAAAGGAAGGCACTTCAAGCCGTGGGAAAAGTGAGGCAGATAATCAGAGACAGCCAATCCAAGAAGTGGGGGGCATTAATAACATTAGATGTTAGAAATGCTTTCAACACAGCACCATGGGGAAAGATTATAAAAGAACTTAGGAGAAGGGAAATACCCCAGTATCTTGTAAACATCGTGAGCAACTACTTGAAAGAAAGATCGTTAGAAATTGAAAGAGGGGAAATCCTAAATGTTACCGCTGGAGTTCCGCAGGGCTCGGTACTCGGCCCAATACTTTGGAACATTGTGTACGGCGGCGTCCTGAACGAAAAAATGCCGGAGGGGACCTGGACTGTAGGTTTTGCTGATGATATTGCTGTGGTGTTAGTAGCAGATAGAGCGGAAGAACTTAGAGTCCAAAGCAGACGACGCATTGGAAATTATAGATGAGTGGATGAAACGCCACCATTTGGAACTAGCCCCGGAAAAAACGGAGGCAGTTATCCTTAAAGGGAAACGAGATAGAAGACAGGTCGGATTCAAACTTAGGGATATACAAATAACGCCAAAGAGATACGTAAAGTACCTCGGAATAATAATGGACGAAAAAGGGACATTTGGCGAACACATCAAAGAAACCATTAAGAAAGCTGACACACAGGTGGCGTTATTAACTAGAATAATGCCCAACATAAAAGGACCTGGAAGTAAAAAGCGTGAGGTTACTATACAACGTCACGCAGTCAATACTCACCTATGGTGCCCCAATTTGGTACACAGCGCTAGAAAGGAAATGGTGTAAACAAAAGCTAATAAGCATACAAAGAAAAGCGTTACTAAGGGTCATATGCGGATATAGAACAATATCTGCAAGTGCTGCTCAAGCAGTGGCAGGGATACTCCCAATAGATATCCTAATAGACGAACGGAGAAGACTATATGAAAGAGAAGATGGGGGCACGACACAGGCCAAGAAAACAGAGAGGGAGGTAAGCTTGGAGAGATGGCAGAGGCAGTGGTCGGAGACGTTGGAAGTGGCACAGTGGACAAAGGCACTTATACCCGATATAAAGAAATGGACCAAATGCCGACATAGGCGTACGGACTACTATATTACCCAAATGTTGACAGGACATGGATCCTATAAGTCTACACGCACAGGATAGGTAAAGCAGCAGAAGAAAGGTGCGCATACTGTGAACATATGGACACTGTTGCACATACAGCGTTCGAATGCATTAGGTGGGAAAGAGAAAGGCAAAGAGTAAATTTAGAGATAGGAGTTATTCTAAACGAATATAATATCACAGAGGAAATGATGGAAAGCGTAGAAAAGTGGAGCTTCATAGGAAAATATATTGGAAGAGTACTCAAACCATTATTTGTTGTAACAAAAATATACCTGCTAATCAAATAAATTCGCATCGCAGAACACTCGAGCATAGTACATGTCTTGTACTCCTAAATGCGATGGCGTACAAATTATTAACAGTGCCTTCAAATGTAGAATTATTAGTTATCGAGTGCATAGTCAAAATCAGCATATAGATTACAATTTGTTTTTCGACGAAGTAAAGGAGAAGATATTGAAATTGTTGGAAGAAGTTCTAAAGTCCACAAATCTGTAAAAATGAATATGGAAACATTTGCTAAATACACATTACCGAAACAAGAAACAACGGATGTTAAGACTTTCAATAGTTCTAACAAGATTATAGACGAATCCAAAGATCTGAGCAATATTTATCAAGAATTTGTCGATAAAATGATATCTCAAACATCTGAATTTGAAGAAAAAGATTCTGGTATGTAATTCATAAAATACAATTAATTAGTTTTATACATGTATGTATTCAATGTTTCAGGTTGGGCTATCGTTGAAGTTTTATATGTGGAAGTAATTATAAATAAAAATAGTCCTCTGTGCGCATCATTATACATGAAGTTACCAAAGTTTATCGAAAATAAGAAAGCTGTAGTGAACATAAGAAACGATGATCAGAACTGTTTTGCATGGGCCATTACTTCAGCATTATATCCACCTAGAGGACCAGTTCAGGAGGTCTCTTCGTATCCACATTATTCTACAGTTTTAAATGTGACGGGTATGGAATGTCCAATTAAATTAAAAGATATTGCGAAATTTGAAGTGATGAATAATATATCAGTTAGCGTTTACGGTTTAGAAATGGAATTTGTTGATAATAAAATGAAATACGAAATAGTAGGACCGCTGCGCTATGCGTCAAAGAAATTACGTTATCATGTAAATTTGTTACTTATTACAGAGGACTGTGGAGAGAACCATCATTGTAGAAAGGAATGTATAAATAGTCACTACTGCTGGATAAAAAATTTTTCAAAATTAGTTTCCAGTCAAGTTTCACTTCACGAGCACAGAAAATGTTTTTGTGACGGTTGTTTAATGTATTTCAGTAGTGAAAAAGCGTTATTACAACATCAAAGTAATGATTGCAATCATGTTTATACGACGACGCCCTCAAATAAACTTCGTATAGATAAATTTGGAAATAGCATTCCCGAAAACATATTAAAATTTGAAAATTTCGAAAAGCAATTGAAAGTACCTTTCGTAGTTTATGCCGATTTCGAATCAGTTCTAAAACCGCACGACACTTGTGAACCCGATCCTACAAAATCTTTTACTAACAAAACGTTCAGTCACGAACCGTTCTCATTTGCATACATAATATGAACAGGACGGAGGAAGAACAGGACTTTTCGAATGCAACCGTTTGTGGGATATGTGGAAAAACCGTTTCTTGAAGGGGAGGTAAAAGTCAGAGACCATTGCCAAAAACCGGCAAGAAAAAGTTCGGAGCTGCTCATTCTGTTTGTAATTTAAATTATAAATTACCTAATTTTGTCCCAATTATATTACATAGTATGAGTTCTTACGATTCCCACCTTTTTATTAAAGAGTTGTGTTCTAATAAAGATAGAATAGAAGTAATAGCTCAGAGCAAAGAAAAATACATATCTTTTACTAAAAACCTGTATTTGCATGATTATATGGACAAAGAGGGAAAAGTAAAGAAAAAATATTTGAAGATGAGATTTATAGATAGTTTTAAATTTTTATCCACTTCACTAGAAAATTTAGCACAGAATTTGAGCGATAATCAATTTCAAGAAACGGTTAAACATTTTCCAGATTACGAACAATTTAATTTAATTAGGCAAAAGGGCGTTTTTCCTTATAGTTTCTTAACGACATTGGACAAACTAAACAATAAAAATTTGCCCGAAAAAGAAGAATTTTATGACAATTTATCAGAAGAGCATATATCAGATGCCGATTATCGTAGGGCGCAAAAAATTTGGAATATATTTAAGTGTCAAAATTTGGGGGAGTATTCGGATACTTACTTAAAATCAGACGTACTTATATTATGCGATGTATTTGAAAACTTTCGAAACATTTCATTAGATAAATATCATTTGGATCCCGCACAATATTTTACTGCCCCGGGATTAGCTTGGAATGCTATGTTAAGACTCACGCAAGTCAAATTAGAATTACTGACAGATATTTCAATGATTCATTTTATTAAGAAAGGAATTCTTGGCGGTATTAGTCAGTGTTCGGAGCCAAAACATATCGCAAATAATATTTTTGTTTCAAATTATAACCCACAAGAACGTCATCTTTTATCACATATTTGGATGCAACAAATCTATACGGCCATAGTATGTCACAGTATTTACCAACCGGCGGATTCGAATGGTTAAACGATCAAGAAATCGGTAATTTCAACGTCATGAATATTCCAGATGAGAATCGTTACGGGTATATGTTAGAAGTTGATATTGAATATCCACTGGAATTGCACGACGCACATAGAGATTTACCATTTTTAGCCGAAAGTATGATTCCACCCGGTTCAAGATCAAAAATTCCTAAATTGATACCCAACTCGAAATAAAAGTAAATACATAATTTAAAACAAGCTATAAGAAACGGTTTGAAATTGAAAAAAATACATCGCATAATAAAATTTGAGCAGAGTTGTTGGTTAAAAGTATACATAGATTTAAATACCGAAATGAGGAACAAGGCAACAAATAAATTCGAACGGGATTTATACAAATTAATGAATAACGCAGTGTACGGAAAAACAATGGAGAACGTGGATAATAGAAGAGATATTAAACTGATAACTCATTGGGAAAGGAGGGGGAAATCCTTAGGGGCAAACACATTAGTCGCTCGTCTTAATTTTAAAACTCTTGTACAGCATTTTCAGAAGACTTCGTGGCCATACATATGGGGAGAACAAGAACTCATTATAATAAACCGCTCTACCTGGGGTTTTTCAATTTTAGAGTTATCCAAGACAGTGTTGTACGACTTTTACTATGACACCATAAAGAGAAACTATAAAGATGAGGCCTCTTTGCTATATACGGATACCGATTCGTTAATTATAAAAGTCTATACAGAAAATTTTTATGAATTTATCAAGTCAAATCCGAGCATATTCGATACGTCAAATTATAAAGAAGGTAGTAAGTTCGGTATTCCCGTAACGGCATCCGTATTGGGAAATATGAAAGATGAATTCCCTTCGGATCCCATAATGGAATTTTATGGAACAGGTGCAAAAGCTTATTATGTAAAGTCGGTGAATACTGAAGTCAAAAAAGCTAAAGGCGTAAAGAAATCAGTAATAAAAAAGAATTTAACAGTCGAAAATTATAAGAAAATCGTAGAGCAAGGCGGTACCATATTCAAGAAAATGAGTTCGTTTCGGAGCGAATTACACAATATATACACAGAAATAAAAAATAAAGTGGCATTGTCTTACTTCGACGACAAAAGATTCATAATACCAAATACAACACCAAGCCTACCGTGGGGCCACAATGATATACAATATTACTTAACGGATGCGGAGAAAAATTTTGAATGGTTCGTAGCCGCTTTAAGTCAAACAGCTGGGTGTAATATCGATAATAGTCAATTTAAATTGAGATATTTGATAAACGCGCTAGAAGAATTAAGATGATTATTGTACATAGTGACGAAACAAATATGTGGGTTTACTCGTACCATAAGTAATTAGAATAAAGTTAAATGTAAAAGTATGTAATATGCCGTACAGTGAAGTAAGAAAAGATGTAATTATAATAAAAAATATTATAAGTAACTGTAACATATCATAATATTGAAACGCATATATTGTATAACTTCATCATTAATTACGCCGTAATTGACTTATAGAAAATACAAACATAATGTTAATCATTACTCGTAATGTATGTAATCTCGCATGAGCTCGGTACAAAAAAAAAGTATGATATTAGCATTAAAATAATTAGAAACGTAGTAGGTAAATGTTTAAGATTATAGAAAATAATTATATTAAGTACAATGTAATTATAGGCTATCGAAGAACAAATGTAATGATTATATGTAATGTAAACAATGTCGTATTAACATGTGATTACTTGTACAATAATTAGAAATGTAACGAACTTTAAGGATTACAAAAAAAAAATAATTATAATTATTAAGTACAACGAGACTATATGTAATTGAAGAATAAACTTGTAACATTGGTAATGTACACAATGTCTCATTAATGCGTAACTATTTGTACAGAAAAATAATTATAATTATTACATACAATGTAATTTGTATTTGTACAGAGAGTAATTATAATTATTACATACAATATAAATATATGTAATTGAAGAACAAAGTTAATAATTATATATAACGTAAGTAACATAGGTAATATACATGCAATGTTTTATTAACGGGTAACTATTTGTACAGAAAATTATTATAATTATTACATACAAAGTAATTATAGGTAATTGAGAAACAAACATAATAATTATATGTAAGGTATGTAATATAGGTAATATACATGCAATGTCTTATTAACATGTAACTATTTGTACAATAATAATTAGGAATGGGAATAAAATAATTATTAAACAAGTACTCTTTCATTCGTACAATGTCATTCACGCTACCTCAGTCACACTGAGCTTCAGAACGTACTTTAAGGTATATATGATGTCTTCGTGGTAGAGTGGGGATGGTGGGGAGAAAGTCGTATCCTATGGAACGTTAAGAAGGATAGGAGGAGCTAATACTCGCTCACTGTAGTACAGTGGGAGGTTGGGCGGAGCGAGTCGGATCCTATAAAAGCTGAAGTCGAATCGGAGGAGTTATCACTCCTTCAGTCGTCGTCGAGTGTAACAGTGCTAGTAACAGTTTGTCAAAGTACTAAGTTTTATACAATGGGTAATTGTAGAAACGTTTATTAAAAAAGTGCATGGAAGTCGAAAACAACAATCCAAGGATAATTCAACATCACGCAGAGCACCGCAGAAGAACATAGAAACACTTAAAGTATTATCCAATATAATAATACCAGGGGTTAATATGCAAGACAACCAGTTGCATTCATTATTTACAAACTCAGCTAATGGACAACAACAAAACACATCATACCCAACGGCTTCGACATCACAGCATCCGGGCTACTTCACAGAAACATATCAAAATGTATGGCGGCAAGCAGAATCGTGTAACGGTCAGGAGACATCCCACGGCGAGGCCTCAATTCCAGTGGATATCGTACACCAAGCTCTGGCCGAAGTAATTAACGAAGAGGGTCATGAGAACGTAAGCAATGCAGTGATAGCGGATATGATCCATCAAAGGTCACCATGGAGCGAGGACGACTTTATAAGATCAGAAAAATCGACAAGTGAAAAAATTAAAGATAAAGGACGATCCACAAAAAAGTCCCGTCGCACCACCGAGAAAGATGGATCATCCAAAAAACCAAAAGTGAAGGAAGAAGAAGGAGCAAGTACACTAAAACAGTTGCTAGGTGAAGTCTCTGCTATACCGACAGGGAACAGAAGAGAGCAAGAACAATCGGCAGCAACAGAGAACCCCATCACCATACCCGACGACGACGAGGAGAATCTCAACATGTTTTCTCAAGAAACAGACATGACAATAATTAGACAAGCGATAGCATTAAAAAATAAATTGCTAAAGGAAAAAATGGATGCGGATCGGGAGTTTACAAGTACCCAACAAGAAGCTAACGGGTTGAAGGAGGAAATCACTCGTTTAAACCATCTATTCACAGCCACTAGTCGACTAGAAGAGATAAGTGACCATCGCGACAGACTCGCAAATAAAGTAAACTGGATAAGACAATCCTTAGGTTAACAATAGTATTAAATAAATGTATACATATAATTAATGTTAGAGCAGTAAGAATAGTGTAAGATAGAAAAATAAATAAAGGTTGAAAAAAATAAATTGAATCTTGAATGGAATGAAAGAACAGAATGTACAGAGACTGAAGTATGTAAAAAGGAGCAAGTAATAAAATTGAAAGTTGGTAACACTGGCCATGAAACATGGAATGAATAGAAAATGAGGTCGGTAACATTGGGTGAGTTGGTAACACTGACAAACGGGGCGCATAACCAAAGGTGGAGGGAGTCCAAATCTAACCCAAGCTGCGTAGAATCACTGCGCAAGTTGAGAGGGGGAGTGGAAGCCATGAACCACGCTAGAGACGTCTGTGAAATTCTTTTCCTTCCAACCTCCGCCGGGTACAGACGTGTGTCTCCGTGAAGAGTCTGAGCAATTGTGTTTGAAATTAAATTAGATTCAATCGTTTTCGCGTTTTCGTGTTTGTGAGTTACTTAGTACGTTAACGATGGTTGGTTTAAAACGTCCGAAAAAGCGTACCACCACTAGGGGTGAAGAACATCAACCCCAACCGCTGGTGACGCCTGCCCAGCGGATTTTACATCGAGCGTGGCTACAACCGGCAGTTCCTCAACTGCCAGCAGAAGTTCAGCTCCCCAGGGCACCGAAATCGCTCTGATGCCGGTGGCCAAGAGGCCAAAAACTTCTTCGAAAACCGGGACTCGGAGTGAGCGGGCGGTGGTGGTTGCGGGTAATGTCGGTTGTAGCAACCATCGAGTAAGTACGGTGGTGCCGCCGTTATTGTCTCCGATGAGCAGCGTCACGGAAGACGAGATCGTCGAGGAAGTGGCCGCTGTGGGGGAACCAAGCACCAAGATGGCGTCTGTCTCGTCGACCAAGGCGGCCGCTAACAACGCGGCATCTACGTCATCGACGAGGGAGACACCAACTGACGGCGCAATCCAACATCAGTCCCCCATAAGGTTGGTTACCAGCGCCGATGTTCACGTGTCTGCCGAGCCAAGACGTGAACAACCGGGCGGTAATCAACCTGCGCCCATGGGAGATGACAGCGGAGACGATCTGCGGCAAGTCTTCTCGCAGGAGTCCCAATTCCATATGCTTGATCTCGACAAGCAATGGAAACGGGACAATAGCGAGGGGCTGATAGCAGTCAATCGCGAGATCGAAATGCACGCGCAAGTAGTGCAGAACATCCGCGATAGCTTGCGCGATGCGGAAGCAGCATGGGAAGCTGCAAAGCGAAAGCGCGATCGACTGCTAGCGCAGCAGGAGCAAATGAGGACCATCGTTAACGAATAATGTTAAAATCGTGCGCGAAAACGGAGACACCGGAGGTTGTGACTACTCGATATCCTCTATTCCCTACCCAATCTCAATTCCCCAATTTCCCCCAAAAATGGTAAACATAAACCCATAACCCCCATCCATCAATTCCCCATCCTTCCCACATCTTAAAACCCAGAAAACACAAGTAACCCTAATTGTTAAAATATTATTCTATGCGATGGTGACTTCATAAATTACACTTGGATATAAGACGATGTTGCCCCCTCCACTCGATGATGTCACACACTATATTTAAACGGAGGAGGACCCTACCTCAACTCAGTTTCTTTTGGTCTTTTGGTATTAAGTAATAGAAAATGGCTGTAGGGCAACCTCATATTGAATTCCTTACCTGGTTAGCTACCACGAATTTTCAAGAAAACAGCTATGAAGAGTGATGAGGTAAGTATTATAGTATGTAATTTTCCATTCCATTTCCACAAAATATATAATTTACCTTCAATTAAGGTAAATTATATATTTTGTGTCATTTAGGCCGATCCCCTTAACGCTGCTAACGTTCCTCAAGCGAATTTGTCAATAGGACAATTGGTCGAGGCGGGATTGAATGTATTCGAAGAGAATGATGATGAACGTATGGAAGCTGATGCCGAGCAAGGGCTTGCTCGTGGGATATATGTGGAAGCTATAGATATCTTTACAGGACAAAAACAATATTGCAATACGGTGTCTTGCATCGTAGTGCCAGGTGATAGGCTTTATTTCCTGTGTTATAGATGCTTTGAGTGGTTTACCGTTAACATCATCCCCACCTTCAGATACCAATACATCGAATCACATAGGACAATCAGACTGGAGGATGCTGTATTACATACCTGCGACTCTTGCCCCTTAATCAACTGAAACTAACAGACTGTTGTATACTTTGCAATAAATAGTGTTAAGTAGTTTTTTTGGTTGAACGATGCAATTTGTAAATAAACTGTATATGAAGAAACCTCATCATTAATTACGTGGTAATTGACTTATAGAAAATACAAACATAATGTTAATCATTACCCGTAATGTATGTAATGTCGCATTAGCTCAATACAAAAGAAAAGTATGATATTATCATTAAAATAATTAGAAACGTAAATGTTTAACGTGTAACTATTTATACAGAAAAAAAATAATTATAATTATTACATACAATGTAATTTGTATTTGTACAGAGAGTAATTATAATTATTACAGACAATATAATTACATGTAATTGAAGAACAAACTTAATAATTATATATAACCTAAGTAATATAGGTAATGTACATGCAATGTTTTATTAACGGGTAACTATTTGTACAGAAAATAATTATAATTATTACATACAAAGTAATTATAGGTAATTGAGAAACAAACATAATAATTATATGTAACGTATGTAATATAGGTAATATACATGCAATGTCTTAATAACAGGTAGCTAGTTGTACAATACTAATTAGGAATGAGAATAAAATAATTATTAAACAAGTCTCTTTCATTCGTACAATGTCATTCACGCTACCTCATTCACACTGAGCATCAGAACGTACTTTATGGTATATGATGTCTTCGTGGTAGAGTGGGGATGCCTTATATTAAGTAGGAGGGGTGACTGGCCAACTTTAAAAACCTACCATTCAATAGTAAGTGGAAGGGAGGTTCAGATTATCTCTCTCATTTGCTTTCAAATTAATTGACAAAATAAACTGATATCTGCTTTATATATGTATTTATGGTTGATGAAATAAATGCGATAGATATTTCTCTAATAGATGATCCCTTCTTCCCTTAATTCATCAATTAGGGATATTATTTCATTCTCGTGACCTGAATGTCCATCCATTTTAGAACTCCACAATAATCTTAAGCGGTCGTTTAATTCTTCCCAGATAGCACAAACCTATTCCTAGAATATACCTAAATTATTCTGAAGGAAGATTGGAATATTATATAGATAAATTTTGGGAATATTTGTAGAATATCGAAAAGTACACACTTTTCTATATCTAGAGAATATTCCTAAACTTATTCCAAGAATAATCCACAAGATAATACAAGAATAATTATAAAATATTCAAATAATAATCGCAGAATAGTCCCAGAATAAGGGAACAAATATTCCGAGATCACCAAAAATGACACAAAGAATAATCTATAAATATATTATATAGATAATTATAGATTATAAATATATTATATAGATTATTTTTAGATTCATTTTTGGTTAGGACGTATTTAATTTAATCCTGGAATATTTTTTTTGGCGGAAGATATTCAAAAAGAAAAACTTCCGTTTTTCTCCGAAAGCTCCATTTAACCAGACAATTTTTTGTCTGGGTCGTGGCTCGTGGCTTGAGGTGTATTGCCACCTCAACCTGACCTGGCTATTAAGCTTCGTCAGTACGAGATAAGCACAATGACAAGTAAGGCGATGAATGGGTTGGCACCAGAGTACCAATCCTATGAGACTCTCCGCTTTATAGCGCTTGCCCCGGGGTGAAGTGGCTTCTGTGATGTCTGGGCATCTTTCGCTTTGTTGTAGAGTAGTGCTGGGATAAGGTGGGTGGGTTTCATAGTAGTGGACAGTGGATTTTTTATTATTTATGAAGGGATATTGTGGCTGGGATTTGTGATGTGGTATTTAAGGGTGGTTTATGAGGGTTGGTATGGCGGATTTTTTATTATTTGGGGTAGGATGGTTTGGGGTTGATTTAGGAAGTTTTGAGAATTAAGGGTGGTTTTTGGTTAGGGGTGGTTTTTTGGATTTTTTATTATTTTGGGTAGGATGATATTTGGGTGAGTTTGGGAAAAAAATTTTAGGGGATGATTTATTTAGGGGGTGGGTTTTTTCGGATTTTTTATTGTTTCGTGACAGGATTTGAATTTTGGGTTTTGGAATTTTAGGGGTTGTAATGGAAGTTAAGGGATGGATGTTTAGGACGGGTAGCAAATTTGACGGTTAGGGGATCAGTTAGGGAAGGATTTGTGTGCTGTCTAATCGTTTGTGTGAATTTAGGGATGAGTCGGTAGTTTATGTGTTCGTCGATTGTCGGGATGCCTGATATGTTGTGTAGAACAGGAATGGGTGTGGCAAGTGGGAGGTTATTCGCAAGTCGAAGGGATTTATTTTGGATTACCTGAATGGTGGACTTATGGGTTTAACTAATTAAGGGATACCAAACTGGAGAGGCGTATGTAAGGATGGGTCTTATGTAGGATTTATAAAGGAGGGTAGAAATGACAGGATGTCCGTGTTTAATGACACTGGCTATTTGGCCGAATCCCCGGTATGCGTTTCCCTTGATCTTGGAGACCTGTTTCGAGAAGGTGAGACCCTTGTCGAGTACGAGGCCTAGGTATAGTAAAGTGGCGGTGGTGTACACCGGCATAGCACAATGACACACAGGCAGCAAAGACACTTAGAGAAGTACGTCAGCATTCTGCTGGTAGGACTAAGTGTCTCCATCCAGCGGCATAATCACAAACTATAAAAGCCCGGCTAGGATGCACTACTTGAAAACAAGTGTGTTTCTGAAGGCGGAACATATTCAAAAAGAAAAACTTCGCTGAAACCTCCATTTAACCAGACAACAATTTTTTGTCTGGGTCGTGCTTGAGGTGGTGAGTAGCATGATGACACCGGGGGCAGCACCGCTGTCCAGTGGTAGAGTCGCAAACGACAGTGCTTTTCGTAGGTGACAATACACCTCGATACACCTTACTACGTTTCATAATATTTTACAAAAAATATTACAAAAATCAAACGCATAATATATTCTCCTAGAAATATTAAACTCATGTTTCTTCTGTATATATTGCTGGTTAGCTGTAATAGGCATTACTCGAATATTATTTTCAGAATGTTTTATAACACAACCGCAAGTCTTGGTGCAATTTTACAAAAAAATATTTTGCGAGAATATTTAATGCATATTTTTTGTGCATATTGCTAGTGCCACCTTTAATATACAGGGTGAGTCAGTTTATACTAGCAGGACTCTGGCATTTGATAGAGCACCTTATTTTAAGTGAAGTTTGTCATATAAACATATGTCGGGAATCGCTTCGTTTTTGAGATACAGGGTGTCAAAGTTTTAGTTTTTTTTTAGTGTTTTCCACACAGCTCCTATAGTTTTTAAGATAATTTATTCAATTTTTTACGGTAGATTACCTATGATGGTCCACAAATTTTGACATTTGTAAACGATTTGAAAACGTACAGGGTGATATTTTTTCGGGGGTCAGGCCCCCTTCTATCGTTCAGAACTTTTTTGTGGTGCGCCACTGACTGCTGATTTGCCAAAATTTGGATTCCATGTTCAATTTAGAAACTTTTTCGTCCTTTGCATTTTTATCGTAGCTGTAACAGTTATCGAGTAATTTGAAAAAGTCTATGAAAAAATATTTTATTAAAAAAAAATATTTTCATCAAAACTTTCATTAAAAACAATTACTGTCAAACGAAAGTTCATTAATCTAAATTGTCAAAGGTTACATACTTACAGTACAACTTTTGCCACTAATTATTTTTTTTTGTACCATTTCAAAGACTTTTAATAACTTGGTAAAATAATTAAGAATTAATAAATAAACTAAGGTCTACATCCTGGCGACGAACAACGCAGAGTAATTTTTGTCGTTGGAGCCTTAACACATTAGAAAATAATAGAACTTTCATATCCAACGTATATGGATCGATGAATCTTGCTTCACCCGACGTGGGATAGTAAATTTCAAAAGTCAATATATTTGGGTAGAGCAAAATCCACGTGCTATTAGGCCAAGAAAATTCCAAAATAAGTTCAGCATTAACGTATGGGTAGGAATTTTGGAAAATCGTTTATTTGGACCATATTTTTTGCCAGAAAGGGTCAGTTCGCAAAACTTCTTAGAGCCTGTCGTAAACACGACATTATCTATTCCCAAAATAAGTCCCTGGAAGATAGACATAAAGCTGACTACGAGCTTGAACAGCGAGCTTGGGAACGTGCGCAGAAGATAAGGGCTTATGTTTAAGGGCTACTACGCATGTTTTTCTATCTGCATTCACGACAACATTGTTTTTTCTATCAGCATTCATACGAGTTACGTCATTGTTTTTCTATACATTCTTATTTTGCTCATCCTGTATATAGTTTTTGATCCACCCTGTATACTAGATATTTGAATTTGCCGCCACACTCCCGCGCTCTCTCGTGGTCTCCTGGCCAGACTGCCGCGCCTCTAGTGGCCGCCTGAGCTACTACCTTGGGCGCGGCTCGTGACGTCAGGCCGCCATCTTGACGAACCCACGTTACAACTCTTGGGGTGCTCTTGTGCAGCCCCTGGGGCTCCTACACCTGCAGGGATGCTACAAGAGCATGGAGGGATGCTACAAGAAGTCTCCTTCTTCACCCTGATGACAATAAACAGCGGCTCCGTGGTCTAGATGGTAGCTGGCCATCGAGCTCGCTGTGACGTCACTTCCGGCGTAGAACATACACAGCTTATCTACTCACGCTGCGCCGTCTTGACCCGAAGACATCTATACCTAAGCAGCGCACAAGATTTACAGTCGGTCCGTAGCCGGCACCAGTAAAGAACAGTTCATCCGACACCTCCATCTCCACCATAGGAATAGTAAGTAAAATTTGTTAAAGTCCACAAATCCGACTTGAGTGGAAATTTTATAAGTATCAAATATATCTATTTGGGATAATTGCTTAAGTCGCTGATTTCACTAGTGCGCCGGTCTAAGTCCTCACTGCCCCTTCATCGAACTAAGAACAGTTGAAACAAAGAGTTGCCTACCGTTCATCGCCACGAGCAGTCCTGTCCACCACTACTGACAACACCAAGAATAAGTGAGTAAATATTACAAGTCCACAACGGCGTTGATACTTGGGAAAAATTTAGCTGCTGTCTACTACGCCTTAACTATACTAAGTCCGTTTTCCACGCTGCGTTTGTCCGAGGTTCCGATAGGGACTTAGAGGTAACAGCGACCGATTCAAGCAGTCAGTCTAGCTCCAGCCAGCATTGCAAGCAGTCCAGTCCGTCACCGCTACTACTTGTGCGACAGACTTGGAAATAAACCTAAGTCCGTGAACTGAACTACTGCGCAGGTACCCCAGGGTTCCCCACCGCCAGCGAACTAATGGCCATTTCCACCGTTTGTTTTAAGCTACGCTTACGTGTTAAGGAACCTTAAAAATACAATTTGGCTTCCACCGTTTGCTAAACCCGACTTAAAATGTCTTAAGGCTTCATAAATATAAGCCCTCGAAATTCTAGACTTATCTCTATTAAGGGGACTTTATGGTTACGTCGTATCTAACCTAATTCAGAAATTTGCTTTTATCTCCACTGGAAACTTGGAAAAATAAACAAAAAGATGAACTATTATGAATATGATGAAAATGATATATTTAATGATGATTTAGATATACTGGAAATAATAAAGTATGGGTTTCCTCGAAAAATATACTTTTAAAAAAATTTTACTTTTTTTATAAGATACCGGCTTTACAAAGAAACGGTATTGTACCTTTTGACCTATATCGAAGAAGATCTTGAATTTTCAAGTGATATGTAAGTTCTTAAAAAGCATCAGTGATAAATTACAAAAAAAAAAACAAAGTTGTTATAATTTTTAGTAATAATTCTGTATCGCCAATAAATGAATTATTGGGTTGCTTAATATTTTACTCTAGTGCCGGTCACCTCAGTGCTATTGCTGATAATGCTGGAGTAACAATATCCTCAGCTTCAAGAATAATAAAGAGGGTATCGGAAGCTATTGCAAGACTGCACAATAATTTTATTAAAATGCCAACTGAAGGGGAATTAATTAGATTATTGGTTTTTTTATTCTCCACTGTACTTTTATAATTTGCTATTATGTTGACTAGTAATACTTTCTCTTCATTGCTAAAATTTGCCGATGGGGGTTTGTTTTTTGGGAATTATTTCCAATCTTTAATCCGATCACAATCCTATCTCCTATCAAGTCGAATACAGATACAGAACCAACAGATTTTTTTCAGTAATTTAATGGTATTTTATTATCTATGCAGCAGACTTAGAATAAAAACAATTAGAAATGTCGTCAGTCGTCACACTTTTAAGGTTAAGAAATAAGCATGAAGCCGAGGCTTAAAATTTTAAACGCCCTTAGTTAACTACACTTAACAGGCAATGCGGTGGAAATAGCCATAAGTGTCTGGGGAATGAGACTACCAGCTAGCACCCAAGTTAGTAGACATCGACCGCTAGTAAGACGTGCCGAGAATCTGTGTGGAAGTAAGTTAATCACCGGACAGGAAATATTGACTTGGCTATTGTATTTGTTTGTGTATTAATCATATTTCCTTTACAGCTTTCTATCTTTCTTTCTACTTCGCTGCTCATGTGGTTGTTGAAGCACATGTGAGTAGTGGGGTGCTGCCTGTCTTTCTTTTTACTTCGCTGCTCATGTGGTTGTTGAAGCAGATGTGAGTAGTGGGGTGCTGTCTGTCTTTCTTTCTACTTCGCTGCTCATGTGGTTGGTGAAGCACATGTGAGTAGTGGGATGCTGTCTGTCTTTCTTCCTTTCTACTTCGCTGCTCCTGTGGTTGTTGAAGCAGATGTGAGTAGTGGGGTGCTGTCCGTCTTTCTTTCTTTCTACTTCGTTGCTCATGTGGTTGGTTGGTGAAGCACATGTGTGTAGTGGGGTGCTGTCTGTCTTTCTTTCTTTCTACTTCGCTGCTCATGTGGTTGTTGAAGCAGATGTGAGTAGTGGGGTACTGTCTGTCTTTCTTTCTTTCTACTTCGCTGCTCATGTGGTTGGTGAAGCACACGTGAGTAGTGGGGTGTTTACTGTCTCCGTTTCTATTCTAAAGCCCGGCTCCCAACGCTACTCATGTGGTTGGAGAAGCACATGTGAGTAGTGGGGTGCTTTCTGTCTTTTTTTCTAATTCGCTGCTCATGTGGTTGTTGAAGCACATATTTCTTCACCACTCTCATCCTTCAATAAATATATTGTGGGATTTCTTAATTTTATTTTCCTAATAATAAAAATCGAAAACTGTTAAGTTTAAGCACACATTGTGATGCATGCAGAGAAAGGTCTTTTTAATGGCTTTTCAGATATGGAATCAAATATGGGTCGTCCATTTAAAGAAATCGAGTTACGTGTGTTTTAAGTTTACGAGATTCATTTCTATTTTATTAACACCCTGTATAATTTAATCAAATGCTTTAATCATAGAAGTATACACAGTTATGTTGAGTATTTGTGCACGAAAAATCTTTTTGAAATTCCAAAAAACTTAATCGTAATTGCACCTGAATCTGAAGATTTTTTTTTTACAAAATATTAAATATCTTAAAAACGACTGCATTAAAGTACATACATATTGGTATCTATGAGTTAAGAATTTTGCGTAGATTTTGAATATGTAAAAATATACAGGTCGTTTCATTTAAAAAAATATAAGTTGGGTCTGCCATTTTAACATGAAACACCCTGTAGGATCAAAAATATTTTTAAAAGGAGCTGCAAATGGTATAGTACGATGGTGTCACGTAAAATTCCTCCAAGGTTCGTGCCTGCCGAGTTATGGAACAATTCTCCACTAAATTTACACCCTGTATATATTATAATATTTTTGCCTCGCGTTGAAAGTTATTTTTATAATAATATTTTATTAACTTTTATGAATTTTATTTATTATTTTTATTTTTGTTTTGCTTTGTTTATTTACTCTTAAGATGTTGAATACTTTTACTGAATACTTAAATTCTCTTATTACCCTCGGCTTTAGCTCAATTTGTTGCTATATGCATGAAAATCGCTCTCTCACTAGTAGCAAGTTCAGGCCAGCAATTTCATTCTCTCTCACTTCATCAATACATACATTAAAAGATTTTAGTTCAAAGACAAAACAGTATTTATTTTAATATACCTCCTCAGAAATATTTTATAAATAATTTCAATCTATAAACAGGTTAACATCACACAATTCTTTTTTTTGTAAATGTGTTTTTCTTATTAAAATAATATGTAACTCTTTGAATTTCTTTCTTTAATAGACCCTATACATAAATTAATCTAATATCTTATAACTAATTTTGTGACCGAATCATAACAGGTAATTTTGTCCAAGTTTGTAATATTAATTTATGCAAATTTAATGTCAATTACCTGAGATATAGATGAGCTCCAGAAGAGCGAGTTTTTAAAAATAACTTTTGCACAAAAAACAAATTTTATTCCAAACACTTTCACTGGTTACAAGTTTTAACTGTAGTGTACAAGGGAATAGTAATTAATGCCTTAAATAAAGAGATTATCTCATATTTATAAACTAGCCTATGCTGAGCTTGCATTGCGTCTCCCGTAGGCGCCGGGCTGGCGGTAACATAACTCCTCCATGCCCAAAAATGAAGTTTAGGGCTAGAAAGGGCCTAACTGAATGTCGTTTCCATTTTAGACATCCTGTGTAGGAGGCTGGTGTTTCAATCTAAAAATTATTTTGGATCGGTGCTTAAACAAACCATACAAAATCATAAATATTACAATATATAGTTATTATTACAATGTAAATTGTAATCTGGAACCAATTTGTATGTTCTTGTTCAATATCAATGAGTTCCTGGTTTCTTAATTTCGTTTGATAGTTTTCAGCATGTCTTTTTATTTCTTCAAATGCAGTTAAATCGATATTACTAATCTCGAAATGTTCTAATTGTGTTTTATTTCTAAAGTTAATATTCAATTGCAGCTTTGGTAGATTTACTTGTGAAATTTTGAATGTACTCTTTTGTTTAGGAATTAGAATTTTTGATTTCAATTCGGCTTTGCAATTGTATGGAAGAGTCAGCAGATAATTTCCATGTAACTTTATAATTAACATCATTGTCACAGTAAATTTTTAACACAGTTTCGTCAGGACTTATTAAGATCCAAGAATTAAAGTTTTCTATCTTTATAGATTGTGACTGAATTCTAGGCACCAAATAAGGAGTACAATTTGGGTTATCTTTATAATTTATCTTTATATATCTTTATATTAATTGTAAAGCACAGTTTCCTGAATTATTATCGGAAATTGTTTCAATTTCACACAGATGCATATCACCTTGTATGATGGGACATTTTACATTTGTTTCTAAATACGTATCCTTATTTGTTAACAAGTATTTTGCATTTGGTATAATTATTTGATTTAGGTATCTGTTAGGTACTGGATATATTCTATAGACTTCGTAGTCTAACTTACTTACTAAAGGTACTCTTAATATAAAATATATATTATTTTTCTGAAAAACGTTTGCTTTTATAAGTTTTTCAAAAATGGATAAATTGTCTATAGTTGGAGGCAATACTAGTTTTAGTCCGTGTAGATGGTTTTCAATTAATATCAATTCCCGTAGGATATTTTCAGATGTGATTATACTACTATGTAGTTCCGAGTGTCTAGCAAATGTTTGTGCCGTTTGTATTTTTGTCAAGAACGTATTTCGTTCGTTTGTGGTTTCAGACAAGATTAATAATACGTCACGTATCCAGATACTCCAATCGCATAGTCTTGATTGTTGGATTATTGTCTGTAAATCGTCAATTTGTTTCATTATTTTATTCTGATTTGATACTAATTTAAATATTGTTTTACTGGTAAAATCAAACTGTTCCTTTGTGATTGATATTTGATTTTTAAGATCAGCTTAGAGTGTTTCTTGATTTTTAAAAAGGTTTTTAAAGTTTTGGTCGTATCTTTCTCCATCATCAGCGTCTAATGTGCCTGTAAAAGATTTTTGTATGGTTCCAATAAAATTAAACAGCTCTCGTTTATATCGTCTAAAAATTATCTCTTGGGGAGAATGATTTGTATTATAGTGAATTGTATTGTTATACGCGATTGAACTTAAATTTACTAATTCTTGAACGCTAAAATTTTTTGTTTCTGCTTTTAACCTAAATAGTCGAATGTGTTCTAGAATGGTGGAATGCAATCGTTCTACAAGTCCATTAGAGTCAGGATGATTGGGTGTTATAAAATGGACATTTATATGATGGGTGCTCAATAGTGATTTAATGGGATAATTTTTAAATTCTGTACCGTTATCAAAAGTAATTTTACCCGGTGTAGTGTATATTGAAAAATATTTAATTATTCAGATGCTATAATAGCACTTTCTTTAGCCTGAATTTCTACAAGATATCCGAATCTTGAGAACGAATCTATTAGAGTGAGAATTTTGTTTGCTTCTATTTGTATTGTATCGATAAATAAATGTTCGATAGGTTTTGTTGCACTGGGAGTTATATTCAATGGTATTTTTAAAGGATGCCTATTGTATTTTGCTTTCTGGCAGATTTCACATTCTGCAATATAGGTTTGTACAGATTTGACCATATTGGGAAAATAGACTTTTTGTCGTAATTTTAGAACTGTTTCATGAATTCCACGATGATTAGTTTTGCCTTCATGATAAGTTTTTATGGAGTGTTTTATTTTTTCAGGTGTTTTTAGTGTTTTTAACATCGTGTGGTGCCAAATTAGTTTAGGGCCATTATTATTGAACAATCTGGTATATATGTTGCGAATGAATGTGAAAGGTATGTTTTGCTGTCGTATAACCTTTAAGTATGTTTATTAAATGTTGGTCCGAATAATCATTAGGAATATAACACTTGGTTATTTGGCTGTTATATACCTTGTTACTTTTATTCTGTTTAGAGGAATTCAATTTTATTATTATTTGTTTTCTCTCTTTATTGATAGATGATTATTGATAGATGATAGATTATTTATTGATTGATGTCAGAGATTAATATAGTATTCGTTGGTTCGTCGGATTGATTGGATTGTATCGTGTCATTGTCTTGGTCGTTTGGTGGTAATAGGATATCATCCAAATCTAAAGGTGAATTTGGTCTTTCTAAATTGTCGTTTAAATTTGGAGTAGGAGTATTAAGATGTTCGCGTTCAGTTAGAATTTCGTCTAGTAATTTATTTGTTTAGACATCGAAACTTACTATTAATGACTCGGTATCAATTGGATTTATTTCTATAGGAGGATTTCGGGAAAGGGCGTCAGAGTTTGTGTTTAGTTTACCTTTTTTGTATTTTACGTCATAGTCAAATTCTTCTAGTTTGATTTTCCAACGCATTAATTTTGAGTTTGGCTCTTTTAAGGAGTGCAACCACTCGAGAGGTCGGTGGTCGGTGTAAATAGTAAATTTGTGCCCGTATAAATATGGCCTAAAATATTTTGCTGACCAGACTATTCCAAGCATTCTTTCTCTACTGTGGAATAATTTCTTTCAGAATCATTTAATGTACGTGAAGCGTAAGCTATGGGGTGATCTGACCCAGGAGGTCCTTGGGATAATACCGCACCTAAAGCCTCGTTCGATGCGTCTGTCGTTAAGTTAAATGGTTGAGAGAAATCCGGGTATCTTAAGATGAGGCTATTGGTCAATAACTTTTTACAGTTTTCAAAAGAGTTTATAAATTCTGGTGTATGTTTTATTACTTTTCCTTTTTTGAGACAAGACGTTAAATGTTTAGTTAATTGTGCATAGTTCTTTATGAATTTCTTATAATAGCCGGTTAAACCTAAAAATGATTTTATTTGCTTAGTAGTTTTTAGTATCGGGAAGTCAATGACTGCTTTAATTTTGTCAGGATTAGGTAGTATACCCTTGCTAGTGATTACGTGTCCTAAAAATTTTGTTTCATGTCTTAAGAATTCACATTTGTCTAGCTGTATTTTGAAATTTGTCTGTTTTAAACGGTCAAATACCTTTTTTAAATTTTGAATATGTTCTAGAAGACCTGTAGAAAAAATAATGATGTCATCTAAATATACTGTACAAATGTCGTCTAGTCCTTGTGAAACATTATTCATTGCTCCCTGGAAACTCGCCTGAGCATTTTTGAGCCCAAAGGACATTCGAATATATTCGCAATAACCTTTGCCTGTTGAAAATGCAGTCTTTTCAATGTCATCAGGTGACATTTCAATTTGATGGAACCCTGATGCAAGGTCAAGGGTAGTAAAATAATTACATTTGCCCAGTTTGTCGAATATGTCAGAAATGTTTGGTATGGGAAATTTGTCGTCAATAGTTTTTTCATTTAGTTTCCTATAGTCAATAACTACGCGCCATTTCTTTCTACCAGAAGCTTCTTGTTTCTTAGGAACTATCCAAAGATTAGATGACCATGGAGACGTAGATGGTATAATTACACCTTGAGATAACATAGAATCAATTTGATTGTGGACTTCCATTTTTTGACAATGCGGGTATCTATAGGATTTAGTATATATAGGAATATTATCTGTAGTCCGAATATGATGTTTAATTTGATAAGTAAACGTTAAAGGAATACCTTCACAGTACATATTGTCACGATAATCATAACATAATTGCCTAATTGCTTTATATTCTTCGGTATTTTAATGTTCTAGCCGTAAATTTTTTAAATTTTGTTTTTGTAAATCATCGAAATTTCTATCTGAATTTTGCCACTCCATCGGTTCGTCTAGATTATTTAGATCAAATGTAGGGGGAACAGGGTATACCCAGCAAGAACACAAACGTTAAAATAACGGTAAAATTGACGGTAACCAACCGTTGAGTAACCTTTGTATTACGACGTTGAATCAACGGAAGAATGTTTCGCGGTTCAACGCATATTTCAACGCATGTTACAACATTTTAATAACGTTTATTATAACTTTATTTAAAACGTTATTTATAACTTAATATACTACGTCTCTATAACACGTTTATTAAACGTTGAATTTGATCGCAAAACAAATAGTATTTAACCGCTAATAAACGTTAATACAACGTATGTTAGAAACGTGTTTCAGACACATTCCAAACATTGGTCAACGTTGATAGAACGTTTGAGATCAACGTTATAGAACGTTGAGCTTAACGTTATTTTAACGTTGAGATCAACGTTACCATAACGTTGAGATTATAACGTTGAGATCAACGTTCATGATCGTATCCGTGAACATCGTATTCTAACTGTATCAATGTTCTATTAACGTTAATCTCAGCGTTCTATAACGTTGATCTCCACGTTTTGAGCAAAAATAACAATGTTTTTAGAAACTACTATTTCATAACTTTAGTCTCCTGCAGAAGCCCTAAAAGATAATTGTTGTATTGTTGTATTCAAGCAGTGCCAAGTGGTGGAATTTGTACAAGTGATTTCCAAAAGTGTTGCATGTGAACATTCTCGTCATCATCGTAGCCGTGAACATCGTATTCTAACTGCATCAATGTTCCATTAACGTGGAGATCAACGTTATAGAACGCTGAGATTAACGTTAATAGAACATTGATGCAGTTAGAATACGATGTTCACGGCTACGATGATGACGAGAATGTTCACATGCAACACTTTTGGAAATCACTTGTACAAATTCCACCACTTGGCACTGCTTGAATACAACAATACAACAATTATCTTTTAGGGCTTCTGCAGGAGACTAAAGTTATGAAATAGTAGTTTCTAAAAACATTTTTATTTTTGCTTTTAAGTTAGCTTCTAAATTCTAAATGAAAATTAATTATACCAATAATAATACCATTTCATCTGACTAAACATTTATTTAAAATACTTAATATATCTACAATATATCATATTTGGTCTTGACGGAGGACCTGAAAAGTAAAAGTATTTTAGTTTAGATAATAATCATTTTCACTGCAAATCAGAATTTAGCACTTTACAATCGAGAAGCTAATTTCAATAGCAAACTTTTCTAGTTACTAGGTGATGGTAGTCATTTCAGCTCGTATTTCTCTGTTACAATGATTATCTGATTTGTAGGTATTAAATTATGTTACCCAAGTAACATAATTTACTTAAAAACATTTTTCTATAAATTAGGTAGGTACAGGAGGTAGGCACCTATATCGTTACGTATACCCGTAGTCATCGACGTTGTCACCCGCCTATTATAGTTTTTATAACATATTTTTTATTTTAATGCAATGTGTCGGTCCCTAAAAAAACAAATTTGATAAATAGATACCCTAAGTAATTCAGTAATTTCAACATCATTTAACAGAAAATTTAGAATGACTAACGTAAGTAAACTGATCTTCGAAAAGGCTGTATCATTTTTTCAACCTGATAACTCAAAAATAAATATTTTACAGTAATTTCAAAGCAGGACAAAATTTAATTTACTTACCTCTTCGTAGACAAGCGTCAAAGCAAACCTAAATTTAGCCGAGGTTGAAAAGAAGTTAAAACAATAAAAAAAGCATGAGCCACCGCACCTGTGATGCCACGGCCATACTGAAATAAACGAGTATGGGTACCTAACCTACCTACCTACATACCTTTTCTGGACATGCAACGAAAACTATTAGTATGAAAACAAAACAGTAATGCATAAACTTGCAACTAAAGTACAACAATCCACTAAAAATGGTTTCATAAACTTACTTTTCACTAGTTATTGCCTGCCAATTGCCAGATGTCCGGATCCTACAAGGATGGATTTCTTCTTATGGGGTTACGTAAAAAATGAAGTCTACAAAATTCAACCTAAAACGCAGGAGGACATAATGATGCGAATTCAAAATACTTTTCATATTGTAACTGAGGGAATATTGCGAAATGTAGGCCGGAATTTTCATCGGAGGTTCAATGCATGCCTCGAACAGAACGGAAGACATTTTGAACATTTGCTTTAATTTAGTTTAAAAAGTAAATTTTTTTCTAGATTATTTATTAACATTCACTACTTATTATTTATTATTCTTTATATCCTGTTTTAAAAAATATTTCTTATAATAATCCAATTCCGCCCCCAAAACATTTATTAGACAATCTGTTGAAACAATGTAGGCGTATTCCGTAGCATATTAATGAAAATTGTGCCTATTACACAACCATTTTTATGAAATGTAGCCTCATCAGTGAATAAAACATATATTGTTGAAAATATCTGGTTCTTCTTCGTCGAATTAAGTGCTCGCTGACAAAATCGTATTCGATTATTGAAATCGTTTTCACTAAATTCTTGCAATAATTAATTGGATATGGTTCCAGTGAGATTTTTATTGCTTTAGAATTTTATTTACTGACGTATGACTATTTCGGAATTGTTTCTTAGTAAACTTCATTTTTTTAAACTTATACCCACTTCTGGAGGAACAATAATTACCAAGTTAGTTGTACGGATTAACAAAATTACTAATTCATTGACACTTTGAATTGTCAAAATAATTGTCTGAAGCCAGCCTTCTTCGCAAATTAATTAGATTAGGAAAAGTTGTAATCGGCTCGAATAATATTTATCACGTGAAATAATAAAAATATCAAATTATTCGAAAACTGTTAAGTTTAAGCACACATTGTGATGCATGCAGAGAAAGGTCTTTTTAATGGCTTTTCAGATATGGAATCAAATATGGGTCGTGCCATTTAAAGAAATCGAGTTACGTGTGTTTTAAGTTTACGAGATTCATTTCTATTTTATTAACTCCCTGTATAATTTAATCAAATGCTTTAATCATAGAAGTATACACAGTTATGTTGACTATTTGTGCACGAAAAATCTTTTTGAAATTCCAAAAAACTTAATCGTAATTGCACCTGAAACTGAAGTCTGCTTCTGATTTTTTTTTTACAAAATATTAAATATCTTAAAAACGACTGCATTAAAGTACATACATATTGGTATCTATGAGTTAAGAATTTTGCGTAGATTTTGAATATGTAAAAATATACAGGTCGTTTCATTTAAAAAAATATAAGTTGGGTCTGCCATTTTAACATGAAACACCCTGTAGGATCAAAAATATTTTTAAAAGGAGCTGCAAATGGTATAGTACGATGGTGTCACGTAAAATTCCTCCAAGGTTCGTGCCTGCCGAGTTATGGAACAATTCTCCACTAAATTTACACCCTGTATATATTATATTTTATTGTATATATATTATATATTATAATTATATTTTTGCCTCGCGTTGAAAGTTATTTTTATAATAATATTTTATTAACTTTTATGAATTTTATTTATTATTTTTATTTTTGTTTTGCTTTGTTTATTTACTCTTAAGATGTTGAATACTTTTACTGAATACTTAAATTCTCTTATTACCCTCGGCTTTAGCTCAATTTGTTGCTATATGCATGAAAATCGCTCTCTCACTAGTAGCAAGTTCAGGCCAGCAATTTCATTCTCTCTCACTTCATCAATACATACATTAAAAGATTTTAGTTCAAAGACAAAACAGTATTTATTTTAATATACCTCCTCAGAAATATTTTATAAATAATTTCAATCTATAAACAGGTTAACATCACACATTTCTTTTTTTTGTAAATGTGTTTTTCTTATTAAAATAATATGTAACTCTTTGAATTTCTTTCTTTAATAGACCCTATACATAAATTAATCTAATATCTTATAACTAATTTTGTGACCGAATCATAACAGGTAATTTTGTCCAAGTTTTTAATATTAATTTATGCAAATTTAATGTCAATTACCTGAGATATAAGATGAGCTCCAGAAGAGCGAGTTTTTAAAAATAACTTTTGCACAAAAAACAAATTTTATTTCAAACACTTTCACTGGTTACAAGTTTTAACTGTAGTGTACAAGGGAATAGTAATTAATGCCTTAAATAAAGAGATTATCTCATATTTATAAACTAGCCTATGCTGAGCTTGCATTGCGTCTCCCGTAGGCGCCGGGCTGGCGGTAACATAACTCCTCCATGCCCAAAAATGAAATTTAGGGCTAGAAAGGGCCTAACTGAATGTCGTTTCCATTTTAGACATCCTGTGTCGGAGGCTGGTGTTTCAATCTAAAAATTAATTTGGATCGGTGCTTAAACAAACCATACAAAATCATAAATATTACAATATATAGTTATTATTACAATGTAAATTGTAATCTGGAACCAATTTGTATGTTCTTGTTCAATATCAATGAGTTCCTGGTTTCTTAATTTCGTTTGATAGTCTTTTTATTTCTTCAAATGCAGTTAAATCAATATTACTAATCTCGACATGTTCTAATTGTATTTTATTTCTAAAGTTAATATTCAATTGCAGCTTTGGTAGATTTACTTGTGAAATTTTGAATGTACTCTTTTGTTTAGGAATTAGAATTTTTGATTTCAATTCGGCTTTGCAATTGTATGGAAGAGTCAGCAGATAATTTCCATGTAACTTTATAATTAACATCATTGTCACAGTAAATTTTTAACACAGTTTCGTCAGGACTTATTAAGATCCAAGAATTAAAGTTTTCTATCTTTATAGATTGTGACTGAATTCTAGGCACCAAATAAGGAGTACAATTTGGGTTATCTTTATAATGTATTAATTGTAAAGCACAGTTTTCTGAATTATCGGAAATTGTTTCAATTTCACACAGATGCATATCACCTTGTATGATGGGACATTTTTCATTTGTTTCTAAATACGTATCCTTATTTGTTAACAAGTATTTTGCATTTGGTATAATTATTTGATTATAACTGTTAGGTACTGGATATATTCTATAGACTTCGTAGTCTAACTTACTTACTAAAGGTACTCTTAATATAAAATATATAATATTATTTTTCTGAAAAACGTTTGCTTTTATAAGTTTTTCAAAAATGGATAAATTGTCTATAGTTGGAGGCAATACTAGTTTTAGTCCGTGTAGATGGTTTTCAATTAATATCAATTCCCGTAGGATATTTTCAGATGTGATTATACTACTATGTAGTTCCGAGTGTCTAGCAAATGTTTGTGCCGTTTGTATTTTTGTCAAGAACGTATTTCGTTCGTTTGTGGTTTCAGACAAGATTTAGTATCTTGTCTGAGTATCTGGATACGTCACGTATCCAGATACTCCAATCGCATAGTCTTGATTGTTGGATTATTGTCTGTAAATCGTCAATTTGTTTCACTATTTTATTCTGATTTGATACTAATTTAAATATTGTTTTATTGGTAAAATCAATCTGTTCCTTTGTGATTGATATTTGATTTTTAAGATCAGCTTAGAGTGTTTCTTGATTTTTAAAAAGGTTTTTAAAGTTTTGGTCGTATCTTTCTCCATCGTCAGCGCCTAATGTGCCTGTAAAAGATTTTTGTATGGTTCCAATAAAATTAAACAGCTCTCGTTTATATCGTCTGTTAGGGAGTATATCTGTTATTAGTTGTTCTGTCATGTTTATTTGTCTATCAAGAAGATAAAGGAGTGCAAATCAACACGTTCTTCTCTGGAGCAATTGTCTTTGCCAGCTTTTAAATCGTCCAAAAATTTTCGTTTTTGTATTTCAACTGATCTTAGGTTATTTATTATTGGTAGTAGGTCAATACTGTGTATCAATTCCCATTCTGAAATAATGTTCTTCGCGTATCCGATTTTAAAGGCAACAAGCCCAGGATTATTGGTTATGGTTAGCAAGGCTATTTGAGTTTTCTGCTGGTTGGTCAGCGGCGTCCATACTCTGAAAGAGAGGTTTTAAATTACTCAAGTGAACTCTTTTTTCTTGATTAATGTCGTATCTTCTTTTATTTATATATATATATATATATATATATATATATATATATATATATATTGTAAATACCTTTAGTTTTATACTATTTATTATCAAGTTTTAATTTACACCTTTACATCGTGTACATTATCTTAAACTCGTCATACTACGTCTATATATGAATGTACCTGCTTCCGGTCGGCTCTTATTTCGTATTCGTATTTCTTATTGAGCATGCGCACTTTAACTATCTTGAAGTCATTAACTGTTCATGAGATGTTTGTAATTTTACTGTTTATACATTATATTCACATATATGACACCTCTCTTCTTTAGTACAAAATAATAGTAAATAGTTTACATTTTTACAACATTAAAGGAACATGTTTATATACTATAAAACTTAACTAACAACTTACAAATTTAGCCTTACAGGTGCTTTCGATACTCTACCAGATCTAGTTACATATAGGTCATTATTATTATCTAAAACATTATAATTCATAGGTTGACTATTTGTAAAATTATGGTCTAGATTGTTATCTATATTATTATCATTACATGGATTATTTTCTCTAGAATAATTATTAAAGTTACGTGGAAACAAGTTTTCAGTATTATTTTTAAAATGTGGCTCTAAATTTGAAACTCTTACATCTTCGTAGTTTCTTCTCTTTATTCTTTGATTTTCATCTTTAAATATTACTGATCTAGGAGTATTATGCAATTTTATTACTTGTGCTGGTTTCCAAGTACCTTTATCTCTATAAACAATATTCTGTCCTGGTTCGTACTCAACATTTTGTTTTCTAGAATTTTGATCATAGTAATGCTTATTTTTTATTGTAGTCTTTTCCAATATGTCATGAAAATTAGTTACAACTTTAGGTTTTAATAACTTATTATTTATAGGGAATTTCGTACGTGTTCGTCTACTATATAGCAATTGTGTTGGTGAGTACTTACTTCCAATTACTGATGTATTTTTATATTCCAATAACATTATTTCTTTATCAATATTAGATTCTACAGATTTTCTAAGAATATTCTTACATATTCCTACCCCTCTTTCAGCAAGTCCATTACTTTTAGGATAATACGAACTAGAAGTAATTATTTTAAAATTCCAATCCTTACCAAATTTTAAAAATTCATTTGAACTAAAGGGCATATTATCTGAGATAAATGTCAAGGGAATTCCATGAATAGAAAAAATATTTTTTAAAACTTCTATGATTTCTTTTGCCGTTTTAGATTGAAGTTGTACTAACTCCCCAGGCAACACGACATCGTCTAATAGATGTTTTATTTCCGTATATCTCGTCTAATTACCGTCTACGTCTAAAATGTTATGTAATATAGACGCACTTTATAGATCCTTTTTGTACCACTTAACAAAATAAATGTAAAATAGATGTCTATTACTTCATTGTATCTAATTTTCGTCTAGTGAGAGACGTCTATTTATATGTATATAAGCGATTATCGAAATCTAATGTAATATAGACGGCTTCTCATAGACCCTTTTTTTACCACTCACAAAAAAAATGTTAAATAGATGTCTCTTACTACATTACATCTAATTTTTGTCTAGTGAGAGACGTCTATTTATATGTATATAAGCGATCATCGAAATCTAATGTAATAAACATGGTTTGTTATAGACCCTTTTTGTAACACTAACAAAAAAAATGTTAAATAGATGTCTCCTTACTTCATTATATCTAATTTTTGTCTACTGAGGGACGTCTATTTATATGTATTTAAACTACCATCGAAATCCAATGTAATATAGACGGCATGTTTTAGCCCATTTTTGTAATACTAACAAAATAAATGTTAAATAGATGTCTGTTACTTCATTGTATCTAATTTTCGTCTACTGAGAGACGTCTATTTTTATGTGTATAACCGACCATCTAAATCTAATGTAATATAGACGGCATGTTTTAGAACCTTTTTGCACCACTAAAAGAATTAATTTTAAATAGATGTCTGTTATTTCCTTGCATCTAATTTTCGTCTACTGAGAGACGTCTATTTATATGTATACCTATAAACGACAATTGAAATCTAATGTATAGACGGCATATTATAGACCCTTTTTTGTACGACTAACAAAATAATTGTTTAAATATAGATGTCTGTTATTTCATTTTATCTAATTATCTTCTAAGAGACGTCTATTTATACAGGGTGTCTTACGGTGAGCGCCCATTAGAATATTTCAGAGACTACTTCGATTTGAATTTTGAAAATTTGGTATATCAGGTTTTCGGATATGTCCTCCCCAAATATAATAATGACGTCTACGTACCACTTCCGGTTATACCGGAAGACGCCATCAACTTGGTTATTTTAATTATAACACCCTATATATTATTTGTGTATCGTTTTGTACATTGCTGCTAATTGCTACTTGTCTCGTGAATCGAAGGACCAGCCTTAAAATGATTTTGGGCAATAAACAAAGCAAAATACTTCAAGGCAATTTTATTAATTGTATCTGGGTTGTGTCCCACCAATATTTAACAAAGTTAAATACAAAAGCCACTAGAGTCGCACACTGAAAACATATGCAACTCCTCACACTGTCAGCTACACAAACTATACTAGTGAAAGATGTTAAAATTACTTAAATTACTGTTTTGTAATGAAAATTACTTGTTTTTGTCAAAGTCTTTTGACAACCCCAAACAAAATTGTTTATTCTCTTTTCTAGGTAACCGCTGTCTCTTGTTTTTCTTGAACTCCTATTTTTCGCGTTGCCCGTCGTGTGGCACTGACAATCATATATCTGCTGCCAACTTAAATTTACATTTACGATTCGTAACATTCTCCCCCCCTTTGTTAACACAACAAACAAATTAAAATTAATTGGCTTGCGGCAGCGGACAGAGTTTAGTAATAGGCCGAGTAAATGTTCCATCCTTAGTTTTAATTTTCACTACTCGAACTTTTTTATCTTGTCCGGGAAATATTTGCATTACTCTGGCTAACGGCCATTGTAAGGGCTGAAGATTATCACTTTTGACTAAAACCACAGCATTTTCTTCAATATTATCGACATGACAAGCCCATTTAGACCGATTCTGTAATAAGTTCAAGTATTCCGAAACCCATCGTTTCCAGAAATGCTGTTGTATTTGAGTGCATTTTTTCCAAAAATTTAAGCGGTTTTCTGGAATTTGCGAAATGTCCTTTTCAGGGTATGTTGTTAAAACGTCACCTATGAGAAAATGCCCTGGCGTTAAACATAACAAATCAGAAGGATCACTTGATAACGGACACAATGGCCTTGAATTTAAAATCGCCTCAATTTGACTCAACACCGTGGTTAATTCTTCATAAGTTAAACTAGATAGTCCTATAACTCGTCGTAAATGATTTTTTGTTGCCTTGATACCTACTTCCCATAGACCTCCCCAGTGAGGGCTACTTGGCGGAATAAATTTCCATTTTATCTCCCTATTTGACAAAAAATCATTAATTCGTTCCTTATTAGCTTGAGATTTAAAAAATTTATAAACTTCAATTAGATAGTTATTTGCGCCGTGAAAATTTGTACCATTATCACTGTAAATAATGCTTGGACATCCCCTTCTTGAAATAAAACGTTTTAATGCAAGCAAAAATGCCTCCATGCTTAAGTTTGAAACCAACTCCAAGTGCACAGCTTTGGTAGCCATACATACAAACAATGCCACATATCCTTTCGTGATTAGAGCTTTACGTATTCGTGATTGTTTTACAGATAAAGGACCCCCAAAATCTATCCCTACTTTTAGGAAAGGTCTACAGACTGACACTCTTTCTGAAGGAAGATTATCCATTAACTGTTGTGCTGTACGAGGTTTCACTCAATAACAAATGGTACAATTTTTTATAACGTGTTTAATTTCTCTAAGTCCATTGATTGGCCAATATCGTCCTCGAACACTAGCCAAAACTGCATTAGCTCCGGCATGAAAAAGTTTTTCATGTTCATTTTTTAAAAGAAGTTTCACTGCATGATTTCTTTGCGGTAATATTATTTGATGTTTTTGATCACTAAAAATATCATTACTATTAGTTAAACGTCCTCCTACTCGAAGTAAACCCTCTTGATCAATAAACGGATATAATTGTATTAACGAACTATTTTTTAAAATCCCAGTTTCAGACAGTTGCGAAAGTTCTAAAGAAAAATGTTCCCTCTGTACATTTTGTAATAATACTTTAGTAGCGTCCTTTAATTCATCCACTGACAGTGACCCGGTTCTTTTAGAAGTTTTTGAATTAATATTATTAATGAAACGAAGACAGTACGTTAAGGAGCGCTGTAGACGTAAAAAATTGGAAAACCTATCCCAGTCTATTACTCTTTCTTTTTTGTAATGTACACTCACGGCTGATATGTTTCTTTTCTCCTCGCTAACATCTGGAATTTGTAAGATTTGATTCACTAGAAATATTTGACAAAAAGGTAGGCCCATGCCACCACAACTTATTTTGTATAATTTCTTCTGAGGTCGCACCTCTTGATATTATATCCGCCGGATTCTCATTACCTTTTACGTAATTCCATTTAAACTTTGCAGTAAGTTCTTGTATCTCCGATACCCGGTTTGCCACGAACGTTGTCCAACGCGACGGAGTTGACTTAATCCAACACAATGCTATCGTTGAATCCGACCATAAAACTATTTTTGAGAATTTCAGGTTTAACAAAGAAACAACTTTATGCGCAAGTTTTGCTAGCAGTAGTGCAGCACAAAGTTCCAGTCTTGCTATAGAAATTACTCGAATTGGAGCAACTCTAGATTTGGAAGTCATAAGATGACACGAAACCGAATTGTCCGCATAAATTGTTCTTACATAAATACAGGCCCCGTAGGCTTTTATGGATGCATCCGAATAACCATGAATTTGAATTTCCGCGATATTATTTGAATTTTGAACCCACCTTGGAATTGATAATTGAGAAATTTTTGGAATGTCGTTAATGTATTTTAACCATTGATGTAATACCTTTGGAGGTAGTCCTTCATCCCAATCACATTTGCTGCACCATATCTCCTGCATTATTATTTTTGCTACAACAATAATTGGCCCAACAAGTCCCAATGGATCAAATAATTGTGCTATGATCGAAAGTACCTTTCGTTTAGTAAATTCATTAGGTAACAAAATTGAAGGTGGAGAAATTTTAAAAATATCTAATTGAGAATTCCAGGACAGACCCAATACCTTATTAACGCAATTTTCTTGGTTAATATTTACCTCAAGCGTTTGCCTTTTTTCTGCCGGAATATTTTCTATCAAGGCTACATTGTTCGTACACCATTTGGGCAAATTAATATTAGCCGAACTCAACATTTCATTTAATTGTTGTACTAAAATTTTGCCGTCCTTTTCCGTATTAACACCACCTAAAATATCATCAATATAACATTGCTGTAGAATTGTACTTGAAGCTATCGGAAACTTCTCTGTATTTTCATTTGCTAAATGCACTAATGCCCTAGTCGCGAGATACGGGGCACTACTCGTTCCGTAAGTAACCGTCAATAGCTCTAAAACTTTTAATTTGCTTTGTGGTTGATTGCGCCATACAATATTTTGCAGAAATGTTTGCTCTGGATTTATTTTTATTTGGCGGTACATTTTCTCAATGTCCGCTACAACTACAAACTTAAATGTACGAAATCGACATAGAATGTCAAACAGTTCTGGTTGAACCGTAGCTCCTTTTAATAGAATATCATTAAGTGACTTACCCGAATCAGTTTTCGCTGAAGCGTCAAACACAACGCGCAACTTTGTAGTACTACTAGATTCTTTTAGTACACAAAAATGCGGTAAAAAACATCTTTTTTCGATTTCTCCCTTGGAAAGTACTGTTTCCTTCGCATGACCCAAAGAAATGTATTCGTCAATAAATTTTTTATATGACTCATGAACGTTTTCCCTAATAATTCTTTTTTCTAACGCGGAGGATGTCCAGTTCTCCAAAATAGTAGTTTAGGATACTTAATCGCCGGTCAAGTGTCTATGGAAAATGTGGTTTCAAACCTATGTATTTCGCTATTTACTCAAATCGACGAGGTCGAGCAAATGTTACCTAAGTTTTGGCAGTTGGAAGAACTTCCGGAAAAAACAATGTTAACCCCTGAAGAGGTCTGCGCGGAAAATATTTTTAATTCAACTACGGTGCGATTAGAGGACGGTGCATTTCAAGTCAATCTACCGATGTGGGATAGTAATGATTACACTCAACTCGGAAACTCCTACACAATAGCTGCGCGGAGATTTTTCGCGAAGGACCAAAAAATGTATCGTTTTGTACATTGCTGCTAATTGCTACTTGTCTCGTGAATCGAAGGACCAGCCTTAAAATGATTTTGGGCAATAAACAAAGCAAAATACTTCAAGGCAATTTTATTAATTGTATCTAGGTTGTGTCCCACCAATATTTAACAAAGTTAAATACAAAAGCCACTAGAGTCGCACACTGAAAACATATGCAACTCCTCACACTGTCAGCTACACAAACTATACTAGTGAAAGCTGTTAAAATTACTTAAATTACTGTTTTGTAATGAAAATTACTTGTTTTTGTCAAAGTCTTTTGACAACCCCAAACAAAATTGTTTATTCTCTTTTCTAGGTAACCGCTGTCTCTTGTTTTTCTTGAACACCTATTTTTCGCGTTGCCCGTCGTGTGGCACTGACAATCATATATCTGCTGCCAACTTAAATTTACATTTACGATTCGTAACAATTTCATTTATGGATTCTACGTAAAATTCTAAACACATTTCATGTAGGATGTCCTATACCTATCTTCAAACTGTTTTTGAGATATTGACAGGTGAATATTGATATTTTGCAACTTTGACACCCTGTAAAATTCAAACAGTTTGAGATCAAGCAAAACGGTTTGCACTCCTATCTTAACTTTTCATAAGCTATCGTTTGACACCAATTTCAGATTTAACAAAAAATTTTAAATTTTCAAAATTTTCGGAAAATTTTTAATTTCTGGATAAATTTCGTTTCCATATACCGGGAAAGACAAACAGTAGTAGATACATTTTGATCAACATATAATTTGAATAATCTCTAAATAATATATTTTTTAAAGAAAATAATAAAATGCATTATTTAATATCCAGAACTACTTTTTCCTACACCGTAACCACAACGGCAACGACTTAGGCAACGAGTGCGCAGCCGCAGTTCTCTCGGTGTACCTACTTACAGTGCTCAGTGCTGGTCATTTACCGCATGTTGTGCAACCTGTAAAATGCAACGCCATACGCCAATTCGAATTCGCCATTTTATTTCGGCCATTTGCAATTTGCAGACGTTAGTGGTTAGTGGTGATGTCCTACTAGATTAAAAGAAATTTTATAGCTATTTAGTACCCTAGGAAGTTCAACTAGTGAAAAGCTGTTTTCGTTATTAAGTAAGTAAGTATAATGAGGTATACATTTTACTGTAACTATTATAGTATTCGTTCGTGAACGTTAAAATTATATATGCATGGTAATATATAGTAAGTATTTGTAGTGGCGAGATACAGTGAAATACACTGCAGTGCCCTCTTTGGGTCTTTGCTACTACCTGTCTGACAATTATTGTCTAATTGACAGACAGATAACGATCTGCAGAAAGCAGATGCCATTACAGCGACCTCTATTGTCTTTGAGGAAGACAATCCTACTTAATTATTGGAAGGAGATGCCGAAAACAACTACTCCACGGGCAATATGCCCCGACTGGCGTTGCATTACATCAACATCTCCATGGCGACATCCATGGAGATGTTGATGTAATGCAACGCCAGTCGGGGCATATTGCCCGTGGAGTAGTTGTTTTCGGCATCTCCTTCCAATTATATACCCAATAAGAACCGTTACGTGAAAAAAACGTTTTTGTAACCTTAACCAATAGTTAGTTAACCATTATATAGCAACATTTTGTAGACGTATAAATGTCCCAAAGAACGACGTCGGTTATAACTCACTTTTTAACGTCTTTATAACCTAGTTAACTCGATATAATTAAACGTTATTATTCCAGTTTAAGAAACGTTTATTGTAACGATTAATAAACTCTAATTTCCAATTTTTTTTAAAGATATAGACATTATGAAAAACAACGTTGATTGTAAAGGTATCTAAAACGTATAAATTTCGTATAATAAAACGTTACTATTTCAGTTTAAAAAAACGTTGATTCTAACAGTTAATTAACTCTATACATTTCGTTTTTTAGACATATAAATGTCCCACAAACTAACGTTAGTTCTAACTCAGTTATTAACGTTATTAAAACGTATTACATTAATTTAATGACGGCGTTAATTTTTCGGTTAATTACAACTATTAAAACACTGTTTTAACTGTGCAATAGAACGTTTGTTTTACGTATAATTAACCCAAATATAAACGTTACTTGTAAGGGTTTTTTTAACGTTGTTCAGACATAACTTAATGTATACATTAAAACGTTAATTTCAAATAGACTTTCTATATGTATAAAAACGTTTCTTTTATAATATAAAGTAACGTGTTTATGTTATTTCAAATGCACGTTACTTTATAATTTAAAATATACTGTTTTATAAATATAGGCTCTACGTAAAATAAACGTTTAATGTATATGGGTTATCCCAGCTAAAATCCCCCTACCTAATAGATCAGAAACCTATTTATCCATTGTTTTAAAAATTGGTAGGTGTCTTGATATTTAAAGCCTCGCTAATGAATTTGATATTAAAATTCTCGTCAAAATACAGGATAATTTAAAAATAGACTAATTTTGTTTAATAGGGAAGTTCCGTATATTGTAACAATTTTTTCCATGTTAAATTCTATTTCTGAATATACCACTCATCAATTATCTAGCCAAATAACTAGTTATTTTTTTAACTATATTACCAAATAACTAGCTAATTTTATTTTAATATAGAGGTAATAAAAAATATATAAGAATTAGTTTTTGTAAATTTTCCATATTTATTATATGAATACTATGTTCTCAATAAAATAATTTTTCCACTTGTTCTATTAGATCTCTGCCCATTAATTAATTAATCCCCATTGATAGAGAAATATCTCCACATATGAAAATGATAATTCAGGTTATTTTCAGTGCCAGATTATTAATAAGTGATATAATTAGTATGTGATATCGTAAATATACAGAATGTTCCTATCCAAATAACAAAGTTAGTCTCTGTTGTTAAACCACCTTTATACATACAAGAACTTTAGTATCAAATTCAAAATCAGCTGAGCTGAAAATATCAAGATACTAATTTTTAAAATAGTGCATAAAACGATAGCAGAGGACATCTTACCTGAGGCAACCTATATATTAAAAAAAAAATGTACTCACCTCGACTGCTCACCAGTAGAAGACTTATGTTAAGTGCACCTTTATTGATAACTAATTTCATAATTTTTTTTTGTATTCTTTTGTAGTATTTGTGTTAAATTGAGTTAAATGTTATATACCTATACTGTTATTTATACCCTGTGTATACACCCCAAATATTTAATATTTGTCCATAGTCCACTTAAATAAAATAGCTGTTTGTTTATTTACAGTATATTAAATAAAAATATGCATGTTAATATAATAAAGTAATAAATGTACATATTATTTAGCTGTGTTCTTTCGGTATTCTCAGTCGGTATTTTCCTGGGATAGTCTCTTTTCCTTCCCAGACCTGCAATATTCATATATTACAGTAACCAAAAAAGCATTTTTTAATTTTATGTGATGCCGGTGAATAATTTTGCTGTAGCTTCAAGTTTAAAACAACTTTAAATACTAGTAAAATTACTCATTAGTACAGCACAATACCGAACATTGCTTTGGTAAGTTTAAAAATCACAGGCCATACAAATCATACTCAGTTTTAGTAAACTAAATATGGCTTTAATTCCCAAAAAAAGTAAGGTAGACATTGACAGTAAAATGTAAGTTGTTTAGAGGTGGTAAAAGTTTTGTGAATAATATAGGTCCATTCTTACAAGCCTCTCAAACCGTTTACAAAATTCAGTATCAATATACGAGCGGTAATATACTAACAAAATAAAATCCACTTCGGATAGTTTTCAAATGGTTTGTAGGATATCGGAATGGAATAATTTAGGTTCGGAGTCAACCTCTTAAATTTAAACAGCTCCATAACAACCAATGTTTCACCAGACAGCTTGCAGACAGTCTCTCTGTCTAAAAGTGGCTTAAGTGTGCAAGAGAAAATATAATATAAAAATAATTACCTTCTTTTATTTTCTGCTAAAATACGTGTCTTTGCATATTTTAACCAGTCTTTAACTGCATTTTCTATCATTAAATCGTTACCCTCCATTTTAAAACTTTTCTTTACAGCATCTGCAATAAATAAAAATATATATAAAAATAACATTCCTATTATGAACTACATATGTCCGGCTACCCCGAACACCATCATTTGCATCAAGAATTTTTTTGTCGCTTTCAAACAATTAGGTTGATATTTTATTTAGATATGATGTAACTACTTACTATAAATTAAATCCATTGTTTTCGTCCTTTGGAAGCTAATTTTATCCCTCCCCTTCCAGTTATATTTCAATGCAATTTCATCGCTAATTAAAAACTTTAGTATTCTTCTGGTATGCGAATCAGCACCAGAACCGCCTACTGCAGCCAATCGATTAACCTAAAAAAATTGCAAAAACTGTATGTATCTATGTATGTCAAAGTTTTTGAAATAGATATTATACGCACAATAAATTATTCTGTTCTGAGATCAGCTAAGTTAAACCAATGTTATCATCTGAAGAAATAATACACAAAAATAAATAAAAGCAGTATAACTACAGAACATGAATGTTCTAGTTACATGCAACTAGACTTATAACTGGCAAACAACTGGACTGCAAATATTGCTTATAATAAAATTACATACAAATTTTTGTGGAAAATATTAATTTTTATTACTTCACATTATTTCAGACAAACTAGCATTTATTCATTTTTTCAAATACATATTATTAATATCAAGAATTAACAGTAACAATTTAACGTCCACTGATTTACTTTTATATATTAATTATACCAACTGTTTTAAATAATTATTACATATTACATTACTGTTACAGTAACCACCTTACTGATTGAATAACTATATATCTATAACTATAATCACTTATGTATATAAACATGATTATGAATAGGTAACACAATTGCTTTTAGCAGACAATAAAATAATCTTTATGAAATACGTAAATAACGATACACACCCCAATAAATAATTACCCAAGAGTAAGGGACGTTTGAAATACATAGGTAAACATTTTTATAGTCGACTGTCATCATAATGCTGTCATTATGAAAGTCAAAATCGTTAATATTCTGACACTTTCTAGCACCCGTGCTGTAATGTGAAAGAATCGTGCCATAAAATCCACTTTATGGCACAATGCTATAGTAACCATATGCGAACATTCTACGATTGCACAAATTTAAGTTTTTAAAACTTAAATTGTCTGTTAAAACCACAGTTCGACTATAAAATAGCGTATGAAATTCGTTTATAATGCTCGATTAATAATATCATAATACATATCATAATAATGTAACAGTGGATAGCTCGGTGGATAGTAAATACAAGTGTATCAATGTAGGATGTACGACGTACCTTACCTACTTTCATTCTCCATAAACAGAAAATTCAATATCAATTGAATGGATTTGCAATTATCGATGTAAGAAAATATCAAACAGAAACATCTAAAACTTTTGTGATAGGTAACCAAAATGTAATACATTTACTCCGATAACTACAATGTTTGCTATTTTAAAATAAATTCATGCTAAGCTAGTTCGGCTAGTAGAACAAGAACAAGGCTGCAAAGCAATAATTGTGCAAATCACAGCCATGTTGCTCTTGCCGTTGCCTGTTGCATGTTGAACCAGACATGCTTTCGCGGCGTTAGCCTAAACAAACACTACACTCATTACAGTAATACAGTACATGAATGTTGAAAAATTACTTACTTGTTTTTGTACAGCACATCTAAAATGTATATATTCACATTCCACAGTTACAGGATGCCTAAACACAAGCGTAGCTTTTGTCAGCAGCACCTCAAGAAGACAAAAATGGCGAATGGCTGTTGCTAGTGTTGCTGTTGAGCGTAGAGCATGCGCAAAACTTCGAGCTTTTTGAACCATTTGAGCGTTGAGCTAGCTTGAGAAGCTGAGTCGGAGGCCGCGTCGTCAGACAGAGACACCTATTATTGTTCCAACGAATCTTCATATCACGTCATCATGTCATCAAGCATGAGTGAGACATGAGATAATTTAAAATTTTTGTTTGAAATGAAGACATATAATTAGCAAGATTATTTATTTAAAAAATACCTATAGATTCAAACCGATATTTGTTGTTTTTAAAAATACAAAATTAAATACTTACCTACCTTATTGTGGTGACTTATTAACTGTTATACCTAGGTAGGTAATAATTGAACTGGTAAATGTTGTTCACAAGTTCACGGAAAATACCTACTTGAATCAAAGATACCTACCTTACCTACCTTTTAGAAAATATAATTTAATAATTTTCTATTTGACAGGTTACACCTATGTAATTCGGAAAAACTTAATTTACTCAGATTAAAAAATTGGTTGAGTAAAACTTTTAGCTGTAATAATCTTATGATAGGTATTTGACGATAGTTTTTGACAAAAAATGTTTTGTGTCTTGTAGGAATAAACGTTTTATAATCTTAATTATTTATTTAAAAAAATAGATAGGTACCAATAGGTACTAAGTAGAAACACTTGGAAACAGTCATTGAAAATCTGTTTTTTCTAAAAATCTCAAAAATCATTTTACGTAGCTAATACGTTTTATAAATACGTAGGTATACCTAGGTACCTATAAATTTTAAATGAACTTTGTAACTTTATGTTTTCGATAGGTCAGTATAGGTAAATCTTCATGCAAGACTAAGTAAATGTAAAGGTTAATAAATACTTTAGTATAAAAGTATAATGCTATTTTGACGTTACAAAATAATACCTAGGTACAATACTAAGTACCTACTGAAGTACCTATAACCTACAATATGCCTATTCGTAGTTAAACCTTTATGTAAAATATAGTAGACCAGAAGTTTAAATTAAGTAACTAGAAATGGGAGAAAATCGCTGTCGCGATTTTGGTTCCCACTTATTCCAGCCTGGGTCACCCTTCGGGTGACAAAAGCATCTGAAATAATATTATTTTTAAGAAGTAATTATACTAAACTTTTCTTAATATTTTGATGAATTGTAAGGGTACTCTATTCTTGATGGTAAAAGATCATAATTTTTTAAGTGTTGAAAGTAGAATTTATTTTTCAGTAAACATTTTTATAAACTTTATCAATAGGATCAAAAATATATTGCTGTCATAATAGCAGCAAATTAATATTGCAGATATTTATTTTTGTAAGCTAAAATGATGAATTTTACAGATTGCCAAAATGAAGGCATTAATTCCAAACTAATACTAATAAATACTTATTGGAATTAAAAAGTGAAAAAAAAAGTTAGCCTCCAGCGTGACTCGAACTCACGAAATCAGCGTTACGAATTTTGGAATCCTACAACTATCCCATTGCGCTACCGAGCTATTGTCAGAAACTTACCTTGAGATGTTTAAGTATGTAATCTGTACGTGTTATCTTAAAAAAAAAACTTTTACCGATTTTCTAATTAAAAAAGCATTTCGCTTCAGTATTTTGGTAATCCGAAGTATTTGGCAGTCAGTACTATCGACTCCGTTGATTCGTTAACGAAATTTTGCAGAGGTTTTTTGAAAAGGCGTTTAAATTGGGAAAATGCGTAGGAAACGGGACGAAAATACCTCTACGCATTGGAGAAAGGCCGGGGGCGACCTTCGGTGACCGCGGAGATCGTTTCGCGATCGCCCCTCGGAGGAGATAGATAGCTTTGAAACTTTGTGGATTCGGCGACGGAATTTAGAGCGAGACAGAATCGACGCGTTTTAATATATTTAAGTAATTATTTCTTAAATTAAACAAAACGTTGAATCTATTAAACAATTAATTAGAACGATAATCAAATTACCTATGGTATAACTTACATTACATACGCCCACCGTAGTTGCCTAGGTACCTACTTACGTTTTATATTTTGGTTAGATTTTACTTTTTAGTTTTGGTTTATCTATTTATTAGTTAGGATATATAGACAAATAAAGAGGTTAATTAAACTAAAATTTTTAACGTGGTATTTCGGTGGTTTTGACCTTTCTTGCCGGTAAAAATTTTACTTGAAATACCTACTGCTGAACTTTGAAGGTATATTTAGGTGGCATAATAACTAACAGTGTATTGTTTAGTAGGTACCTACCTACCTATATTGCATAATAACTAACAGAGTATACTTATTTTTAGTTAATAAAGCACGTAAAATAAATATTATAGCAACCAGTCAATTGACACTATACTCGAATATGGCAGCGAACCATTTTGAAGTTTTTGTAATTCTAAGAATTCTTATTTTCAGCTAATAATTTGGAGTTAAGCATAATCATGAGCGAGCCGGAAAATTTTTATAAATATTAATGTTATTCTTATACGTTGAATAATAACTAGCAGTGTATTTTTTGTTAAATGTTTATGTAAAATAAATGTTAAATTAAAAGTTTTTCGATACTATATTTTTAATGTAAATATAACGTTGCCGATATATTTCTCAACGTTTTTGGGTTGACTATTATAATTTAATAAACAAAAATATAAAACGTTTATTAAACTGAAAGTTTTGACGTTTTAGTTTGGTGAGTTTTTACTTGTGGTTTATTATTAGTTAGTATATAAACTTTGAATTACGTTGCATGAAAACGTTGTTTATACTAAAATTTTTAACGTGTTGTTTCGATAGTTATTAATCTGTTATATTGGTCCAAACATAACGTTAAAAACCAGTTAAATATTAATGTTGTTCTTACGTTGAATAATAACTGGGAGTGTATTTTTAGTTCAATGTTTATGTAAAATAAACGTTAAGTTAAAAGTTTTTCGTTACTATATTTTTAATGTAAATATAACGTTGCCGATAAATATGCAAACGTTTTTGGGTTGACTATTATAGTTTAATAAACAAAAATATAAAACGTTTATTAAACTGAAAGTTTTAACGTTTTAGTTTGGTGAGTTTTTACTTGTGGTTTATTATTAGTTAGTATATAAACGTTGAATTACGTTGAATGAAAACGTTGATGAAACTAAAATTTGTAACGTGTTGTTTCAATAGTTATTAATCTGTTATATTGGTCAAAACATAACGTTAAAACCAATTAAATATTAATGTTGTTCTTACGTTGACCAATAACTAGGAGTGTATTTTTAGTTCAATGTTTATGTAAAATAAACGTTAAATTAAAAGTTTTTCGTTACTATATTTTTAATGTAAATATAACGTTGCCGATAAATATACAAACGTTTTTGGGTTGACTACTATAGTTTAATAAACAAAAATATAAAACGTTTATTAAACTGAAAGTTTTAACGTTTTAGTTTGGTAAGTTTTTACTTGTGGTTTATTATTAGTTAGTATATAAACGTTGAATTACGTTGAATGAAAACGTTGATGAAACTAAAATTTGTAACGTGTTGTTTCAATAGTTATTAATCTGTTATATTGGTCAAAACATAACGTTAAAAACCAATTAAATTTTAATGTTGTTCTTACGTTGACCAATAACTAGGAGTGTATTTTTAGTTCAATGTTTATGTAAAATAAACGTTATATTAAAAGTTTTTCGTTACTATATTTCTAATGTAAATATAACGTTGTCGATAAATATACAAATGTTTTTGGGTTGACTATTATGGTTTAATAAACAAAAATATAAAACGTTTATTAAACTGAAAGTTTTAACGTTTTAGTTTAGTGAGTTTTTACTTGTGGTTTATTATTAGTTAGTATAAACGTTGAATTACGTTGAATGGAAACGTTGATGAAACTAAAATTTGTAACGTGTTGTTTCGATAGTTATTAATCTGTTATATTGGTCAAAACATAACGTTAAAAACCAATTAAATTTTAATGTTGTTCTTACGTTGACCAATAACTAGGAGTGTATTTTTAGTTCAATGTTTATGTAAAATAAACGTTAAATTAAAAGTTTTTCGTTACTATATTTTTAATGTAAATATAACGTTGCCGATAAATATACAAACGTTTTTGGGTTAACTAATATAGTTTAATAAACGAATAAATAAAACGTTTAATAAACTGAAACTTATGACGTTTTAGTTTGGTTAGTTTTTTTTCTTTTGGTTAGATTTTTAGTTGTACAAACGTTCTATAAACGTTAAGTTGAAAATTCGTTATAAAAAACGTTATTTTTAAAACCAAAAACGTTATTTCAACCATTGCAACGTTATTTTAACGTTTATTTTAGGTTTCGGTTCTTACTGGGTAGTAAGTATATTATACCTGACCATATTCTAATGCATTCATTTTCATTAAATATCTAAATTATAATTAATACACTTGGGTTACATTATGTATAGGTAGGTAGGTTAAACTGTGGTTAGTTAGTAGGTAGATCAATATGAGGATCAAAGGGTACCATTCAGTACCAATAGCATGTAAGCATCACGAATAGACGTATACAGTAGGTATAACGAAGACGTTAAATAAGGACATCTATTAGATGTATACAATAGTTATCAGAATGCCGTTGAATAAGGACATCTATTACACCTATTCAGTAGCTACCAGAAAGACGTTAAATAAAGACATCTGTTAGACGTATACAATAGCTATCAGAATGCCGTTAAATAAGGACATCTATTTGACGCATAAAGTAGCTATCATAAATTCATTGAATGAGGACATCTATTAGACGTATAAAATAGCTATCAGAAATACGTTGAATAACGATATGTATTAGACGTACGCAATAGCTATCGCAAAGACGTTGAATAAGGACATCTATTAGACGTATACAACTGCTATCAAAAAGATGTTGAAAAATAACATCTATTTATGCTCTATGTTATATGAAATATATACGTTTATCTGGCGGACATTTAGTCGTCGATATACAGTGTACAATAGATCGTCGGTAGACGTCTCGTCTAGACGAATTATTAACGTTAATTAGATGGAAGTGTGTTGCCTGGGTCTATCCATTTGGAAAAATAATCTATTAGAACTAAATATGGTTTATTACCAAAATCCAAAATATCACAAGCTACTTTTTCAAATGGCAAATCCGGTTGACTTTGAATTATCATTGGCTGTTTTATATTTTTGCACCTGTATTTCTCACATATCCTACATTTATTTATCAAGTTCTCTATATCAGTGTCCATATTTAACCAATAAAATAATGATTTTGCTCTAGCTTTTGTTTTTGTTATACCGAAATGTGATTCATGTAAATTTTGTAATATTTTTTCTCGTAATACAACAGGAACCATTACTCT